>WAEK01000011.1:575000-1022500 GCA_011634665.1 Mortierella sp. BCC40632 | reverse complement strand
TTGACCGACAGACCGACAGACAGACAGACAGACAGACAGACAGTCAGACAGACAGACAGTCAGACAGACAGATTGACAGACAAACAGATTGACCGACAGACCGACAGACAGACAGACAGACAGACAGACAGGACCAGTGTCAGCGACAATTCTTACAACACTGAAGAGACATTAAAAAAAAAAAAAAAAAAAAAAAAAAAGACAGACAGACAGAAAAAAAGACGATAGTCTATTGCGCGCCTGCTCCAATTCACTTTTACCAGTTTACAAGCCTTCATTACCTTCCCTCTACTGCGTACCTTCAGATAGATAGCATGAGAATAAAAGGAATGCTAATAAGTAACGAAGATCTGTATGATTTCGACCTCAATCCTCGATGTGTGACAACGCTCACTTTATTTCATTTAATCCATGTATGGAATCTCTCACTTTATATGAGGCGGGACCTGCAGTGCCACATCCATTCCTTGACCAAAGGTACGTCTCCCTTTCTTTCAAGGCGAAGGAATACCTCTAATCGTACACCGCGTGGGGTATACCTAGTGTTCTTCAACTCAACTCACCAACTCACCGACTCAACTCAACTCAACTCATGAGTTGAGTTGAGTTCAAACTTTCCCCCAACTCGTGTAACATGAGTTGAGTTGAGTCGAAGCTTTTTTCGACTCATGAACTCATGAGTTGAGTTGAGTTGAGTTGAGTTGGAGTGAGTCGACTCGCTTACAGGGCGTAGATGCCCTGAGTTGAGATGAGTTCAACTTTTCAACTCATGAGTTGAGTTGAGTTGAGTTGAGTTCAAACTTTTCGACTCATGAGTTGAGTTGAGTTCAGATTTTTTCCAACTCATGTGGGCATGAGTTGAGTTGAGTCGAACCTCCAACTCAACTCAACTCGACTCATGGGAAACACTAGGTATACCTCACAGTTTACAAGGCGTGGGGTATCCTTTTGCCTTGCACCGCGTGAGGTATACCTCTTAACTTACACCGCGTGGGGTATTCTTCATACTTTACAGTGCGTGGGGTATACCTCTCATCTTACATCACGTGGGGTATACTTTACAGTTTACAGGGCGTGGGGTATCCTTTTATACTTACACAGCGTGGGGTATACTTCTTACCTTACACTGCGTGGGGTATCCTTTTGGCTTACACGGCATGGGGTATCCTTTTGGCTTACACGGCATGGGGTATACCTCTCACCTTACACCGCGTGGGGTATACCTCCCATATTACACCGCGTGGGGTATACCTCTCACCTTACACCGCGTGGGGTATACCTCTCCCCTTACACCGTGTGGGGTATACCTCTCACCTTACACCGTGTGGGGTATACCTCTCACTTTACACCGCATGGGGTATCCTTTTGGCTTACACGGCGTAGGGTTTACCTTTCAGTTTACAGGGTGTGGGGTATCCACTTTACTTACACCGCGTGGGGTATACCATTCACCTTACACCGCGTGGAGTATATCTCTCATCTTACACCGCATGGGGTATCCTTTTGGCTTACACTGTGTGGGATATACCTCTCAACTTACACCGCGTGGGATATCCTTCTTGGTTTACATCGTGTGAGGTACGCCCCTCAGTAGTGTTTCTCAAAAAAAGCCCGAGCCAAAAAAGCCAGTCCTACACAATGTAAATTTTCGAGCCGAGTCGGGTGAGCTTTCACCGAGAAATTTTACATTGTGTGAGACTAGCTTTTTCGGCTCGGGCTTTTTTTGAGAAACACTACCCCTGTCATGGACAAATACAGGACTCTCCTTTAGAGACAGGAAGGTAAGGGCAAGGAAAGATATTTATTGCAGACTGACGGAAATAGGATGCGCCTATTGCGCCCTTTTACACTAGATTTTTGTTCTTGCTCGAAAATAATAAACTTCATCCTTTCCGAGTGCTCGCGCACTTCGGAAAGTATAACACAACCTTTTTTCCTCCATCTGCCGATGGAGGATACTTGCCCGCGATCCTATAGTAAGAGGAGAGTTAATAGGACATGACACGCATCCTATTTCCGTCAGTCTGCAATAAATATCTTTCCTTGCCCTTACCTTCCTGTCTCTAAAGGAGAGTCCTGTATTTGTCCATGACATTGCAGACTCACCAACATCCTGCCACCTTCCCCAGCATATCCCCTACTCCCACTATTCCATGTCCAATCCCAACGAGACCACTCAAGGTCTCTTCACCTTCCATGCCCTGCTGGACCAAGCCCAGCAAGGGAATCTTGACCCCTCCCAGTTTGTGATGCACATTCAGCACACATATGAGTCCCTCCAACAACAAATGACAAGCCTACAGCAAGAACTAGCCAATGCACAAGCCAATCAAGTCCCCGGTACCCCGAACCTCACTACAGCCTTGGCCGATCGACTTCATGAATCCGCACTGATGAGCCAGAGTGTTGCCTCTAGTATGCAACAAATTGTCGAAACCTTGACACACAGGCCCTCTTCCAATTCACGTCTTCTCACCCCTCTTTCCTCCAAGTTCAAAGGTGACAACTCTGAAATGAGCTTCTCCGATTTCAAAGCCAAGCTTGCCAGTTCCTTTGCCCGTTCTCCCGAGTCATTCCTACTTGACAAGCACAAGATCCACTTTGCTCTCCTGTCAATGGAAGGTGCCCCATTCAAGATGTTCGCTCCCTATCTAAACAACGAAGTTGAAGATGTCGATGGCCTCCTTGAAGATTATGGCGCGTTCCTGGATTCCATTGATGAGCTTTTCGGTGATCAGCTGGAAGTTGATGAGGCAGAAGACAAGATGAACAGTCTCAGGCAACACGGCAAGACAATGACCCAGTATATATCAGAGTTCAAGATCCTCCAAGCTAAGCTCAAATGGAACGAGTCTGCCCTGGTCTCCAAATTCAAGAATGGACTATCGCATGAGGTCAAGACCGCCATGGTTCCGTATTGGCACACACTCCGATCTTTGAAAGACATCCAGTCCAAGGCAGCTACGGTGTACAACAACCTTAGTCGCGGTCCCTCTCGACACACGAATGGCTCCGCCCCCAAGAAGCCCACACCCTCTCCTCGGCCCCAATCAACCAATACACCAAGCCCCTCTCCTATGGCCATGGACCTGGATGCCTTGCGTGCCCGTCGAATCTCCGAAGCCGAAAAACAACGCCGTCGCGATAATAACCTATGCCTTTACTGCGGTGGCTCAGGGTCACATAGCCAACGAATGTCCTGTCAAGAGGTCCCGCATTGCCACCATTATGGCTGAGGTACAGGAAAACGACGAGGCCTAGGTCCACCGACAGACTGGACACTAGGCCAAGTCCTCGCCTCTTCTGACCCCTCTCCACCCAGAGTCTGTCTCCTTGTTAAGGCTGTTCTAGCACTGCCCAACCAAAACCCTATCCATATCAAAGCACTTGTCGATTCCGGAGCTCAAACCTCCTTCATTGATCATTCTCTTGTCCAAAAGCACTCAGTCCCCACCACTCCCTTGCTCCACCCCATCCAATTGAATATGGCTGACGGTCAGAGTAGCGCCTCTGGTCCTGTTACCCAGTTCACCCAACTTCCTCTTAGTATCGATAACCATCATGAGATCGTTACCCTCCATGTCACCAAACTCCAACGCCAGTCTGTTATCCTTGGAATAGACTGGCTCGAAAACACAAACCCTCTTATCAATTGGAAAGAACACGTCATTCTCTTCCGAGACCTGTATTGCAATAAACACTGTTTTGAACAGTATCCTGTCTTGTCCCATGAGTCACTCGACTCTTCTGTCCTGTCTTGTATTGTTGTTGATGATCCTTGTCCTAGTCTTGAACATTATTCCTTATGCCAAATATCCAGTGTAGATGTCCCTGATGAAAGCCTGTCCGAGTCTAGTCCTGATCCTCTTGCATTCCTGCCTAGTGAATATTCCGAATTCGCCCCGCTCTTCAAAGATCGAGAAATAGGAAGATTGCCTCCCCACAGAGAATGTGATCACGCCATCCCCTTAGAGCCTGAAGCCAAGACCCCTTATGGTCCCCTCTACACTCTCTCACAGGTGGAACTGAAGGCTCTCCGAGAATACCTTGATGAAAACTTGGAAAAAGGCTTCATTCGTAAATCAGAATCTCCTGCAGGAGCTCCTGTCCTATTCGTACCTAAGAAAGGTGGAAAGTTACGTCTCTGTGTAGACTACCGAGCACTAAACAAGATCACTGTCAAGAATCGTTGCCCATTACCCCTGATATCAGAGACCCTTGAACGACTTGGCTCGGCCCGCATATTTACCAAGCTTGACCTTAAAAAAGGGGCCTACAACCTGATAAGAATTGCGAAAGGCGATGAGTGGAAGACAGCCTTTCGCACTCGTTATGGGCACTTCGAGTATACCGTGATGCCGTTTGGCCTGACCAATGCACCTGCTACCTTCCAAGCGTTTATCAACGACGTCCTGCGAGAAGCCCTTGACGAACATGTCGTTGCGTATATGGACGACATCCTGATCTATTCGCCAGACACCGAGACTCACAGGACCCATGTACGAAGGATCATGCAATTGCTGATGGACGCCGACCTACAAGTGAGCGCAGAAAAGTGTGAGTTCAATGTAACCAAGGTAGAATTTCTTGGCTATGTTATCTCGCCAGATGGCATCTCAATGGACCCCAAGAAAGTCGCTGTAGTCCTCTCCTGGCCCACACCCACGTCTGTCCGTGATATCCAAGCATTCCTCGGGTTTGCCAACTTCTATCGACGATTCATCAAGTTCTTTTCGGGGGTCGTGTCCGCCATAACTCGACTGCTCAAGAAAGGAGTCCCATTTGAGTGGGACGCTAAAGCGCAAGAAGCCTTTGATAATTTAAAAAGGTTGTTCACATCAGAGCCAATCCTGCAACATTTCGACCCTGCCAAGCCCTGTTTCCTCGAGCCCGTGTCAGGAACTGACACTGGGACCAAGGGAGGATGGGGGGAAATGGAGGAGGGGCAGACAAGGCAGGTATTCAGGAAAGAAGGTTTTATTTCTGGATGCTGGTTACTGGTGGGGGAGAAAGGAACTACTTATACTAGATGATTGGGCTGTGTTGCAGTGAGTCATACTGACTAACTACTGCGGGTGGCTTCTGTGGTGGCGAACAACAGTCAATCTCATTTGACCATTGGCTCTTGATACGTGGTGGTTGTCGTGACAACCCCCCCTTCTACGGCTGAACTCCGTGAAGCAAGGGGCCAGGCTTGTCAGGGTATTTTCGGTGAAACTCGGACACGACATCGGGAGAGTGCTCGAGGAAGCTAGCGGGCTCCCAGGATCTTTCGGAGATCGGGAAGTCTTTCCAGTGGACTCGATAGTGCAAGGAGCCGTTGGTATACTTGGAGTCAAGGATCTCCTCAACTTCCCATTCTTCTTCGCCAGCTACCATGACTGGTGGCTGGGGCCTTGGGGTGCGGTCAGGGATCAGATCAGGCTTCCATTCTTCTAGCAGACTGACGTGGAAAACGGGATGGATCTTCATGGACTTGGGTAGGTCAAGGCGGAAAGAGCGGTTTCCAATTTGCTCGAGGATCGCGAAAGGTCCCAAGCGTTTGAAATCCAGCTTCTTGCAAGGGCGATCGGTGCGGAGGTTCTTGGCGTTGAGCCAGACCTTATCTCCATTCTTGAACGGGGCTGGGGAGGACACCTTTGTCGTAGTGTTTCGCATGGGACTCGAGGGCACTCTGGATGTTGAACTTCAACTCAGAGTGGAGGTCTTTCAGGGACTGGACACGGTCTTTGATGGAGGAACCGTCGGATGATCGGGGGACGACAACGGAGAATTTCGGGTGGTGCCCATAATTTGCAAAGAATGGACTGACTTGGGTGGAGCTGTGAGTGGCGTTGTTGTAGGAGAACTCGGCAATAGGAAGAAGGGTACTCCAGTTAGTCTGTTGGTAATCAACATAGCATCGAAGGTATTGTTCAAGAACGGAATTAACTCTTTCGGTCTGGCCGTCAGCCTGGGGGTGGTAAGCAGTCGAGAGTTTCTGTTCGATGTTCAGAGCCTTGAAGATACCCTTTGTGAGGCGGGAGGTGAAAGTAGTGCCGCGATCGGATACGACGTCATCAGGGAGGCCATGGCTCGAGAAGATCCTTTTCATGAATAGCTGGATGGTCTCTTCAGCATCTACCTCGTTCGTGGTTGGTTCAAAGTGGGCCATTTTGGTAAAGCGGTCGACGAACACGCAAATAGCCGTAAAGCCCTTGGACTCAGGTAGCTGGGTGATGAAGTCGACCGAGATAGATGACCATGGCTGGTCTGGGACAGGCTGGGGGCTCAGGAGACCATAGGGCTTATGGTGACTGGACTTGCTACGCTGGCAGATGTCGCATCCGCCTACATAGTCCTTGACGTACTTTCGGAGGCCTGGCCAGTGAAATGTTCTTGCTACTAGATCGAATGTCTTTGCAATGCCAAAATGGCCCGTGGTCAAGGAGTCGTGACATTCGGTCAGGATGGCTTTCTTAATGCTGGGAACGTCGGGGACGCAGACAAGGCCTTCGAATAGGAGCAGATTGTCTTGGATGGTGTAGGGTGAGGAGTGTTGGCTGGGGGTGCTGTGTTTGGAGAGGAGAGGGGCAAGGTGGGGGTCGGAGGGGAGATAAGTTCTGATTGATTCGAGGATAGTGCTGGATTCAGGGGCGAGTGGGAGGCTTCGGAGTGCGGCGAGGGAGGTGATGGGTGGGAGCAGGGTCATGGAAGTTTTGGAGGAGTTACCCCCCCCCTTCAGGCTTGTCTTTCCGAGACAAGGCATCGGCCGCGCCATTTTGAGAACCCGGGCGGTATCTGATCTCAAAATTGAAGTCCGAGAGAATCTCAGACCATCGGACTTGGCGGCGGCTAAGGTTTCGGGTGGTGGTAAAGTACTCGAGATTGCGGTGGTCAGTAAGAACGATAGTGATGTGTTCAGAGAATTCAAGGTAGTGGCGCCAATGCTTGAAAGCGCAGACGATAGCGAGGAGTTCCTTATCATATACTTGGTAGTTCATCTCGGCAGGCAGGAGTTTTCTGGAGTAGTAGGCAATAGGGTGCAATCGTCCTTGCTCGTCAGGCTGGCTGCAGACGCTTCCAATGGCGTAATCGGAGGCATCGGGTTCGATGACGCAGGGTTTTTTCGGGTCGAAGTGTTTCAGGATGGGCTCGGAGCAGAGACGCGCCTTGAGCTCCTCGAAAGCGCACTGCTCCGCGAGCGCCCAGATGAACTTGGCATCCTTTTTGAGCAAGCTGGTCAAAGGGGTGGCAATCTTGGAATAGTTCTCGACAAAACGGCGGTAGAAGTTGGCAAGGCCCAGAAAGATCTGGATATCATGTGCTGACTGGGGAGTCTTCCAATCGCGGATGGCGGCGACTTTGCTAGGGTCCATGGAGATACCTTCGGGGCTAATCACAAAACCCAGGAAGGCGACGGAAGTACAATCGAACTCGCATTTTTCCAGTTTCAAACTCAATTGTGCTTCTCTCAATTTTTCAAGGACTTTTCTTACGTGTTCGTCGTGCATGTCGGGGTCTTCGGAGAATACCAAGATATCGTCGAGATACACAACGACAAACACATCAAGATATTCGCGCAGGACATCGTTGACAAAGGCCTGGAAGGTTCCGGGGGCGTTCATGAGGCCGAACGGCATGACTTGGTACTCGAAGTGGCCGTAGCGACAACGGAAGGCCGTCTTCCATTCGTCACCCTGGGCTATTCGAAGAAGGTTGTAGGCTCCGCGCATGTCGAGTTTGGTGAAGCGCTTGGCCTTTCCGAGCTGGTCAAAGGTCTCGGCGATGAGTGGGAGAGGGCATTTGTTGGGGATGGTGGCTTTGTTGAGTGCGCGGTAGTCGACACAGAGGCGGAGGGAGCCATCCTTTTTTGACAAAAGGATTGGAGCTCCTGCTGGGGACTCGGAACGCCGGATGAATCCTTTGGCGAGGTTCTCTTTGATGTATTCATGGAGTTCCTTCAGCTCGCCTTGGGACAGGTTGTAGACTGGGCCGAAAGGAATTGATGCATCTTCTCGGAGGTTGATGGAATGGTCGTAGGGGCGATGAGGGGGGAGTTGGTCTGCGGATTGCTTGGAGAAGACGGAGGCGTACTCCGCATATTTGTCGGGGAGTGTTGGGGTGTCAGGGGTAGTGGCAGGGATGGCTGTTGCGAGTTGTTCAACTTGGCTAACATCCATGACATAGACTTCGTTGGGGTGTTGCTTCATGTGGTGGGAGAGCTGTCGTGGTGAGATGAGGGAGATGTTGGAGAGAGATATCTTTGGGGTAGCTGTTGGTTGCGGAGGGGTAGGGATGACGAGTGGGGCGAAAGGGGGGATGGTTTGCGGCATGGTGGATCGGGCGAGGGGGGGGGAGGTCTTCGAGTCGGTGTGAGGAGGTGCGGGGGAGATCGAGAGAACCCCATTCCCAATCGATGTTCGGGTTTTGCTTTTGTAGCCAATCCATACCCAAAATGATGGGGTAGTTTCCGAGGGGCATCACATGGAATTTGTGTATCTCAAAATGTTGGGGGTTGCACTGCATGACGAGACGGGTGGCGTGTTTCGAGGGGTGGATTGTACCATCAGCAAGTGCAACATCAAGGTGGTCGGGGACAATGGGGAGGTCGTGGAGTTTGGCAACGTCGTAGTGCATGAAGGAGATGCTAGCCCCCGAGTCTATCATTGCATAGGTCGGGAGCGCGGCACCATGAGCGAACAAGGTGATAGGAATGGTGATAGGGGAATTGATTGTTTCGGGAGGGGGTCGCAGCATCATGGTAGGAGGGAGTTTGGTTATGGTGCCTAACAAAGCGCCTCCGCTCTTTATTAGGCCTCGTCTTTTCCCAAGTCAAGGACAAAAGTGGAGGGGTCATCAATGTTGTTCAGGGTACGCATGTTTTTCTTCTTAGCTGGGCATTCAGATGCAAAATGGTTGGGCTCCCCGCAGTACAGACAGAGAGTTTTTCCTTGTGGCGGCGGGCTTTCTCGGCATCGGTCAGGCGGTGGGGGCTTGGGAGAGGTCCATTGGTTCGGGGGGCGTGGGCAGGGGCAGGAACAGGGGCAGGGGCAGGAGTGGGGGCAGGTCGGGGGAAAGAGGATTGTCTCGGGGCGGTCTGTTGTTGGGGGCGGAGGTTGGAAAATGTCTGGGGGGGAGGGGGGTTACGGTTCTTTTTGGTCATGGCACGGGCAAACTGCAGGTTATCGATCTCGATGGCTCGGGTGGAGAGTGTCTCAAAATCAGTGGCGAGGGTCTCGGTACTGAGGACATCCATGACGGAGTCCTTCAGACCGATAGTATATTGGGAGATAAGGGCCGCGTCATTCCACTGAGTGAGGAGGGCGATCCTTTGGAAGTTCGTGGTGTAGTCGAGGCAGGAACCGACTTGCTTCAAGGCACGGAGTTGGGCCTCGGCGGTGACTTCCGCGTTGACCAAACCGAACATCTTGAGGAGGTGATCGGAAAACACTTGATAGTTCGTGACGAGGGTGTTGCGTTTGGCGAGGGGGATATTAAACTGGGGGATGTAGGGCTCCATGTATTTGAAGGGAGTCCCTTCAAGGTACGAAATGGCGAAACCGATTTTACTGCTGTCGTCGGGGAAGGAGGCGGGATTGGCGTTGAAGTACAGGGCAAGGTGGGAAAGGAAGGTCCTGCAGTCGTCTCTTTTGCCAGAGAACTTGGAAGGCTCGGCGACCTTGGATTTGCTGGGGCGGGATTCGAGGGCGGGCAGGGTAGTCAGGGCAGGGAGGGAGGACTTGAGGACGAACTTGTCTTCGCAATCCTCTCGCAGAGTTGCGAGATCTTTGGCTAGGTTCTTGATGCTCGTGTCAACGTCATTGGAATTTCTTTCGAGAACTTTTTCAACGGTGTCGTGGACTTGTCCTTTGACACGGACGTCCAAAGAGCTGGTAAGACTGGTCAGGCTTTGTTCGATGAACTGGATTCGGGTGGGGATGGCTTGGAGGAACTGGAGTTGGGCATCGGTGAGGCAGCGGGCTTCGAGATTGGCGATGCGAGGGGCCAGTGAGTTGAGAAACTCGATCTGGTCGGCTTCGATGGACTGGGACATGGAAACAGGAATGGTTATGATCCAGAAATGTCAGGAACTGACACTGGGACCAAGGGAGGATGGGGGGAAATGGAGGAGGGGCAGACAAGGCAGGTATTCAGGAAAGAAGGTTTTATTTCTGGATGCTGGTTACTGGTGGGGGAGAAAGGAACTACTTATACTAGATGATTGGGCTGTGTTGCAGTGAGTCATACTGACTAACTACTGCGGGTGGCTTCTGTGGTGGCGAACAACAGTCAATCTCATTTGACCATTGGCTCTTGATACGCTGTGGTTGTCGTGACAGTCGTCAGACCACAGGATCTCATTTGTGAATGAGACTCCACGATAAGGTGAGACAGGAGGGGGAAGCAACTCGTCACGAGTCTGCCGAAACACACCAGAAAAGTGGTTCACAGCATCCTCAGCAGGAGTGATCGAAGGATCTCGAGACGTCAGGGTAACAGTCTTTGTGCGGCAAGCTCGTTTGAAAGTATGTACGGACAGCGTCAGCCAACGAAGGAGCATCTGAGATATCATCCCAGAGTCGATCAGCAGAAGCGCGCATCACGGACGGAACATACGAACCACACACCTCCTCGGCGGCAACATGAATGGCACTAACAATAGATTCATCCAAGTCGTCGACCAAGCGCTGGCGATCAACCAAAGAAATAACATCAAGCCCACCAGCCGTAGACAGTTCCTCAACGCGGTGAAGAACTTGACTACTGTAATCAGCAAAGTCCTCAGCGCAAGCATCAAAGCTGTTGCATAGGTCTGAGCGAACGCGGGCGTGCACGAGATATTTCAGGTTGAACCTGCGGGCCTCTTGAGTCGGGGACACATCCATAGGAGCACGAAGCTCTAGGACGCAGTCCATCATCTTGTGGTCAGACGTGGTATATGGAGACGAATCAACATAAGACCAACGGAAGTCTTGACGGCAGCGGACCAGTGCGTGATGATTCTTGGCGGTGCCAGGAGAAGGGAGGTTAAGGAAATAACAACCAGATCTCATGACCCTCGACACACCCTCAACTCGATCTGAAGGGCCTCCACGAGAACCACGACCAGACAAAGAGTCGAGACGCACATTGAGGTCGCCAAGAATAACATCAGGAAGACCAGGGGAAGAAGTAGAACAAGAGATGTGGCGGATGAAAAAGGATTCAAAGTCGGCGATGGGAAGAGAAGGTGGCAGATAGAGGGAACGGAAGGTGGAACCAAGGAGGGAAAGATCAATGGAATGGGACGTAACAGAAAAGGATATATGGCGACGAACAAGGGGTGACACAATGCAGAGAAGACCACCATGGCGGTGACCAGCTGCAGGGGCCGGAGGAAGGGGAGAGGAGCAAAGGAAGAGTGGGTGGGAAGAATAAAAGGAATGATCCAAGAACCAAGTCTCAGAGCAGATGAAGATGTCGAACTGTGAAGGAATGAAAGAACAAATACGCTCAAAGTCTTTGGCTGGAAGGCCGCGACAGTTGAGGTAGGCAATACGAACAAACTTACTATTCATTAAAGATCTTCCTCAGAGTCTTCGGCAACTGGGGCGGCAGCGGCATCGGGAACGGCAGGAGGGTCACAGTCCATACCTTCATCAACAGCATCAGCCGAAGCCGGAGTCGAGTCAGGGAGAGGAGCTGGAACAGTCTTGTCGGGCAAGTCTTCAGGGACCGGCAGATTGCCAACGCGGAGCAAATTCAAAAAGTACTCGCGGACAACTGGTAAGGTCGTAGAGCCAACCGTCTTTGTCAGACGATCGCCATAAGCCTTCTTCACTCGAGCGCGAACTTCAGGGGTGGCTGCTGCATCACCAGGGACGGATGGGTCGTAGGTAGGGAGATGGCGGAAGGAGAAGGCGGAGAGAGTAGAGATCAAGCCATCCTTATAGGAAGATCTCCACAAGGAGCTCGAGAAATGGAGCGACCAACAAAAGCAAAGTTATGAATAGCCGAGGTACGAACACGAAGAGCTCGGAACTTTGTCTTAAGTTGGCCAAGGGGACAAGACTCAATGCCACTAAAGTAGACACGAGTGACAGAGGTGGAGGGAGGAGTAGGGCGACGGCGTGCTTGAAAATGGACGAGGGGAAGGCTTAAAATGAGTCGATGATCTTTCGCTGTTCGTCTGAGAGATTTGCTCTAAGAGAATCAGCATAAGATCGATGGGAGGAAGTGTTGGGAGAGTTGGAAGGAGAGGCGGCGGAAGCGGGAGCAGCAGCTTTTTCAGGAAGTCGGCGAGTGGGAATAGGCGAGGCAGGGAGTGCAGGGAACGCAGCAGAGGCAGTCAACGACGCAGTCGTGGCTGCCTCAAGTCTATCAGCAAGAGAATCCAGACGGCCAATGACGGCTACAGTTTTCTCAAGCGAAGACTCAGTGTTCTCAACACGGGTAGCCAAAGCTGAGACATCTTTGGCCAACTCGGAGACCTTCAACTCCAAGGCTGAAAACTTGGCGGAGGGAGGAAGGGGATGAAAAGGAACAGAAGAGGAGGGACCATCGCGAATGCCATCAATTTCACTCTGAACTTTCGCAAGAAGAGCCTTAATAGACTCATACTCTTTGAAAAGTCGAGATTGATTGAGGACAATCTCATCACAAAGTTCCGGATCAATCTTACGAAGCTTCCCCAAACGACTGGCCTCCTTAGCCAAGTGACGGGAAAAAGCAGCCGAAGACGATTCAGGAGCATTTGATGAAAACCCATCAGAGTCTGAATCATTGATGATCCGACGGCCCCTCTTGCGACCCAACGCAGATGCACCACCACCGGGAGCAACTGCGTCTGGAGAGCTTGTGGAAAAATTGACAGCAGGATGAGAGGTAGGAGAAGTCACAGGGATGAGTGGAGGAGTTTGGACAGAGCTGGGTTTCGATAGGGGGATCTGGGCAGCTGGAAAGGTGAAGGCAGATTCGGGAACGGAGGAGTCGGGGGTGGAGGAACAGGGGCAAAAGACGAAGTTTGGTAAAAGAAGACGATACAAAAATCACTAGGTAACTCGAAAGTATCCATAGATTCGTCCATATCGTCAAGAGGGAGATCAGAAGAGGGCAAAAACAGGTGAAACAGGACTCTCCACTTGGGGACATAGAAGAAATATCTTCCAAGTCCACAGAAGTGAATTGTTCGATGGAGGAAACAACACTGTGGAGACGGGCAGGCATAGAGGCAATGGCAGGGGCAGAGGCAGAGGCAGGGGTGGAGGCAGAGGCAGAAGTCAAAGGAGAAGGCGAAGGAGACAAGAAAAAGGAAGGGGAACTGTTGACAATAGTGGAAGGGGGCTGAGTGATGGGGGAGGTAGTGCAGTTGACACGATTGTCGAAGGTACCAAGATACTTGATGGCTTGTTCGACGGTTATCTTCTCATGTTTGCACGTTCTGGCGTAGCGACGGGCATAAAGTCCACGCTTGGAGACGACTTGATCTTTGGAAAACTTGTTAACAGGGCATTCATGACGCTTGCAAGGAAACGGCCATCGATGACCATACTCCTTTACAAGGAAGTCAGCGCGGAGAATATCGATGGGATTCCCAATAAACTTGGCCGAGATCTCAGCGAGATCTTCGGGGGTGCCGGGGGTCCCCATGATGAAGGAGATGCGACGGACCTGGCGAGTGGTTGATTAAATAGAAATATCCCAGAGTCGGAGAAGGAAAAAAAAAAAAAAAAAATCGGATGGATACAGAGTGAGTCAGAGGTGGATGACAAATCCGCAGTTACTGCGGGTGGCTGAGGAAGATGAAGTGGCAGTCCAGGGGTTCCAGAAGGATCTGGAAGTGGAAAGTGGAGGGGGAAACTGTTTAGCCAGGATTTAGGGCTTAGGTTAGGGATAGGGTTTTTTAGGGTTTTTTAGTCTTTAAGTTTTTTTAATAGTGTGGCCAGAAGGCAATCTAAGAGTAGGGAAGGCTATGGAAGTGATATGGCGAAGGGAGAGTCGAAAAAATCAAAGTTGAAAAAAAAGTCAAGTCGAAAATATTCTAAGTCAAAAGAGTAGGGTGTGTGATGCGGGAGGGGAACCAGTCAGAGCGTCTAAGTCGGCTTCCGTCAGGGTGGAATGGCCAGGGAGGGGGATCAGTGTTGTAGTTTTGACGAGGCCTCTGCCAGAACTCGAGATAGCCAAAGGCTGTCGCAAGAGCAGAAAACTTCTTCGTGCGGAGGAGGTAATCTATCACATTAAAGTGCAAGATCAGCCCCGGAGGAGGATTGTGGAGGAAAGCTTGGTACGCATCAACACAACCACGAGGAAGATATCCACAGAGGTCAGCGTCGAAGCACTCCTTGACATGGCGACGAGAGAATCTCTGCTTACACTTGGAGCAATCTGAGCCAGCAGCAAAGTGATTCAGACTCCAAGCGATAGCATTCTTGCGGAGTCGAAGAGAATTAAAAAAGACAAAGTAGCAACTGCCACTAAGTCGCTTTCGCATCTCTGGGACAAACTGGCGGGGCATGACAAGATTCAGAGAACCAACGTCAGCATAAAACTTGTTCCTCAGGAATAACCGGAGAGGGTACCCTGTACTCTCATGGGTCAATCCAGGCGGCAATGGGTCCAAAGTGCGCGACTCGATGCTTCTTTTGACACTCAACCACTGGGAATAATCCGGGTGACGAGTGACATGGGGCAAGATGCGATCGTGAGGGCGACGAGTGAACCAAATGCGGCCACGGATGTGTGCAGCAGGATTAGAGTGGTGCATTTTCTGGAAGTGGCGAGTCAAAAGACAGGCCAAGTCCGAAAAGCGACGCGTTACAACAGGAATAGCCAGCATGGAGTGCATGGCGACAAGTCCAATGTTGTGCTCTGTGATCCAGCAAAGTGCACGATCTTGTACAGCCTGGACCGGGAGGAGATACTGGAACCGCGAAGTATCATTCTTGTGGACAAAGGGGAACGGAGCCGGAGTGCTAGCATTGCGACCAGGCGAGTTTATGAGCCAACGATAGACCAAGCCAGCACCATAGTCCATTTGAGAACGAACAAAGGTGCGATAAAAGGCAAGGCGAAGACCAGCAGGCCAAAGACTTCCACGACGAACACAAATGTCCAAAGTCGAGGTAGCCTTTGCAACAGTAGACTCGAGGTGAGCCTCCCAGTTGATGCCTAACTTCTCGAATGGGAATCCAAGATATGTATAGCGGTCAACACGGGGAATCTCTCCACGACCAGGAATGATCGGAGTGGGTTCATGAGGGCCAAAGCCAACAGCACCACACTTGGAGAGATTCAACTGCATGCCATTGTCGAGAGACCAGGCAGCAAGCTTGTTGGTCGACACCTGTAAGTCAGACGGAAACTCGGACGAGGCCGTGATATCGTCAGCAAACAGAAGCGATCGCGGGAGGCAGCTATTTGGCACTGTATCTTGATGCAAGAGGGAGGCAAGGTCGTCAATAAAGACGTCGAACAGCAGAGGAGACAAGAGAGACCCTTGGAAAAGACCACGGGTCAAGTCTATCGATCTCGTCTGCCGCCCATTCACCACGATCTTGGAAGAAGTCCCCAGGAAGAGGGAATCAACCAAAGCTAGAATCTGGGTCGAAGCACCCCTGGACTCGAGCTTGGAAAGCAAGAGTGGGACAGGGACAGTGTCATACGCCTGAGCAAAGTCGTAAAACACCCTACAACGGTGACCGAGAATGGCAGCTTCGTGGGCCGTCAGAGCGTGCGTCAACGTGGAGAACCCACGTCGGAAGCCAGCCTGAGTCGAATGCAAGCGGAACGCTGGGGAGCGTTCGAAGAACCGAATCAACAACCTCTCAAAGGACCGACGCATCATCACAGTAAGTGAAATGGGTCTGAACTTGTTGATAGTTGTCTCCTCACCCTTGGGGATGGGGAAGATTACCGAGCGGTTCCATGAGGCAGGTGTCACACCGAGTAGACAACACAACCGGAACAACTCAATAGTCCGAAACGGAAGACTAGAACCAATAAGGGCTCGAAAAAGGCGAATATGAACACCATCCTCTCCCCCTGCAACATGAGCTCGATACTTTCTCCAAAACCGAATCAAAGTCGTCAGACCAAAGTCGTCAGACCACAGGATCTCATTTGTGAAAGAGACTCCACGATAAGGTGAGACAGGAGGGGGAAGCAACTCGTCGCGAGTCTGCCGAAATACACCAGAAAAGTGGTTCACAGCATCCTCAGCAGGAGTGATCGAAGGATCTCGAGACGTCAGGGTAACAGTCTTTGTGCGGCAAGCTCGTTTGAAAGTACGGACAGCGTCAGCCAACGAAGGAGCATCTGAGATATCATCCCAGAGTCGATCAGCAGAAGCGCGCATCACGGACGGAACATACGAACCACACACCTCCTCGGCGGCAACATGAATGGCACTAACAATAGATTCATCCAAGTCGTCGACCAAGCGCTGGCGATCAACCAACCAAGAAATAACATCAAGCCCACCAGCCGTAGACAGTTCCTCAACGCGGTGAAGAACTTGACTACTGTAATCAGCAAAGTCCTCAGCGCAAGCATCAAAGCTGTTGCATAGGTCTGAGCGAACGCGGGCGTGCACGAGATATTTCAGGTTGAACCTGCGGGCCTCTTGAGTCGGGGACACATCCATAGGAGCACGAAGCTCTAGGACGCAGTCCATCATCTTGTGGTCAGACGTGGTATATGGAGACGAATCAACATAAGACCAACGGAAGTCTTGACGGCAGCGGACCAGTGCGTGATGATTCTTGGCGGTGCCAGGAGAAGGGAGGTTAAGGAAATAACAACCAGATCTCATGACCCTCGACACACACTCAACTCGATCTGAAGGGCCTCCACGAGAACCACGACCAGACAAAGAGTCGAGACGCACATTGAGGTCGCCAAGAATAACATCAGGAATAGCAGGGGAAATAGTAGAACAAGAGATGTGGCGGATGAAAAAGGATTCAAAGTCGGCGATGGGAAGAGAAGGTGGCAGATAGAGTGAACGGAAGGTGGAACCAAGGAGGGAAAGATCAATGGAATGGGACGTAACAGAAAAGGATATATGGCGACGAACAGGGGGTGACACAATGCAGAGAAGACCACCATGGCGGCGACCAGCTGCAGTGGCCTGAGGGAGGGGGGAGGAACAAAGGAAGAGGGGATGAGAAGAGTACAAGGACTGATCCAAGTACCAAGTCTCGGAGCAAATGAAGATATCAAACTGGGAAGGAACAAAAGAACAAATACGCTCAAAGTCAAGACCCGGAAGTCCACGACAATTGAGGTAGGCAATACGAACAAACTTACTATTCATTAAAGTTCTTCCCCAGAGTCTTCAGCGACTGGATCGGCGGCAGGGGCAGGGACAACAGGTATATCGCAGTTCATCTCAACATCAACAGCAACTGCAGGTGCAGAAGTGGCAATAGAGAGAGGCACAGGGATAGTCTTGTCAGGTAGATCCTCAGGAATCGGCAAGTTTCCGGTGCGGAGCAAATTCAAAAAGTGCTCACGGACAACAGGGAGGGTGGTGGAGCCAACCGTCTTAGTAAGACGATCGCTGTAGGCCTTTTTGACTCTAGCACGAACCTCAGGAGTCGCAGTGGCGTCACCTGGGACAGAAGGATCATATGTGGGAAGGTGGCGGAAAGAAAAAGCAGCAAGTGTTGAAACCAAGTTGTCCTTGTAAGAGGACTCCACGAGGAGCTCCAAAATAGAACGACCAACGAAGGCAAAGTTATTGTCACAGTATCGACCATCAGCACCCACCCCTTTAACCTTTGAGGTCATGTCCACTCCCACCCCTATAACTTAAAAGGTCCACCTCACTCACATGTATAAATAGTCCCTTCACCTACCACCAATAAAGATCATCTTTTCCTGCCACTCCCTTCTTTGTTAGATGGTAGCAAAGGTACCTCGATTCACTGCCTCTTCTACCCTGACTATTATCTTTCCCTCCACTCGTTAGGCAGCTCCCTGGCAGTACTTTTTTTTATTCACTTCACTTTCACTCTTCCCCTCTACTTTCCTTTCCACTCGGTTCCTAGAACCCTCCCTCTCTTTTCTTTTTTTTCCCCACCCCTTTTTCCCTTGACCCTCCCGCCCTCCCCCCCCTCTTTTTTTTTCTCTCTTTCTCTCACCCCCTATTCTGTTTCCCCCCTATTTCCAACATGTCGGCCCAGCACGAAATCCTCAGCATCGTCGCCTCCCTCCCAGAGGAGGAAAGAAACAGGATTAGCTCTCTGCTCTCGTCCATCACCACCCCCTCTGATCCCCCCGCCCCATCCCAGCTTGAAATTGAGGCTGCTCACCGCGACGTTGCGCGTACCTTGCATAAAATCCTCAAACCTCAAACCCCCGCCCCCTACTCTGGGGACATCGACGCGGACGCCTGCAACAACTTCATCGACAACCAGGAGGAGTATTACCAGGTCGTCAAGCTCAACGAATGCGACTGGGTGCAGTATACAGCCTTAAACCTTACTGGAGACGCTAAATCCTGGTGGAGAACATGCGGTCTCAACATCACCTGCCCATGGATAAAATTTCGAGAGGCATTCCTTGATTTCCACACCCCTCCCAATGCAAAGACCGCCGCTCGTGAGGCCCTCGAAGGTCTGAAACAAGGCAAACGAACCATTGCTGCCTACACTCACGAGTTCCGCCGCTTGAGACGACGCGTTGCGGCGTAGAGGACCAGCACAGGGGGAAAGAGCTCGCACTACTTGGCAGGCAGGTGTGTGAAACCTATTGGGAAAGGGGATTGCCAGCATAGAAGAGGGAAACATAATGATCACGACGCGTATCACCGTTCTATAAGAGAGAACAAGGCAAGAGAAAAGACTCGCAAATGAACAATATCTAGCTACAGGATCGCACCCCCGGGGCGGGCGGACGAGTGGACCTGCTCCAGACGGTAAGTATTCACAAACGGATCGGGAAAATAAAAGGAAGAAAACAAAAACTCTTTATTGTCTGGTGTCGAGGGACACCATTTATACCCCCAGGCCCAGGGGCCAGAAGATCGCCCAGTCGTATTTACTACACCACACCTCTCTGATCCCCGTGCCTCTTCGATACCCAACTGGATATCGCAGCTGCCAAGTGAGTAGCTCTACTCCTTTGAGCTAGATTTTTTTTTTTTTTTTGTGACATCTCCTTGCTCAAAGCACCACCAAGTGATCTTGACATCTGATTGGTCCACCATGCATCATCTGATTGACTCAATCTCATCTGATGTTTCACAAAAAATAAAATAAAATAAGAGTTCGAACATGGGCTCGACAAGAAGACATCCCCTCTTCATTCTGTCCACTCGTTGTCTGCTCATTCGCTTTTTTTTTTTTTTTTTTTTTTTTGAACCTGCTCTTTGACCTGCCACTTCTGCTTTGATACCCTTCCGGGAACGCCCTTTCACCGTTATCACCCAACCACCATGCCCCGCCCACGTTCAGGAAACACTCAGCAAGGTCGTGTTGGCGATGCGCCGAGCGCTGGGACTCTTCGACAGCACATCCCAAGGCCACCCTTAGGGGAGGTCAAATTAATATCCTGTTTAGCCCCCCCAGTGGTTGCGGAGGGATCATCCGAAGAACCTCCTCCATTCGATCAGCCGACTCAGATACTGGAGCGCGAACTGTGGTCGGATGCGTTTGTGGCCAATTCGGACGGCGAGGATGGCGATGAGTCTCCCGCGCACCGCAAAGGTGCAGACCAAGACAGGAAAAGACTCTTTCTTGAGGACGCGACGGACGTTGTGCCTGCAACAGAGAGGCCTCTCATCGATCGGCATGTAGGGTCCGAGAGAGACGAGGAATCATCTATTCCGGGTGCAAGGGCTTCTGCGGATGCTGGATCTTCACAGCGTCCAAATGAGACGACTCGTGGGGCAAGTCCTTCGGGTCCAGGCACGAGGAGTTCTCCTGCGCTGAATTTGCAGAGGTCGGGTTCTCGCTCACAGGAGGGGAGTCCATCTGGTCTCGGTAAACGGAAACAACGAAGTGATGAGGAAGTTCCTGGCTGGTCCAGGAAGGCTCACGGGACCCCTTCGATGCTCGCTGATCTGTCGTCCTATCAGCAGTTGTTCCGGCGTTGGGAGCACCTAGAGCTACTCCGTTCCGAACTAGCGTTCAAGGCTCTCCATGATCCGACGATGTGCGCCAGACCCATAGATGTTCTTGGGGCCGCTCAAGACCTGGGCCGCTATACAATCACTGGCTTGGGGGTCAGCAGGACTTCCATGGATATCATCCATAGTCAATTTCTCTTGGAGAGCTCCCTTCGTTCCTTAGTCCAACATCAATCTGCGCTAATGCAACATGAGGCCGCCCTTCGCGAGAATGGACAACGTCTCGACGCCATAGGCCATAGCCTGGATCGACATAACCTGGAAGCCTGGAAACACGCCAAGCGTATCAGGCCTTATATTCGTGAGGCCGAGGAGATGGAGGAGGAGAATCTTGAAGCCGCTCGAGGTGGAGAAACTGATGAGGATGAACCAGAAGAGGATCAAGATGGAACGCACGGCAGAAATATGTGAAATGGGGAAACCAAGGTTGAATAATAATAATAATAATAATAATAATAATATTATTATTGTTTTTTTTTTTTTTTTTTTTTTTTTTTTTTTGAGATGATCATGGTCGCCACAGGGAATAGGGGAAGGGTGAAAGGAAAAGGACAAGGACGAGGGGAAAGGACAGGGAAGAAGAACAAATGGAAGGAGTCAAAGAGAAAGGACAAAAATAAAGATAAATAATAATAATAATAAAAAAAAAACTGCTTTGCAAACTGCGGGCACGAGGATCTCCTCCCTGCTCCCTTCTAGTCGATCCGTTCATTTACTTTATCACCCACCAACGGCGAGCCGTCCGTCCTCAACCTGAACAACCGTTACTTAATTTCCGGAGACGACTTCCTGCCTTTTCTACAAAAGGAATCGAGGGAGTGTGGATGTGGGAAACTGTTCGGGGTCATCTTAAGCTTTGAGCCTGCAAATATTGAACATCAGGGACCTTTGGCCGTAGAAAGAATAGAGGGAAGAGAGCAGTTGGTGATCCATGGCAACCCGTGGCTTTGTCATTTCAAAGTGGTAACGAAAACACTTGAACCGACAACTAAACTCCGGCTGAAAATATTTTACGGATCTGAGGGTGTGGGAGGGGAGGCATGCCATCAAAGGACAAATATTTTGAAAGGGTATGTCGTGGGTGCAAGTGTGAAATGGAGCAGGGTCTGGCGAATCGCTTCTGATGGAGATAACTTGTGGTGGTGGAGGGTATCGCCCATCGATGGCTCAGCGTGTGTCAGAAAGGTCGAAAAAAAAAAGTAATGTGATGAAAAAAAAAGAGAAAAAAAGGGAAAAGAAAAGGTACAAAATATGAAAACAACAAGAACAGTGAAAGCAACGTCTTGATCGGTTGTTTGTTTTATCTAGGGGAGAGTGCAATCATTGAAGATGACCTTCCGCTAGAACCTCTTATTGAGTATCCGACAATGGTTGCCCAGGTTCTCCACCATTTTTTTCTGTGCGGCGTAGAGGACCAGCACAGGGGGAAAGAGCTCGCACTACTTGGCAGGCAGGTGTGTGAAACCTATTGGGAAAGGGGATTGCCAGCATAGAAGAGGGAAACATAATGATCACGACGCATATCACCGTTCTATAAGAGAGAACAAGGCAAGAGAAAAGACTCGCAAATGAACAATATCTAGCTACAGGATCGCACCCCCGGGGCGGGCGGACGAGTGGACCTGCTCCAGACGGTAAGTATTCACAAACGGATCGGGAAAATAAAAGGAAGAAAACAAAAACTCTTTATTGTCTGGTGTCGAGGGACACCATTTATACCCCCAGGCCCAGGGGCCAGAAGATCGCCCAGTCGTATTTACTACACCACAGCGTCCCTACACTCGACGACGAAACTGCCTTACACTGGTACATGAAAGGCCTACACTATGATACTAGCAAAGAGGTTCGCCTTCGTGAGCCCAAATCTTTGGATGTGGCCATCCAACAGGCTACAAACGTGCATGCCATCCTCTTCCCTGAGGGCCTTACCTCCAAGACCACCCCTGTCAAGGACCCTAACGCCATGGACATTGACTCTATGCAGATGATGATCAATAATCTCTCTGCCCAAGTCAATTATTTGTCAAACCTTTCGAATAACCGAGGCAGCGTCCCTCGCCCAGCTAAGCTCACCAACGAGGAACGCGAATACCTCAAGGCGAACAGGGGATGCTTCAAATGTCGCAAAATAGGCCACATGGCGGACAAATGCCGCACCTTTCCCCCTTCTGCGAAACCCTCCCGACAATTCAACAACATTGAAACCACTCCCCTCCCCCAGGCGCAGCAAACAGCCACTCCCCCTCCCCCACCTCAGTCGGGAAAAGCCAACAGCAACTAGAAAAGGTCCAGACTCTTGTTGCTGCTACTCCCTCCTCCGATCTTCTGGACCATGGGAGAAATATTATTTCCTCTGAAAAGTTTTCTGTCACTTCCAATAAACCGATCGCTATTTCAGATAAACTACATACTTCTCCATCATCATGTTCGCCTTCCCACAATCATTTACCTCACTCCACCGCCTATGACTATACTCTCCCCTTGCCTACTCAACCTGAGACAGGATTGGACGATAACACCTACCCTGCATTCAGTTCATCCCCATCATCCTCAATCTCCGAACCCTGCTCTACCTCAGTTCTATCTAAAAAGCAAGATTCGCCGCCTACGTAAAAAGGCATTGGAGTCTCTACTTTCACAGTGGAGAAGGCAAAGTCGACACTCCTTACATTTATTTGCAATGTTGACGGCCATCCAGCGCGGGTCTCATCGACGGCGGAGCCCAAGGCAATGTGGTCAGCGAGTCTTTCATCAAAAACATTCAATCCCTACACTTGCATCTCCCCTATCCCTATCATCCTCCCAAATGGCTCCCCAATCTTTTTTTGCAGCACTCAAATCCAACATCTCCCTACAACGACACCAATACTCCACAACTCTTACCCCTATCGTCTACCCTCTCCACAAATATGACCTTATTCTTGGCAAGCCTTGGCTTGCTGAGATCAACCCACTCATCAACTGGCGGACAAACAATCTACGGTTCCAACACAACGGCCTCACCATCGATTGGGAATGCACTGGTTTCAAATCGTCATCTATCTCATCTCGCACTCGGGGACTTCTCCTCACTCACGTACATTTCTTCACTGAGGCAACAGACATCGGAAGCGAGATCTACTTAGCCCTTATTCGGTCTCTCGATGAGGATAGCACAGATCAAACAAATCACTCTTCCACTCCCTCCTCCACTCCTTCATCCACTCCTTCCTCCACTCCTTCCTCCACTCCTTCCTCCACTCCTTCCTCCACTCCTTCCTCTGCCCCCTCCTCCTCTCCTTCCTCTGCCCCTTCCTCCTCTCCCTCTTCTCCTCCCTCCTCCTCCTCCTCCCCCCAACCCTCCCTTACACCCCGACATCCACTCAATTGTTTTGACGAATTCCCCAGACATTTTCCCCCCCCTACCCTCCCATCAGGCCTTCCCCCGACCGAGGTGATGCTATGCGTATCGACACTGACCCAGCGGCAGACCCCCCTTCCGCCCCCCGTCATTCGACTATCTGTTGCTGAACTTGACGAGCTAAAAAAAAACAACTGGACGACCTACTCTCCAAAAAGTTCATCAAACCAAGCACGTCTCCGTATGGTGCCCCTGTTTTATTCGTCAAGAAGGCTGATGGCACTCTCCGAATGTGCGTCGATTATCGTGCTCTCAACAGTATCACAAGGAAGAATCGCCACCCGCTGCCCAGAATAGACGAGCTTATTGACAGATTCCGTGGCGCTCGCTACTTTACCAAGCTTGACCTCATTTCTGGTTACCACCAACAGCGCATCTATGGACCACACACGCACAAGACCGCTTTTCGCTGCAGATACGGTCATTTTGAGTTTAATGTGGTTCCATTTGGCCTCACAAATGCACCGGCTTCCTTTTCCAATATGATGCTGAAAGTACTCGATCCTGTTCTGGACAAGTGGGTTGTCGTCTACCTCGACGATATCTTGATTTATTCAAAAACCAAGACCGAGCATCTCCGCCATATTCGAAGTGTCCTTGCCCCTCTCCTCCGAAAACATGGACTGTACGCCAAGCTGAGCAAGTGCTCTTTCATGAAAGAAGAAACGGAGTTTCTCGGCCATGTAATAACCAAAGATGGCGTTCACACCAATGCAGGGCTTGTTAAAGCGATCCGTGAATGGCCACGACCGGAGAAACAACGCGACGTTCAGCAATTTCTTGGTCTTGCGCAATTTTATCACCAATATATCAAAAATTTTGCCGACATCGCACTTCCCCTCACCTCCCTCCTTGGCGAAAACCATCAGTTCGTATGGGATGAAAACAGCGAACAAGCATTCCTTAGCCTCAAATCTGCAATCAGCTCCGCTCCAGTCCTACGAATCTTTGACCCCGATCTGCCGTCCACAGTGGAGACTGATGCCTCTGGATTTGCCATAGGTGCTGTTCTTTTCCAAACAGACGCCGACGGATCATCCAGACCTGTCGCATTTACATCCCGCAAACTAAACCCAGCTGAACGGAACTACCCTACCCATGAACAGGAACTCCTGGCTGTTGTCCACGCCCTCAAAACATGGCGCTTTTTACTTAGACGGTTCACACTTTTGTTGTATATACCGATCACGATACGCTGAGACACTTTCCAACCCAGCCCAAACTGACAAGGCGCCAGGCGAGATGGATGGAACTCCTCCAAGAGTATGATTTCGAGTTCAAGTTCAAGCGGGGAATTGAGAACATCGTACCAGATGCTCTCTCTCGTCGTCCGGACCACCGCGAACCTGATAAACTTGAACCAGATCCTGTCCCTATGTCCATCAACTCTTTCAGCCTTCAGACGGATACAAGTTGGAGACAGCACGTTATAGAGGGGTATGCTGATGACCCTGGTCTTGCTCCCGTCTATGAGAGGTGTCTTCAAGGCCAACCACCACCACACTACTTTTTGCAGGACGGTCTATTGTATGTCGAGCGCAAGGGTGACCTATTACTCTGCGTCCCGAAGTCGTCCACTCTGCGTTTAATCCTACTCCACGAGGTTCATGATGCTGCAATATCAGGCCACTTCGGCTTTGACAAGACATACGCCACCTTACGGCGGTTTGCCTATTGGCCTAAGATGTCAAATGATGTCCGACGGTATGTCGAATCCTGCTCGAGCTGCCAACGTAACAAAGCAGTCCGCCGCCTTCCAGCTGGACTTCTTCAACCTTTAGCCATTCCAGAACAACGTTGGGACACAGTATCAATGGATTTCGTGGTAAAACTACCACAAACAGCACGCAAATTCGATGCAATCACTGTCTTCGTAGACAAATTGTCGAAACAGGTCCATTTTGCCCCTAGTCGGACTACAGATTCAGCAAAGGACGTTGCCAATTGTTTCTTTGCAAATGTCTTTCGCCTCCATGGGTTGCCCTCCACGATTGTCTCCGACCGGGATAGCAAGTTCACTAGTTCCTTTTTGAAGCGCCTCCACGAGCGACTAGGAACGAAGCTTGCCATGTCCTCAGCATTTCATCCGCAGACAGATGGTCAATCCGAACGAGCCATTCAAACTCTTAAGTCAGTTCTTCGGAGTCTAGTGAACCACAAACAGGATGACTGGGACCTATACCTCCCTGCTGCAGAATTCGCATACAACAATGCCGTCAATTCATCCACAGGAGTCTCCCCATTTTTTCAATCATGGATTCCATCCACGGGTTCCTGCTTCCCTCCTCGGGCCCCCTGAAGAAGCTTGTCCCACAGACATGGACAAATTTGTTGCCTTGCAGAAGACCTCATTATCTCTGGCACAAGACAGCCTTCTCTCGGCTCAGAATCAGCAAATCAAGAATGCTGATGCTCACCGGAGGCCACACTCATTCAAAGTGGGGGACCAAGTCCTGCTCAGTACGGAAAACATCACAACTGCGTATGACTCTAGCCGACCAGCTGCATCACTACAGGCTCGATACTTTGGCCCGTTCACACTCCTCGAACAACGAAGCCCGGTCTCCTTCAAGGTCAAGGTCGAGCTACCCCCCTACATTGAAAATACATGACGTATTTCATGTCGACCGTTTTAAACCGTTTGTTCCATCTCCAGAGTCGCTTGGCCGCCGGTCTTCACCTCCTCCAGAACCCGATATCATTGAGGGTAATGAGGAACATGAAGTAGAGGCTATCTTAGCGCACAGGACGACAGCCAAAACGAAAAGACAAGTTTTCTTGTCAAATGGGTCGGGTACGATGCTGCTTCAGATGCCACCTGGGAGCCTCTCAAAAAATCTTTCACATTGTGAAGACACCCTTAGACAGTACTGTAAGGATCACGACCTGCTTCACTTAATGGGGGAAGGTGTCACAGTATCGACCATCAGCACCCACCCCTTTAACCTTTGAGGTCATGTCCACTCCCACCCCTATAACTTAAAAGGTCCACCTCACTCACATGTATAAATAGTCCCTTCACCTACCACCAATAAAGATCATCTTTTCCTGCCACTCCCTTCTTTGTTAGAGTTATGAATAGCCGAGGTGCGTACGCGCAGGGCTCGGAACTTTGTCTTTAGTTGTCCAAGTGGGCAAGACTCAATGCCACCAAAGTAGACTCGAACAACAGGGGTGGAAGGAGGTGAGGGGTGACGACGTGATTGAAAGGGTCGAGGGGAAGGCTTCAGTGAATTGATAATCTTACGCTGTTCATCAGAGAGATTGGCTCTAAGAGAGTCAGCGTAAGAACGAGGGGGAGCGTGGTGAGAAGACGATGGAGAGGCTGTGGAGGGAGTAGAGGTAACAGGAGTGGTGGGGTGACGACGAGTGGAGGATGGCGGGGCAGGAAGTGAAGGGAAAGCGAGGGAAGCAGTTGTTGTCGAAGTCATGGCAGCTTCTAGTCGGTCGGCAAGGGAGTCCAATCTGTCAAAGTTAGAATTCAACTTTTCAAAAGAGGATTCAGTCTTGTCGACTCGAGAAGAAATGACAGACACTTTCTTCGACAACTCTGCAACTTGTGAGCTCAAAAGGTCAAACTGAGGGGCGAGGAACGATGTGGGGCGTTGTCGCAGGGAGCCAAGTTCATTCTGGACAGATTGCAACATGTTTTTCAAAGACTGGTGTTCTTTAAGGAGACGATCCTGGGTAACGGATAAATCTTCAAAAAGAACAGGATCCAACTTGCGTAACTTCTCCCATCGGGGACCAAAGGAAGTAGAATTACGAAGAGCGGCAGCGGAAGATGATTCAGGGGCATCAGGAAGGGTGTCGTCGGAGTCGGATTCAACAATCGTGTGAATTCTTTTGCGTTCGGGCTTGGGGGTGATAGGCTGGGGTGGAATGGGTGTACCATGGGGGACAGGGGGGTCCAAAGAACGAATTGTGGAAACAACGGCAGGATCAGGGACAGGTGAAGGAGCAGGAGACATAGAAGCTGGGATAGTTTGGTAGGGTTGGAAGGTGAAGGGGGAATTGGGGAAATCAGAAGAACAAGAAACCGGAGGCAAGGAAGGCAACAGAGAGGAACTAGGGGTAGAGTCGGAACAGGATTCGGTGGAGTCCATGACTTCATCAAGATCAGCCGTCCCGATACCGGTGAATGGAATAACGGAAGAATCGGTGCTCTCGGCAAATTGGGACATAGAGGAGATATTCTCCAAGTCCATGGTAGAGAGGTCTTCATCAACCGGGGCAGAAGCACTTGCAGGGAAAGAGAGGATAGGGTCGTCCATGGGGTCAAGGTTTGGAGGAAACGCGGTAGAAGCAGAAGGGAGATCAACAGAGGTAGGTGCGGAGGAACCAAAATGAACAACAGGGGCAGAAGAGGAAGCAGAGATAGGTGCAGACTGAATGGAATCGGATGAGGCAGTGGAAGTTGAAGGAGGGGGAACAAAGATCGGATTGGGAGAAGAGAGGATGAAAGAGGAAGAAGAAAGGGGTTGGGTGATAGGAGAGGCGGTACAGCCCAAACCACCATCCAGGGGAAGTAAAACTTCAATCACCTGGCGAGCGGTGAACTGCTCATGCTTACAGGAGCGGCGATAAGTTCTGACAAACATGGAATTTGTCGACTTGACTTGATTTTTGTAAAAGACAGGGTCGGCCTTGCAGTCCTTGTTGGGGCATGGCTTCGGCCACTGGCTGGAGTAAAGGCGAAGAAGGCGTTCGGCCTCAATACGATCCTCAGGGAAGCAAGAGAACTTGTCCTTGATTGCAACTGGATCAGAGGGGGTCCCGGGGGTCCCCATGATGAAGGAGATGCAACGAACCTGGCGGAAGGGGGATTATATAAGAAAATGATCCCGGGAGAGTGCGGAAAAAAAAATGGAAGGAATAGGGTGAGTCAGAGTGACCAAAAAGATGGCGTGATTACTGCGGGTGGCTTTTGTTATGGTTTGAGTGGCAGTGCAGGGGGGCCAGAAGGATCTGGCGTGGGAAAGTGGAGGGGGCAACGTTTAGCCAGGATTTAGGGCTTAGTTAGGGATTTTTAGGGTTTTTTAGGCTTTAAGTTCTTTTAATAGTGTGGCCAGAAGGCAATCTAAGAGTAGGGAAGGCTATGGAAGTGATATGGCGAAGGGAGAGTCGAAAAAATCAAAGTTGAAAAAAAAAAAAGTCAAGTCGAAAATATTCTAAGTCAAAAGAGTAGGGTGTGTGATGCGGGAGGGGAACCAGTCAGAGCGTCTAAGTCGGCTTCCGTCAGGGTGGAATGGCCAGGGAGGGGGATCAGTGTTGTAGTTTTGACGAGGCCTCTGCCAGAACTCGAGATAGCCAAAGGCTGTCGCAAGAGCAGAAAACTTCTTCGTGCGGAGGAGGTAATCTATCACATTAAAGTGCAAGATCAGCCCCGGAGGAGGATTGTGGAGGAAAGCTTGGTACGCATCAACACAACCACGAGGAAGATATCCACAGAGGTCAGCGTCGAAGCACTCCTTGACATGGCGACGAGAGAATCTCTGCTTACACTTGGAGCAATCTGAGCCAGCAGCAAAGTGATTCAGACTCCAAGCGATAGCATTCTTGCGGAGACGAAGAGAATTTAAAAAGACAAAGTAGCAACTGCCACTAAGTCGCTTTCGCATCTCTGGGACAAACTGGCGGGGCATGACAAGATTCAGAGAACCAACGTCAGCATAAAACTTGTTCCTCAGGAATAACCGGAGAGGGTACCCTGTACTCTCATGGGTCAATCCAGGCGGCAATGGGTCCAAAGTGCGCGACTCGATGCTTCTTTTGACACTCAACCACTGGGAATAATCCGGGTGACGAGTGACATGGGGCAAGATGCGATCGTGAGGGCGACGAGTGAACCAAATGCGGCCACGGATGTGTGCAGCAGGATTAGAGTGGTGGTGCTTTCTGGAAGTGGCGAGTCAAAAGACAGGCCAAGTCCGAAAAGCGACGCGTTACAACAGGAATAGCCAGCATGGAGTGCATGGCGACAAGTCCAATGTTGTGCTCTGTGATCCAGCAAAGTGCACGATCTTGTACAGCCTGGACCGGGAGGAGATACTGGAACCGCGAAGTATCATTCTTGTGGACAAAGGGGAACGGGGCCGGAGTGCTAGCATTGCGACCAGGCGAGTTCATGAGCCAACGATAGACCAAGCCAGCACCATAGTCCATTTGAGAACGAACAAAGGTGCGATAAAAGGCAAGGCGAAGACCAGCAGGCCAAAGACTTCCACGACGAACACAAATGTCCAAAGTCGAGGTAGCCTTTGCAACAGTAGACTCGAGGTGAGCCTCCCAGTTGATGCCTAACTTCTCGAATGGGAATCCAAGATATGTATAGCGGTCAACACGGGGAATCTCTCCATGACCAGGAATGATCGGAGTGGGTTCATGAGGGCCAAAGCCAACAGCACCACACTTGGAGAGATTCAACTGCATGCCATTGTCGTGAGACCAGGCAGCAAGCTTGTTGGTCGACACCTGTAAGTCAGACGGAAACTCGGACGAGGCCGTGATATCGTCAGCAAACAGAAGCGATCGCGGGAGGCAGCTATTTGGCACTGTATCTTGATGCAAGAGGGAGGCAAGGTCGTCAATAAAGACGTCGAACAGCAGAGGAGACAAGAGAGACCCTTGAAAAAGACCACGGGTCAAGTCTATCGATCTCGTCTGCCGCCCATTCACCACGATCTTGGAAGAAGTCCCCAGGAAGAGGGAATCAACCAAAGCTAGAATCTGGGTCGAAGCACCCCTGGACTCGAGCTTGGAAAGCAAGAGTGGGACAGGGACAGTGTCATACGCCTGAGCAAAGTCGTAAAACACCCTACAACGGTGACCGAGAATGGCAGCTTCGTGGGCCGTCAGAGCGTGCGTCAACGTGGAGAACCCACGTCGAAAGCCAGCCTGAGTCGAATGCAAGCGGAACGCTGGGGAGCGTTCGAAGAACCGAATCAACAACCTCTCAAAGGACCGACGCATCATCACAGTAAGTGAAATGGGTCTGAACTTGTTGATAGTTGTCTCCTCACCCTTGGGGATGGGGAAGATTACCGAGCGGTTCCATGAGGCAGGTGTCACACCGAGTAGACAACACAACCGGAACAACTCAATAGTCCGAAACGGAAGACTAGAACCAATAAGGGCTCGAAAAAGGCGAATATGAACACCATCCTCTCCCCCTGCAACATGAGCTCGATACTTTCTCCAAAACCGAATCAAAGTCGTCAGACCAAAGTCGTCAGACCACAGGATCTCATTTGTGAAAGAGACTCCACGATAAGGTGAGACAGGAGGGGGAAGCAACTCGTCGCGAGTCTGCCGAAACACACCAGAAAAGTGGTTCACAGCATCCTCAGCAGGAGTGATCGAAGGATCTCGAGACGTCAGGGTAACAGTCTTGTGCGGCAAGCTCGTTTGAAAGTACGGACAGCGTCAGCCAACGAAGGAGCATCTGAGATATCATCCCAGAGTCGATCAGCAGAAGCGCGCATCACGGACGGAACATACGAACCACACACCTCCTCGGCGGCAACATGAATGGCACTAACAATAGATTCATCCAAGTCGTCGACCAAGCGCTGGCGATCAACCAAAGAAATAACATCAAGCCCACCAGCCGTAGACAGTTCCTCAACGCGGTGAAGAACTTGACTACTGTAATCGGCAAAGTCCTCAGCGCAAGCATCAAAGCTGTTGCATAGGTCTGAGCGAACGCGGGCGTGCACGAGATATTTCAGGTTGAACCTGCGGGCCTCTTGAGTCGGGGACACATCCATAGGAGCACGAAGCTCTAGGACGCAGTCCATCATCTTGTGGTCAGACGTGGTATATGGAGACGAATCAACATAAGACCAACGGAAGTCTTGACGGCAGCGGACCAGTGCGTGATGATTTCTGGCGGTGCCAGGAGAAGGGAGGTTAAGGAAATAACAACCAGATCTCATGACCCTCGACACACACTCAACTCGATCTGAAGGGCCTCCACGAGAACCACGACCAGACAAAGAGTCGAGACGCACATTGAGGTCGCCAAGAATAACATCAGGAAGACCAGGGGAAGAAGTAGAACAAGAGATGTGGCGGATGAAAAAGGATTCAAAGTCGGCGATGGGAAGAGAAGGTGGCAGATAGAGGGAACGGAAGGTGGAACCAAGGAGGGAAAGATCAATGGAATGGGACGTAACAGAAAAGGATATATGGCGACGAACAAGGGGTGACACAATGCAGAGAAGACCACCATGGCGGTGACCAGCTGCAGGGGCCGGAGGAAGGGGAGAGGAGCAAAGGAAGAGTGGGTGGGAAGAATAAAAGGAATGATCCAAGAACCAAGTCTCAGAGCAGATGAAGATGTCGAACTGTGAAGGAATGAAAGAACAAATACGCTCAAAGTCTTTGGCTGGAAGGCCGTGACAGTTGAGGTAGGCAATACGAACAAACAAACTTACTATTCATTAAAGATCTTCCTCAGAGTCTTCGGCAACTGGGGCGGCAGCGGCATCGGGAACGGCAGGAGGGTCACAGTCCATACCTTCATCAACAGCATCAGCCGAAGCCGGAGTCGAGTCAGGGAGAGGAGCTGGAACAGTCTTGTCGGGCAAGTCTTCAGGGACCGGCAGATTGCCAACGCGGAGCAAATTCAAAAAGTACTCGCGGACAACTGGTAAGGTCGTAGAGCCAACCGTCTTTGTCAGACGATCGCCATAAGCCTTCTTCACTCGAGCGCGAACTTCAGGGGTGGCTGCTGCATCACCAGGGACGGATGGGTCGTAGGTAGGGAGATGGCGGAAGGAGAAGGCGGAGAGAGTAGAGATCAAGCCATCCTTATAGGAAGATTCCACAAGGAGCTCGAGAATGGAGCGACCAACAAAAGCAAAGTTATGAATAGCCGAGGTACGAACACGAAGAGCTCGGAACTTTGTCTTAAGTTGGCCAAGGGGACAAGACTCAATGCCACTAAAGTAGACACGAGTGACAGAGGTGGAGGGAGGAGTAGGGCGACGGCGTGCTTGAAATGGACGAGGGGAAGGCTTAAGTGAGTCGATGATCTTTCGCTGTTCGTCTGAGAGATTTGCTCTAAGAGAATCAGCATAAGATCGATGGGAGGAAGTGTTGGGAGAGTTGGAAGGAGAGGCGGCGGAAGCGGGAGCAGCAGCTTTTTCAGGAAGTCGGCGAGTGGGAATAGGCGAGGCAGGGAGTGCAGGGAACGCAGCAGAGGCAGTCAACGACGCAGTCGTGGCTGCCTCAAGTCTATCAGCAAGAGAATCCAGACGGCCAATGACGGCTACAGTTTTCTCAAGCGAAGACTCAGTGTTCTCAACACGGGTAGCTAAAGCTGAGAAATCTTTGGCCAACTCGGAGACCTTCAACTCCAAGGCTGAAAACTTGGCGGAGGGAGGAAGGTGATGAAAGGGAACAGAAGAGGAGGGACCATCGCGAATGCCATCAATTTCACTCTGAACTTTCGCAAGAAGAGCCTTAATAGACTCATACTCTTTGAAAAGTCGAGATTGATTGAGGACAATCTCATCACAAAGTTCCGGATCAATCTTACGAAGCTTCCCCAAACGACTGGCCTCCTTAGCCAAGTGACGGGAAAAAGCAGCCGAAGACGATTCAGGAGCATTTGATGAAAACCCATCAGAGTCTGAATCATTGATGATCCGACGGCCCCTCTTGCGACCCAACGCAGACGCACCACCACCGGGAGCAACTGCGTCTGGAGAGCTTGTGGAAAAATTGACAGCAGGATGAGAGGTAGGAGAAGTCACAGGGATGAGTGGAGGAGTTTGGACAGAGCTGGGTTTCGATAGGGGGATCTGGGCAGCTGGAAAGGTGAAGGCAGATTCGGGAACGGAGGAGTCGGGGGGGAGGGAACAGGGGCAAAAGAAGATTGGTAAAGAAGACGATACAAAAAATCACTAGGTAACTCGAAAGTATCCATAGATTCGTCCATATCGTCAAGAGGGAGATCAGAAGAGGGCAAAACAGGTGAAACAGGACTCTCCACTTGGGACATAGAAGAAATATCTTCCAAGTCCACAGAAGTGAATTTTTTGGATGGAGGAAACAACACTGTGGGAGACGGGCAGGCATAGAGGCAATGGCAGGGGCAGAGGCAGAGGCAGGGGTGGAGGCAGAGGCAGAAGTCAAAGGAGAAGGCGCAGGAGACAAGAACAAAGAAGGGGAACTGTTGTCAATAGTGGAAGGGGGGCTGAGTGATGGGGGGAGGTAGTGCAGTTGACACGATTGTCGAAGGTACCAAGATACTTGATGGCTTGTTCGACGGTTATCTTCTCATGTTTGCACGTTCTGGCGTAGCGACGGGCATAAAGTCCACGCTTGGAGACGACTTGATCTTTGGAAAACTTGTTAACGGGGCATTCATGACGCTTGCAAGGAAACGGCCATCGATGACCATACTCCTTTACAAGGAAGTCAGCGCGGAGAATATCGATGGGATTCCCGATAAACTTGGCCGAGATCTCAGCGAGATCTTCGGGGGTGCCGGGGGTCCCCATGATGAAGGAGATGCGACGGACCTGGCAGGAGGGGGATTATATAAGAAAATGATCCCGGGAGAGTGCGGAAAAAAAAATGGAAGGAATAGGGTGAGTCAAAGTGACCAAAAAGATGGCGTGATTACTGCGGGTGGCTTTTGTTATGGTTTGAGTGGCAGTGCAGGGGGGCCAGATGGATCTGGCGTGGGAAAGTGGAGGGGGCAACGTTTAGCCAGGATTTAGGGCTTAGGTTAGGGATAGGGTTTTTTAGGGTTTTTTAGTCTTTAAGTTTTTTTAATAGTGTGGCCAGAAGGCAATCTAAGAGTAGGGAAGGCTATGGAAGTGATATGTCGAAGGGAGAGTCGAAAAAATCAAAGTTGAAAAAAATAGTCAAGTCGAAAATATTCTAAGTCAAAAGAGTAGGGTGTGTGATGCGGGAGGGGAACCAGTCAGAGCGTCTAAGTCGGCTTCCGTCAGGGTGGAATGGCCAGGGAGGGGGATCAGTGTTGTAGTTTTGACGAGGCCTCTGCCAGAACTCGAGATAGCCAAAGGCTGTCGCAAGAGCAGAAAACTTCTTCGTGCGGAGGAGGTAATCTATCACATTAAAGTGCAAGATCAGCCCCAGAGGAGGTTTGTGGAGGAAAGCTTGGTACGCATCAACACAACCACGAGGAAGATATCCACAGAGGTCAGCGTCGAAGCACTCCTTGACATGGCGACGAGAGAATCTCTGCTTACACTTGGAGCAATCTGAGCCAGCAGCAAAGTGATTCAGACTCCAAGCGATAGCATTCTTGCGGAGACGAAGAGAATTTAAAAAGACAAAGTAGCAACTGCCACTAAGTCGCTTTCGCATCTCTGCGACAAACTGGCGGGGCATGACAAGATTCAGAGAACCAACGTCTGCATAAAACTTGTTCCTCAGGAATAACCGGAGAGGGTACCCTGTACTCTCATGGGTCAATCCAGGCGGCAATGGGTCCAAAGTGCGCGACTCGATGCTTCTTTTGACACTCAACCACTGGGAATAATCCGGGTGACGAGTGACATGGGGCAAGATGCGATCGTGAGGGCGACGAGTGAACCAAATGCGGCCACGGATGTGTGCAGCAGGATTAGAGTGGTGCATTTTCTGGAAGTGGCGAGTCAAAAGACAGGCCAAGTCCGAAAAGCGACGCGTTACAACAGGAATAGCCAGCATGGAGTGCATGGCGACAAGTCCAATGTTGTGCTCTGTGATCCAGCAAAGTGCATGATCTTGTACAGCCTGGACTGGGAGGAGTTACTGGAACCGTATAACAGGAACGATGGTTGAGAATGAACTCCCGTTTATTAGAGGGTGGTGAGAGGTATTTATATACTGCTGCACCTTCCCATTTAAAAAAAAATTATCTAATTACTACGGCTCTGGGGAGGGTTCTCTGGTTGTTGGTTAGGTGGGGGCGCGTGAGAAGTATGGTCCGCTTCTCTCACGAAGAGTTCCCTGAACAGGGAGGTGTTGGCCATGTATGCCTCCACGTGTTTGTCCAAAAGTTCGCGTTGCTGATCCTTGCATGTCGTCGAGCGGTCTTTGCGAACTCTTTTTTTGTATCCACCTGTTCCGGAAAATACATCAGCGCAAGGTCGTTATACTCTGCTCTCCTTTTTTTTTGCTTTGCTGCATTTCTCGAGAAACACCCCCAGCCTTGTCCATGTCAGTGTCGCAAGTCTTTTCGAACCTCATAGCCATGGCTCTTGAGAATGTTAACTCATCCTCGATGGCGAGCATCAACCTTTCGAAAGACAACGGTTTGCGCATATGTCGTGTGTCCCTCAAGTAATTCCATTGTCTCTCCTCTGCCGACAGTGCCGAGTCGCCTTGCCCCAGTCGTTGGTGCGGTTGTTGCGGGGTCGGCTGCTGTGGCCTGGTCTGTGCCTGCGCTGGCACTGAGGAGGGTGGTTTGGTCGTCCTTGAGGGTTGAAGGGAGGGGAGCGTCATTGGGACAGGGGAGGGGGAGTCGTTGGGGTGGGGGGGGGGTGTCTTTGGGACGGGGGGGGCAGGCGTCTTTGGGACGGGGGGGGCAGGTGTCTTTGGGACGGGGGGGTAGCTGTCTTTGGGGGGGGGGGGGGCCATTGTGTGTGTGTGTGTGTGTTTTTTGGTGGTGGTGAGGGTGGTGAGGTTGATGAGGAGAGAAGAGAGAGAGGTTTGTCGATTTCCGTTATCCATCTATAATTTATAATATCTGGTCCCAACATCCTGATGACATGTCGATTTCTGATTGGATGCCAGGTTCATCAAAGATGATGCCAGCATGACCTTTTTTTTTTTTTTTTTTTCCAATCCATGTTCTTCCTTGTATCTGTCGACAGTCTCCTTGCAGTGGTCGAGGTTGCGGGCCGGTTCCCATGTTGCGTCCTCGTTGTTGTATCCTTTCCATAAGACGAGAAACTGGTGTTGTCTACGGTACAAGCGGTAGTTGAGGATTCTCTCTACCTCATATTCCTCCTCGCCGTCGATCAACTCAGGGTCTGGACGAGGTGGGGCTCGCTGTCCAAGTTCTTCGGGTGACTCGTGGTAGTGTCGGAACCTGTCCACGTGGAAAACATCATGGATCTTGTAAGTCGGCGGCAACTCAAGACGGAAGGTAACGGGGGAGTGTTGTTCGATGATAGTGAAAGGTCCAATAAATCGAGCAAGTAGCTTCTGAGCTCTGGTCTTAACTCCTCTGTCCTTGGGCAAGGTGATATTTTCAGCGTTCAGCATAACCTTGTCTCCTACTTTGAAATCATGGTCGCGTCGTCTATGGTCGGAGTTCCACACTTGTCTTTCTTGAGCGAGGCGAATGTTCTCCTGTGTCGTCTTCAATACGTGCTGTTGCTCCTTGACAAAGTCTTCCACGCTTGGCACTGATGATGTTGGTGGTTGTAGCAGTGCGGTTGGAACACGTGGGTGGAAACCGTAGTTCATGAAGAAAGGAGAGAAGCCTGTAGTGGGGTTAACAGAGTTGTTGTAAAAGCAAACTCGGCTGCCGGTAATAAAACGTCCCAGTTGGTCTGCTTGTCGTCCGCGTAAGCCCTTAGTACAGATGTAAGGGGTCTGGATAGCCCGTTCGGATTGACCATCCGTCTGCGGGTGGAAAAGCGGTCGACAATGCTAATTTAACATCCATGAGGCGGTGAAGTTCCTGCCAAAAGTTACTCGTAAACTTGCTGTCGCGGTCTGAGATGATCCTGCGAGGCATGCCATGTAGTCGGAAGATATTATTAAAAAATATACGGGCGACGTCTGATGCTGTGTCTGTGGTCCTGGAAGGGGCGAAGTGAACTTGTTTAGAGAGTTTGTCCACAAACACCGTGATCGCGTCAAATCCTTGGTCCGTCTTTGGCAAATGAACCGCGAAATCCATAGTCACTGTATCCCAGCGCTGTTCGGGGGTTTCGTGTGGATGGAGCAAGCCGGCTGGCCTTTGTCGACTGGGTTTGGATCTTTGACAGCTTTCGCAAGATTGTCACGTACCTAGGCGAATGAACCTGTCTATAGGATCCTCATTCCTAAAGGAATGAGGAATGAGGAAAAGAATAGATTGAGACGGAGCTCTGATGAGCTCCGTCCCAAAAATACTGAGTGCGCGCTCCGCGCCACTCAGCAGTCACCTCTTGTCCCTCCTCCGACGCGCCGCCTAGAATCCTACACACCGACTGGCCTGGGTCCCCAGTTCTCTGGGCTCCTGCCCCTAGATAGAAACACATAAATAGCCCTTAGATAGACATAGCATCGAACTTCAGTCTGCAATACATATTATCCTTGCCCTATAGAAAAATCTGCCTTGTCTGTCCTTGACATTGCAGACTCATACACACTTCCTGCCCCTGACCCTCTTCCATACAACACTGACCCCCATCAACCATCCAAGTCATGAGCCAAGACGACCAAGGTCTATTTACCATGCGTTCCCTCCTCGAGCAAGCCCAGCAAGGTAACCTCGACACAAGCCAGTTTGTTACGCATGTCCACGGCACGATCGAGGCACTCCAACAACAGTTGCGTATGCTCCAACAAGAGCTTCATGCTACCCAAGCGGCCACACGCCCCGACCAAGCCGTCCTCCAGTCACTAGCCGAGCGCCTCCAAGAGGCTGCCCACTCGAACCAAGTCTCGACTGCGTCTATGCAAAGAATTGCTGAGTCCCTGATCAACCGTCCCCCCTAGCTCCCGCACGCCTACCTCGCTCCCCTCGAAGTTCAAGGGAAACTCTGATGAAATGAGCCTCGACGATTTTAAAGCTCGCCTAGCAACCGTGTTCGGACGTCACCCTGACCATTTCAGGAACGATAAGGACCGAATTTACTTCGCCCTGAACTCCATGGAAGGAGCCCCCGCCAAGATGTTCACTCCATACCTCAACGGGGAACTTGAAGACTCCGATGGGGTCCTCGACGATTACGAGTCATTCCTAGCTGCCCTGGAAAATATTTTTTGGCAACCAACTGGAACAAGACGAGGCCTCCGAGAAAAATCATGACCTTGAAACAGCACGGAAAAACGATGGCCCAGTATATCACAGAATTCAAGACTTTGCAGAGTAAACTTAACGGATGGGGCGAGCCAGCCCTCACCTCTGCATTCAAGATGGGTCTTTCCCGCGAAGTCAAGGCCGCTATGTGTCCTTATTGGGATACACTCCGAAGACTCAAGGATGTACAGACCAAGGCATCGACGGTTTATGCTAACCTGTCCCGCTTCCCTAACAAAGCGCAAACCAACTTACCCATGAAAAGACCTGCCCTTACCTTGAAGCCATCTCAAGCTGCCTCCTTGCCAAACCCAATGGCAATGGACATTGATTCAATGAAGACCCGAAAGCTCAGTGATGAGGATAAACGCTACCGAAGAGACAATGGTCTCTGCCTCTACTGTGTGGCAAGCCAGGACATATCGCTCAAGAATGCCCAGCCAAGAGGGTTCGTATTGCCTCTGTGTCTACCGACGTAGACGACCAGGGAAACGAGTCGGCCTAGATCCAAAGACAGACTGGATCCTAGGCCAAATGTTCGCCGCCCAACCTCCCAAACCCCGAGTCTGTCTCCTTGTCCCCATTGCCATCACCCTTTTTCCGACCGAGACGCCCCAATTTATGTCAAGGCGCTGATCGATTCCGGTGCTCAGGCTTCCTTTGTGGACGCTTCCTTTGTCCAATCTCGCTCCATCACCACCCAGCCCCTTGAACAGAAGATTCTCCTAAACATGGCCGATGGGAACACCAGCACCCATGGCCCCGTCACCGAGTTTATTCAGCTACCGATGTCTATCGGAAGTCATCATGAAACCATCTCCCTTCATGTCACGAAGCTCCAGAGACAACCTGTTGTCTTAGGCGTTGACTGGCTGAAAAAGCACAACCCCTCAATCAACTGGAAAGAGCACATAGTCTCCTTCCGTGATGATCATTGTAATAAAAACTGTTTTGAACAGTGTCCAGTCTCCTTGCCTAGCTCCCTAGAAAATAATCTTGTATCTTGTCTTGAGGTTGATAACCCCAATCCCAGTATTGACCAGTATTATCTTTGCCAAATGTACTTGGACGATATCCTAGCCCCTGAGCAAAATGACCTTGCTTCCCAGTCTAGTATCTTGTCACTGTCCGAGATCAGTGCCCCAGAACACCCTGTTGATCCATTATCTTTCCTGCCAGATAATTACAAAGAATTTATCCCATTGTTTAAGGATCGTGAAGCGGGATCCTTGCCTCCGCATCGCCCCCTGCGACCATTCTATCCCTCTTGAACCCAATGCCAAGATCCCCTTCGGTCCCTTATACACCTTGTCACAAAAAGAACTTGACGCGCTTAAAGAGTACCTTGACGACAATTTGAAAAAAAGGATTTATTCGGCGTTCCGAATCACCAGCAGGTGCCCCTGTCCTGTTTACTCCTAAGAAGGATGGCAAGTCCTTGCGTTTATGTGTCGACTATCGAGCACTCAACAAAATAACGATCAAAACCGCTGTCCCTTGCCATTGATTTCCGAGACCCTAGACCGACTTCGAACAGCTAAAGTCTTCACCAAGCTGGATCTCAAAGGAGCATATAATTTGATCCGAGTCGCAGCAGGCGAAGAATGGAAGACCGCCTTTCGTACTCGTTATGGTCACTTCGAATACATGGTGATGCCGTTTGGATTGACAAACGCTCCAGCAACCTTTCAAGCCTTCCTGAATGATGTATTACGAGAATGCCTAGATGAGTTTGTAGTGATCTACATCGACGATATTTTTGATCTACTCTTCGGATAGAGAATCTCATGAGCGCCATGTACGCCGAGTCCTTGAACTCCTCATGAAAGCCGACCTCCAAGTAGCTCCTGAGAAATGCGAGTTCCATGTATCCACAGTCGAGTTCTTGGGTTATGTGATATCTCCTGAGGGAATATCCATGGACCCTGCTAAAGTTGAGGCCATCCTCTCTTGGCCAACCCCTATCTCGGCCCATGATATCCAAGTGTTCTTAGGCTTCACCAACTTCTATCGGAAGTTTATCGACAGCTTTTCTGATGTGGTATCTCCCATGACAAGACTCCTAAGGAAAAACGTATCCTTCATTTGGGACAAGGCCGCCCAAGATGCCTTTGACGACCTTCGCCAGAGATTTGCCTCCAAGCCGATACTACGCCACTTCGATCCAGAGAAACCGTGTTATCTTGAACCAGACGCATCTAAGAAAGCTGTGGGCGTTGTGTGTAGCCAGCCAGACGAGAATGGCAACCTCCGCCCCATCGGATATTATTCGCGCTCCCTTTCCGGCCCTGAGAAGAACTACCATGTCCACGACACAGAGCTTTTGGCCGCTATCGAAGGACTGGAACAATTCCGCCATTACTTTGCCTACTCAGACTTTCCTGCCACTATCCTCACTGATCATAAGAATCTGGAGTATTTTTCGGAAAAAAGATCTCTCAGTGATCGTCAAGTCCGATATGCCGAGCGTCTTTCCAAGTTCAATGTTCGAGTTGTATACCGTCCTGGAGTGCTGAATGGTGCTGCTGACGCCTTGTCCCGCAGGTACCCCTCTGAGGAGGGGGAGAGTCGAGTTCATGAAGCAATCTTGCCAAGAATGGAGTATGTCCTCGCGAATCCAGAGCACGCCACAATCGCAGAAATAATTGATGAAGTGTTGCAAGAACCCGTTGAAGATGAAGATGAAATCCAGAATCCAATGAATCAAGAGCCTCCGGTGCTGGACCTGACAGACCGTATCAAGGCTGCCTATCTTGAAGATGAAGAAACCCGAGATATCATCCAAGCTTTGGAACAAGATCCAACTGTGGAAGAAGACTTTGTTGTGATGGATGGATTGTTGTACTACAAAGGTCGTATCGCAATCCCTGACGACGACTCGATCAAGAAGGATATTTTATCCCATTGTCATGATGATCCCATGTCAGGTCACTTTGGAATCCACAAGACCCATGAGCTGGTTAGCCGTTCATATTCATGGCCCTCTATGAGAATGTTTGTGAAGCGCTTCATCAGTTCGTGTGACACCTGTCAAAGGAACAAATCATCCAAGCATAAACCGTATGGTCTCTATGCACCTGTCCCAGTACCTGAGCTCCCGTGGTCCTCGTTATCCATGGACTTCATCACCCAGCTGCCAAGCTCTGAGGACTTTGACGCAATCCTGGTTATTGTAGACCGCTTTACCAAGATGGCGCGCTTCATCCCCACGAAAGGTACCGTGGGTGCTGAGGGCCTCGCCACTCTCTTCTTACAACATATCGTGTCCAAGTATGGCCTGCCAGACGAAATCATGACCGACCGCGGATCAGTATTCACTGCTGAATATTCCCGACAATTCTTGGACGCCCTTCGTGTCCAGCAAAACATGACCACATCCTATCGACAACAGACGAATGGTCAAGCAGAAAGGACCAATTCCACCTTGGAGCAGTATCTACGGTGCTTCCTGAACTATCAGCAAGACAACTGGTCAGAACTATTATATTGGGCAGAGTTTTGTTATAACAACACCTTACATTCATCAATCAACATGACCCCATTCTATGCATACCAAGGATATCATCCCCGCTTCAGCGTCAACATCCCGCGAGTCGCCGCAAGTAATCCTAGAGCAGAAGAACGACTCCAGAATCTCAAGGAGCTTCAAGAGGACCTAAAGTTCCATATTGGGTACTGTCAAAGAGTATGCTACCTTGGTGCGTCTCTTTGAGAATGTCCTTGCTGGAATGTTTCGATCTGTACGGACGGACACGAATTTTCTTCCCCCATTGCCGCGCTCCATGGAAAGGGTTCACCCCTTTTTCTACATATCTTCTCTAGTATTTATTTCCTCTCTTTCTTTCTCAATAAACGTCAGTTAGTAACTCACTTCTTGTCCCTAGCCTTTGTCCTAGTCCCTGTCCTTGTTCTTCTCCTTCCCTATTCCTCTTGCCTTGTTACATGGTAGCAAAGGAAGTTCCCTTCCACCACCTCCATTATGCCTAACCACTTCGATACCTTTGTTAAAAATGTCCATCTCCATGAATTCAAAGGCCTTCCAAACGAAAACGTTTCCAACTGGATCAAGGATATTGAAGAGTATAGCGATGCTCTCAGTCTCAACGCGAGTCAACGGATCCAAGGGTGCCGTCTTCTTCTCCAAGGCAACGCGCGCAACTGGGTCCGGACCCTTACGTTTCCAGCTGTCCTCAATGATAACGATTGGATCAGTTTCAAGGCTGCGTTGGAAAAACGCTACTCGAGCCCCAACACCAAATTGTTCGCTCGTAGCAAATTGTACAACCTAAAACAGAAAGGGTCTGTCACGGATTACATCAATGAGTTCGAAACCCCTACGCTCTGTCCTCACTGACATGAGTGAGGCAGAAGCGATCCAGGTCTTCCTCCAAGGGCTTGCCCTAAGACAAAGACTTCAAGAACATTTCGCCGGTAATCCAAGCCTTCGACAAGACCTGTACACGATTGTTCAAGTGTCTGAGAGCCTCGACCGAGTGTACCAACGTGGGAAGCAACATTCTTGGGAACCACAACCCAAACATGAACCAGCAAGGCCTGAGTCCTCGAATAGCCAAGCAGAACCGATGGAGCTAGACGCTATGAACATGCACAAGATGAGTCCTCAAAACAAGCGGACTGGAAAAATCGTGCATGCTTCTATTGTCACCAACCTGGCCATCAAGCCAAGAACTGTGAGGCAAAAGAAAAAGAATGCGTCGGGAAAAAGCCCCGTCCCAATAAAGAATTCTGGATCTTTATATGGGACTACGGTCGTAAATGTTATTGGTGATTGTCCAGAAGGAGTGTTCCCTAAACCCACAAATTGTCCAGAAACGTCGAGTGACATTTCTAAACAATCAGAATCATGTCCCTCCAGCTCAAGTGAGCTTCGTATCTCCTCCCAGCCTAAAATTGTCGATCCAAGTGGGTTAACAATTGATCCCAGTTCCGAGACCAAAGTTGGTTTCCGGTTCTCAGCGAGTGCCATTCCCAGTCCAACCCCGTTAAATGTCGTCGGTTCACGTGAGCCGCTGCCTGTTCAAGATACCAATAGTAGCCTTGGCCCCGAGTTCCCTGCAAGTGCAGAATGTAGTGCCGTGTCCCGTGAATCCAGTAGTGAGTCAGACGACTCAACCTTCACTCCCAGTCCCCAGAATAAGTTTTCTGCTAGTCCATGTCCAGATTCCAACAGTCAGGAAGTTAACCCTGAATTACCAGAAGAAATCGAAGACGAACCTCTCATGTATGTGGCCGGTCGTTTCAAGGATCATACTATCGACATTATGGTAGATAGCGGCGCATCCGCAAGTTACATTAATTACGAGGTAGTCAAGCGCCTTCATATCGCAACGTCAAAAAGCGAAATCCAACAACAGTTGCGTTTGGCAATGGCCAACCAACACACTTGTACCCAATATTGCCACATCCGACTCCGACTTGCCGACAATTTTTTGCCCAGTAATCCAATTCAATGTTGTCGACATGAAATTCGAAGCAATCCTGGGCAAACGTTGGCTGGCACATAGTAAACCGCAACCAATATTAGACCTTGCCAACCACGTCATCCGAGTCGAACCTGACATTGTAATCCAAGGATACACCCGACCGACACACCAACCAGTATTGTCCGCAATGCAATTCAAACGTTCCCTTGGAAAACACCAAGCCTACTTGTGCATTGTGCGATCGAACGAGGAGGATAACAAGAAAAGCGAAAGTCAGCCACCGGAGGTAGAAGTTCTCCTAGAAAAATACAGCGATGTATTTCCAGAGGAACTCCCGAAAGAACTACCTCCTGAGCGGTCAGTAGACCATCACATTGACCTGATTCCTGGATCGACGCCGCCCTCTAGGCCTACCTATCAACTTTCCTTGGCCGAAATGGACGAGCTCAAAAAACAAATTGATGACCTGCTACGACACGGGTTCATTAGACCTAGTCAATCCCCTTACGGTGCTCCTGTATTGTTTGTGCGGAAAAAAGAAGGCGACTTGAGAATGTGCATTGACTACAGAGCATTGAACAAACAAACAATCAGGAATACTTATCCGTTACCAAGAATTGATGAGTTGCTTGATCGACTGAACGGCGCAGAAGTGTTTAGCAAAATGGATTTACGAACAGGTTATCACCAAGTTCGAATTCACGAAAACGACGTACACAAGACCGCTTTTCGCACAAGATACGGCCTATATGAGTTCCTTGTGCTGCCATTCGGATTGACCAATGCTCCTGCCACCTTCATGACATTAATGAACGAAGTTTTCCGAACCGAACCGAACTGGATGGTTGTGTGATCATATACCTCGACGATCTATTGATATTCAGCAAGAACATGGAACAACATTTAGTTCATTTGGAAATTATCTTGCGCAAATTACGAGAACATCGACTGTATGCCAAGCTGTCCAAGTGCGAATTTGCCAAGAGCGAAGTTGGCTTCCTAGGACACATCGTGTCCAGCAAGGGCGTATCGGTCGACCCCTCCAAAGTCCAGGCAATAGCCGAGTGGCCAGCCTTGCGCTGTGTCCTAGATATCCAATCGTTTCTAGGACTTGTCAACTACTACCGACGCTTCATTCACAAGCTCGCCAAGATTGCCGCTCCCCCCACTGAACTACTGAAAAAAGATGTGACCTTCCGATGGTTGAAAGAACAAAAACGTGCGTTCAAAAATTGAAAAAGGCAATTATGAACGCCCCAGTCCTGGCTGTCTTCAATCCCGAACTCCCTGTTGAAGTCCATGTCGACTCCTCGAAATATGCTATTGGTGCAGCGTTAATGCAGAACGGTCGACCAGTCGCGTTCGAATCAAGGAAACTGTCCGCTGCAGAGATTAATTACCCAATCCATGAAAAAAAGAACAACTTGCCGCCGTCCATGCACTCCAAAAATGGCGAGTATATCTGCATTCGACAGCCGAGCCCTTTTTATTGTTTTCACCGATCATGAATCACTAAAATATCTGGATACAAAGAACACGCTCAGTCCTCGCCAAATTCGCTGGATGGAAAAACTAGCAGAGTATAATTTTGTGATACGATACAAAAAAAAAGGACCACTCAATGTTGTACCTGATGCTCTTTCAAGAAGGCCGGACTACCAAGATGCAGCCAGTATGGAGTCAAAACCAGTAATCGGATCCACAATCTTGGAAGCTTGCAGAGAGGCCTACGAGGAGGATGAAGATTTTGGCGATTGGTTGAAACGAGTTAGAGTTCAGTTCAAGAAAGAATAACCCGTACGAGTTCACGCTCCATGACAACCTCCTCTACCTTAAGAAAGACATGCGATTATGTGTACCCAACCTACCAGAGGAAAAGTCTACGATCATGAAGGAAATCCATGACTCGTCGTTAGCAGGACACCTTGGTGTTGACAAGACATACGTCCGTCCGGCTATCTGAAGGATACTATTGGCCGGGCATGTGGCAATCCGTCAAAAATTATGTTAGCTCGTGCCACGAGTGTCGACTTAGCAAGCACAGAACGACAAAAGAACTGGGGCTATTGCAGCCATTACCCATTCCAGAGAAACCTTGGACGCACATTGCAATGGACCTGGTGACACATCTACCTAAAACGAAAGCAGGACATGATGCAATAGTAGTATTTGTGGACAGGTTTAGTAAAGCCGCTGTGTTTGTCGCCACCAAAAAACCAGTTGCACCGCCAAGGATGTTGCCAACATATTTTTCCAGCAAGTGTTCCGACATTATGGAGTTCCCAAGTCAATCGTGTCGGACCGAGACACCAGATTCACCAGTACATTCTGGAAGAGCCTTTTCGAGCATCTTGGAACGAGTCTGAGACATGTCAACCGCTAGACATCAACAATCAAACGGACAAGCAGAGCGAATCATCCAGTCCTTGGAACAGTATCTGCGCTTATACACGAATGAGGCTCACGATGATTGGGACGAATTCCCTCATCCATGCCGAGTCTGCGCATAATTCCTGCCAAGTCATCCGCTACAGGACTTAGCCCATTCGAAGTGATGTATGGACACGTACCGTTAACACCAGCGACACTCTTGACGGAAAAAAGCTCATGTGGTCAAACAACCTAATGTGAAAGAAGAGATGGAGAAACACCAAGCGAGATTCCGAATTGTTTATGACGCTATCCAAGACAGTCACAAAAAGTACTCTGACCAGTACGATGCCCACAGACGCGAGGCCATATTTGAAATAGACGATCTTGTCTATATCGACGCAACCGATATCAAAACCGCCACGGAAAATGCGACAAAGAAGGTCAACAAACTGAGGAGACCATTCCTAGGACCTTACAAAATTATTGCTCAACCAAGTCCCTTGAACTACAAGTTGCAGTTACCTCCTAGAAGTCGACTGCATCCTGTGTTCCACGTCTCCAAGCTCAGGGCTACTACTCGTAGGAGTGACGAGTTTGCGGATAATGAAGAGCTGAGGCCTGACAAGGAACCTCTCATTGACGATAGCGATGAGTACTATGAACAGCCCTATGAGGTGGAGCGAATCGTCAAGCACAAGAAGACAAAAGGAAGGTCTAATTAAATTCCTAGTCAAATGGGTTGGTTTCCCGGTAAAAGATAGCACTTGGCAGACGCTCGAAGACCTCGAGAACGCACAGGATGTTATTCAAGATTACCGAGATACTCTCAAGGAGAAGGACCTCTTTTAAGAGGGGGAGTGTCAAAGAGTATGCTACCTTGGTGCGTCTCTTTGAGAATGTCCTTGCTGGAATGTTTCGATCTGTACGGACGGACACGAATTTTCTTCCCCCATTGCCGCGCTCCATGGAAAGGGTTCACCCCTTTTTCTACATATCTTCTCTAGTATTTATTTCCTCTCTTTCTTTCTCAATAAACGTCAGTTAGTAACTCACTTCTTGTCCCTAGCCTTTGTCCTAGTCCCTGTCCTTGTTCTTCTCCTTCCCTATTCCTCTTGCCTTGTTACAGGTACGCCCACGAGGCCCATGAACGTAGTGTCAATAGTCGCAATCAAGAACAGCCCCATTATGAACAAGGTGACAAGGTTTGGCTCTTACGTACCAATATTCGTACCAAGAGGCCCTCACCCAAGTTGGACAACGTCCGGCTAGGACCATTCAAGATCCTTGAAGCGGTAGGCTCGCGATCATTCAGATTAGAGCTGCCACGAGAGATGTCGCGTCTCCATCCTGTGTTCCATGTCTCTTTGTTAGAGCCCCATGTGGAGAATGATCTACAAGACAGGAGAGCGCCCCCACCTCCGCCCGTGGAGATTGATGGCGAAACCGAATATGAGGTCGAGATCATCCCTAGATTCAAGGCGTCGCTATGGCCGTTTGCAATATCTGGTCAAATGGTTAGGCCATGATGAACAAACGTGGGAACCGATTGACCATGTACAGCATTGTCCCGATTTAATTCAAGACTTCCATGCAAGGTACCCCGGAAAGCCTCGCGGACCCATTGTCGCGCCTGGAGGCCGCGCCTAAGAGAGGGGAATGTCACGTACCTAGGCGAATGAACCTGTCTATAGGATCCTCATTCCCTAAAGGAATGAGGAATGAGGAAAAGAATAGATTGAGACGGAGCTCTGATGAGCTCCGTCCCAAAAATACTGAGTGCGCGCTCCGCGCCACTCAGCAGTCACCTCTTGTCCCTCCTCCGACGCGCCGCCTAGAATCCTACACACCGACTGGCCTGGGTCCCCAGTTCTCTGGGCTCCTGCCCCTAGATAGAAACACATAAATAGCCCTTAGATAGACATAGCATCGAACTTCAGTCTGCAATACATATTATCCTTGCCCTATAGAAAAATCTGCCTTGTCTGTCCTTGACAGAGTCTGAGACTTTGGCTACTCACTGTTGGCGTGGAATTTGAAAGAATTAGAAAAGAAAAACGATAGGCCAAGGCCTGGCAAATGTCCAAAATGAGAGATCGAAATCTGGGGCTAATGTGGTGGGCAGTGGCTGTTGTTGACTTCAGGCCCGGCCATTCCTCTCCAAGTTAAAGAATGGCGCAAGTGCTCTCCTTGACTTCTCATTCATGGGATAGAGGTTTTCAAATGTAAGCCAGCCTTTCCTCTAGCCCCTTACCTTGGTCCGCGGTCGAGTCTCTGTCCTCGATGGAGAAAAATCTAAAGGCTCAATCGGGAACCGTTAGGCATCTGCCAAAAATGATAGGTTTGCTTCACGAGTCTGAGACTTTGGCTACTCACTGTTGGCGTGGAATTTGAAAAAAATTAGAAAAAAAAAAAAAAAATAGGCCAAGGCCTGGCAAATGTCCAAAATGAGAGATCGAAATCTGGGGCTAATGTGGTGGGCAGTGGCTGTTGTTGACTTCTGCCCTGGTCATTCCTCTCCACGTAAAAAGGATGGCATGAGGTTTTTACTCCGCGACTTCTACTTCTCGAAACAGTGCTTGTGGGTGAAATCAAGCTCTTGCCCTGGGCCCCTATCTTGGTCTGCGGTCGAGTCTCTGTCCTCGAAGGAGAAAAATCTAAAGGCTCAATCGGGAACCGTTAGGCATCTGCCAAAAATGATAGGTTTGCTTCACGAGTCTGAGACTTTGGCTACTCACTGTTGGCGTGGAATTTGAAAGAATTAGAAAAAAAAAACGATAGGCCAAGGCCTGGCAAATGTCCAAAATGAGAGATCGAAATCTGGGGCTAATGTGGTGGGCAGTGGCTGTTGTTGACTTCTGCCCTGGTCATTCCTCTCCACGTAAAAGGATGGCATGAGGTTTACTCCGCGACTTCTACTTCTCGAAACAGTGCTTGTGGGTGAAATCAAGCTCTTGCCCTGGGCCCCTATCTTGGTCTGCGGTCGAGTCTCTGTCCTCGAAGGAGAAAAATCTAAAGGCTCAATCGGGAACCGTTAGGCATCTGCCAAAAATGATAGGTTTGCTTCACGAGTCTGAGACTTTGGCTACTCACTGTTGGCGTGGAATTTGAAAAGAATTAGAAAAAAAAACGATAGGCCAAGGCCTGGCAAATGTCCAAAATGAGAGATCGAAATCTGGGGCTAATGTGGTGGGCAGTGGCTGTTGTTGACTTCAGGCCCGGCCATTCCTCTCCAAGTTAAAGAATGGCGCAAGTGCTCTCCTTGACTTCTCATTCATGGGATAGAGGTTTTCAAATGTAAGCCAGCCTTTCCTCTAGCCCCTTACCTTGGTCCGCGGTCGAGTCTCTGTCCTCGATGGAGAAAAATCTAAAGGCTCAATCGGGAACCGTTAGGCATCTGCCAAAAATGATAGGTTTGCTTCACGAGTCTGAGACTTTGGCTACTCACTGTTGGCGTGGAATTTGAAAGAATTAGAAAAAAAAAACGATAGGCCAAGGCCTGGCAAATGTCCAAAATGAGAGATCGAAATCTGGGGCTAATGTGGTGGGCAGTAACCAACACCGTGGTTCGGCAGAACTAACAAACGTTAGTCAGAAATCAACGGCATAGTTGTGCTGGACTAACAAATGTTTGTCTAAATTTCCAAGCAGACATCAGATGGACTAACAAACGCTAGTCAGAAATCAACGGCATGGTTGTGCTAGACTAATAAATGTTAGTCAAGGATACCAGGCAAATTTCTGTTGGACTATCAAACGTTAGTCCACAACCAACACCATAGTTCCGCAGGACTATCAAACGTTAGTCAGGAATCAACGGCATAGTTGTGCTGCACTAACAAATGTTTGTCTAAATTTCCAAGCAGACATCAGATGGACTAACAAACGTTAGTCCACTAAAAACACCTTAGTTCCGCTGGACTAACAAACGCTAGTCAGAAATCAACGGCATGGTTGTGCTGGACTAATAAATGTTAGTCAAGGCAACCAGGCAAATTTCTGTTGGACTATCAAACGTTAGTCCAGAACTAACACCGTGGTTCTGCAGGACTAACAAACGTTAGTCCAGAACCAACACCGTGGTTCTGCAGGACTAACAAACGTTAGTCCAGAACCAACACCGTGGTTCTGCAGAACTAACAAACGTTAGTCAGAAATCAACGGCATAGTTGTGCTGGACTAACAAATGTTTGTCTAAATTTCCAAGCAGACATCAGATGAACTAACAAACGTTAGTCCACTAACAACACCTTAGTTCCGCTGGACTAACAAACGCTAGTCAGAAATCAACGGCATAGTTGTGCTGGACTAATAAATGTTAGTCAAGGATTCCAGGCAAATTTCTGTTGGACTATCAAACGTTAGTCCACAACCAACACCATAGTTCCGCAGGACTATCAAACGTTAGTCAGGAATCAACGGCATAGTTGTGCTGGACTAACAAATGTTTGTCTAAATTTCCAAACAGACATCAGATGGACTAACAAACATTAGTCCACTAACAACAAACAACATATTGGAACCTTAGTTCCGCTGGACTAACAAACGCTAGTCAGAAATCAACGGCATGGTTGTGCTGGACTAATAAATGTTAGTCAAGGATACCAGGCAAATTTCTGTTGGACTATCAAACGTTAGTCCAGAACCAACACCGTGGTTCTGCAGGACTAACAAACGTTAGTTCAGAACCAACACCGTGGTTCTGCAGAACTAACAAACGTTAGTCAGAAATCAACGGCATAGTTGTGCTGGACTAACAAATGTTTGTCTAAATTTCCAAACAGACATCAGATGGACTAACAAACATTAGTCCACTAACAACACCTTAGTTCCGCTGGACTAACAAACGCTAGTCAGAAATCAACGGCATGGTTGTGCTGGACTAATAAATGTTAGTCAAGGATACCAGGCAAATTTCTGTTGGACTATCAAACGTTATTCCAGAACCAACACCGTGGTTCTGCAGGACTGTCATGGACAAATACAGGACTCTCCTTTAGAGACAGGAAGGTAAGGGCAAGGAAAGATATTTATTGCAGACTGACGGAAATAGGATGCGCCTATTGCGCCCTTTTATACTAGATTTTTGTTCTTGCTCGAAAATAATAAACTTCATCCTTTCCGAGTGCTCGCGCACTTCGGAAAGTATAACACAACCTTTTTTCCTCCATCTGCCGATGGAGGATACTTGCCCGCGATCCTATAGTAAGAGGAGAGTTAATAGGACATGACAATCCCCTCCCTAGGCGCGAGCTCCGAGAGCGCCATCTGGTGGCCTTGGCTTGTCAGGATATCTTGCATGGAAATCTTGTACTAGGTCAGGGGCAATTTTCGACGTCGGTCACGCTCTGCCACGTCTGCTCGTTGTGACCAAGCCACCACTTGACCAAATACTGTAGTCGGCGGTATCTCCATCTTGAATCGAGAATCTCTTCAACCTCCCATTCTACTTCTCCATCTACATCAATTGCAGGAGGGGGAGCAGCAATGCGTCCCGCAATGTCGTTCTCCAGGTAAGGCTCCAAGAGGGAAACATGGAAGACAGGATGCAGGCGTGACAACTCTGGTGGAAGCTCCAGACGGAATGACCGCGAGCCTACTGCCTCTGTGATCTTCAATGGACCCAATCTAACATTGTCCAACTTCGAGGAGGGGCGCTTGGTCTGGATGTTGGTTCGAAGCAACCACACCTGGTCATTGACCTGGAGAGGGGGTTGATCTTGTGTGCGGTTGTTGTAATTTCTTTCGTGGGCTTCGTTGGCGTACTCAATATGGAACTTGAGGTCTTCTTGCAACTCTTTTAATTCTTGGAGGCGGTGTTCGGCTCTGGGGTTGTTGACTGCGACTCTTGGGATGCTGACATTGAAGCGAGGGTGGTACCCAAGGCACGCATAGAAGGGTGTCGTGTGGATCGACGAATGGACAGTATTATTGTAACAGAACTGTGCCATCGGCAAAAAAGTCAGCCCAATTGTCTTGCTGGTAGTTGAGGAAGCAACGGAGGTATTGCTCTAGGGGTGGAGTTGGTGCGTTCTGCTTGTCCGTTAGCCTGTTGGTGGTATGCTGTTGTCGTGTTTTGATTAATCCTAAGGGCGCTAAGGAAGTGACGTGTGTACTCGGCAGTGAAGACTGTTCCTCGGTCTGTCAAGATGTCGTCAGGTAGACTATGGCTGGACACGACATTGTTCAAAAAGAGGGTGGCGAGGGAGTCAGCATCCACATTACTTGTAGTAGGGACAAAATGCGCCATCTTGGTTAGGCGATCAACAGCGACCAGGATTGCTGTGAACCCCTTTGACAAAGGAAGCTGGGTAATGAAGTCCACAGAGATAGAAGACCATGGTACTTCGGGGGCAGGGACTGGGACATAGAGGCCGTAAGGTTTATGACGGGACTTCTTGTTGCGCTGGCAGATGTCACAGGTGCTCACAAATCTCTTGACAAACATCCTCATGGTTGGCCAATAATAGGTACGGCTGACTAGCTCATGAGTCTTGTACATGCCAAAGTGTCCTGCATTGGGCCTGTCATGGCATTCGGTCAGAATATCCCTCTGAATCTCTTCATCATCTGGTACGGCTATTTTGCCATCATAGAACAGGAGGCCGTTGTCATAGGACCATTCTGTGTATGCCTCTGGATCTTGCTGGACGCCTTCGATAATTTCTTGGAAGTCCTCATAATCCTGATAGGAATTCTTGAGGCGATCAGTGATGTCCGCTGGGGCTCGGTCGGGTTCTTCTCCGTCATTGGCCAGCTCTATTTCCTCATCATCGGCCATGATGGGGGCAATGGATGCAGTCGCTTGGAGGGTGGTCTCTGATTTAGGTAAGAGCGCGACATGAACGCGGTCCTCCCCCTTCAGGAGGGTACATGCGGGAAAAGAGCATCTGCGGCACCATTCAGGACTCCAGGGCGATACACTACACGGACGTTAAACTTGGACAAACGCTCGGCATAGCGGATTTGGCGATCACTCAAAGAACGCTTCTCAGAGAAGTACTCCAGATTCTTGTGATCGGTCAGGATCGTTGCAGGGAAGGGTGAATAGGCGAAGAAGTGGCGGAAGTGCTCCAAGCCTTCGATTGCAGCGAGGAGCTCGGTGTCATGGACATGTGTCAAAGAGTATGCTACCTTGGTGCGTCTCTTTGAGAATGTCCTTGCTGGAATGTTTCGATCTGTACGGACGGACACGAATTTTCTTCCCCATTGCCGCGCTCCATGGAAAGGGTTCACCCCTTTTTTCACATATCTTCTCTAGTATTTATTTCCTCTCTTTTTCTTTCTCAATAAACGTCAGTTAGTAACTCACTTCTTGTCCCTAGCCTTTGTCCTAGTCCCTGTCCTTGTTCTTCTCCTTCCCTATTCCTTCTTGCCTTGTTACATGGTAGCAAAGGAAGTTCCCTTCCACCACCTCCATTATGCCTAACCACTTCGATACCTTTGTTAAAAATGTCCATCTCCATGAATTCAAAGGCCTTCCAAACGAAAACGTTTCCAACTGGATCAAGGATATTGAAGAGTATAGCGATGCTCTCAGTCTCAACGCGAGTCAACGGATCCAAGGGGTGCCGTCTTCTTCTCCAAGGCAACGCGCGCAACTGGGTCCGGACCCTTACGTTTCCAGCTGTCCTCAATGATAACGATTGGATCAGTTTCAAGGCTGCGTTGGAAAAACGCTACTCGAGCCCCAACACCAAATTGTTCGCTCGTAGCAAATTGTACAACCTAAAACAGAAAGGGTCTGTCACGGATTACATCAATGAGTTCGAAACCCTACGCTCTGTCCTCACTGACATGAGTGAGGCAGAAGCGATCCAGGTCTTCCTCCAAGGGCTTGGACAAAGACTTCAAGAACATTTCGCCGGTAATCCAAGCCTTCGACAAGACCTGTACACGATTGTTCAAGTGTCTGAGAGCCTCGACCGAGTGTACCAACGTGGGAAGCAACATTCTTGGGAACCACAACCCAAACATGAACCAGCAAGGCCTGAGTCCTCGAATAGCCAAGCAGAACCGATGGAGCTAGACGCTATGAACATGCACAAGATGAGTCCTCAAAAACAAGCGGACTGGAAAAATCGTGCATGCTTCTATTGTCACCAACCTGGCCATCAAGCCAAGAACTGTGAGGCAAAGAAAAAAAGAATGCGTCGGGGAAAAGCCCCGTCCCAATAAAGAATTCTGGATCTTTATATGGGACTACGGTCGTAAATGTTATTGGTGATTGTCCAGAAGGAGTGTTCCCCTAAACCCACAAATTGTCCAGAAACGTCGAGTGACATTTCTAAACAATCAGAATCATGTCCCTCCAGCTCAAGTGAGCTTCGTATCTCCTCCCCCAGCCTAAAATTGTCGATCCAAGTGGGTTAACAATTGATCCCAGTTCCGAGACCAAAGTTGGTTTCCGGTTCTCAGCGAGTGCCATTCCCAGTCCAACCCCGTTAAATGTCGTCGGTTCACGTGAGCCGCTGCCTGTTCAAGATACCAATAGTAGCCTTGGCCCCGAGTCCCTGCAAGTGCAGAATGTAGTGCCGTGTCCCGTGAATCCAGTAGTGAGTCAGACGACTCAACCTTCACTCCCAGTCCCCAGAATAATAAGTTTTCTGCTAGTCCATGTCCAGATTCCAACAGTCAGGAAGTTAACCCTGAATTACCAGAAGAAATCGAAGACGAACCTCTCATGTATGTGGCCGGTCGTTTCAAGGATCATACTATCGACATTATGGTAGATAGCGGCGCATCCGCAAGTTACATTAATTACGAGGTAGTCAAGCGCCTTCATATCGCAACGTCAAAAAGCGAAATCAACAACAACAGTTGCGTTTGGCAATGGCCAACCAACACTTTGTACCCAATATTGCCACATCCGACTCCGACTTGCCGACAATTTTTGCCCAGTAATCCAATTCAATGTTGTCGACATGAAATTCGAAGCAATCCTGGGCAAACGTTGGCTGGCACATAGTAAACCGCAACCAATATTAGACCTTGCCAACCACGTCATCCGAGTCGTTCTCAACCTGACATTGTAATCCAAGGATACACCCGACCGACACACCAACCAGTATTGTCCGCAATGCAATTCAAACGTTCCCTTGGAAAACACCAAGCCTACTTGTGCATTGTGCGATCGAACGAGGAGGATAACAAGAAAAAGCGAAAGTCAGCCACCGGAGGTAGAAGTTCTCCTAGAAAAAACAGCGATGTATTTCCAGAGGAACTCCCCGAAAGAACTACCTCCTGAGCGGTCAGTAGACCATCACATTGACCTGATTCCTGGATCGACGCCGCCCTCTAGGCCTACCTATCAACTTTCCTTGGCCGAAATGGACGAGCTCAAAAAACAAATTGATGACCTGCTACGACACGGGTTCATTAGACCTAGTCAATCCCCTTACGGTGCTCCTGTATTGTTTGTGCGGAAAAAAGAAGGCGACTTGAGAATGTGCATTGACTACAGAGCATTGAACAAACAAACAATCAGGAATACTTATCCGTTACCAAGAATTGATGAGTTGCTTGATCGACTGAACGGCGCAGAAGTGTTTAGCAAAATGGATTTACGAACAGGTTATCACCAAGTTCGAATTCACGAAAACGACGTACACAAGACCGCTTTTCGCACAAGATACGGCCTATATGAGTTCCTTGTGCTGCCATTCGGATTGACCAATGCTCCTGCCACCTTCATGACATTAATGAACGAAGTTTTCCGAACCGAACTGGATGGTTGTGTGATCATATACCTCGACGATCTATTGATATTCAGCAAGAACATGGAACAACATTTAGTTCATTTGGAAATTATCTTGCGCAAATTACGAGAACATCGACTGTATGCCAAGCTGTCCAAGTGCGAATTTGCCAAGAGCGAAGTTGGCTTCCTAGGACACATCGTGTCCAGCAAGGGCGTATCGGTCGACCCCTCCAAAGTCCAGGCAATAGCCGAGTGGCCAGCCTTGCGCTGTGTCCTAGATATCCAATCGTTTCTAGGACTTGTCAACTACTACCGAATCGCTTCATTCACAAGCTCGCCAAGATTGCCGCTCCCCTCACTGAACTACTGAAAAAAGATGTGACCTTCCGATGGTTGAAAGAACAAAAACGTGCGTTCAAAAAATTGAAAAAGGCAATTATGAACGCCCCAGTCCTGGCTGTCTTCAATCCCGAACTCCCTGTTGAAGTCCATGTCGACTCCTCGAAATATGCTATTGGTGCAGCGTTAATGCAGAACGGTCGACCAGTCGCGTTCGAATCAAGGAAACTGTCCGCTGCAGAGATTAATTACCCAATCCATGAAAAAGAACAACTTGCCGCCGTCCATGCACTCCAAAAATGGCGAGTATATCTGCATTCGACAGCCGAGCCCTTTATTGTTTTCACCGATCATGAATCACTAAAATATCTGGATACAAAGAACACGCTCAGTCCTCGCCAAATTCGCTGGATGGAAAAACTAGCAGAGTATAATTTTGTGATACGATACAAAAAAGGACCACTCAATGTTGTACCTGATGCTCTTTCAAGAAGGCCGGACTACCAAGATGCAGCCAGTATGGAGTCAAAACCAGTAATCGGATCCACAATCTTGGAAGCTTGCAGAGAGGCCTACGAGGAGGATGAAGATTTTGGCGATTGGTTGAAACGAGTTAGAGCAGTTCAAGGAAAGAATAACCCGTACGAGTTCACGCTCCATGACAACCTCCTCTACCTTAAGAAAGACATGCGATTATGTGTACCCAACCTACCAGAGGAAAAGTCTACGATCATGAAGGAAATCCATGACTCGTCGTTAGCAGGACACCTTGGTGTTGACAAGACATACGTCCGGCTATCTGAAGGATACTATTGGCCGGGCATGTGGCAATCCGTCAAAAATTATGTTAGCTCGTGCCACGAGTGTCGACTTAGCAAGCACAGAACGACAAAAGAACTGGGGCTATTGCAGCCATTACCCATTCCAGAGAAACCTTGGACGCACATTGCAATGGACCTGGTGACACATCTACCTAAAACGAAAGCAGGACATGATGCAATAGTAGTATTTGTGGACAGGTTTAGTAAAGCCGCTGTGTTTGTCGCCACAAAACCAGTTGCACCGCCAAGGATGTTGCCAACATATTTTTTCCAGCAAGTGTTCCGACATTATGGAGTTCCCAAGTCAATCGTGTCGGACCGAGACACCAGATTCACCACCAGTACATTCTGGAAGAGCCTTTTCGAGCATCTTGGAACGAGTCTGAACATGTCAACCGCTGAGACACATCAACAATCAAACGGACAAGCAGAGCGAATCATCCAGTCCTTGGAACAGTATCTGCGCTTATACACGAATGAGGCTCACGATGATTGGGACGAATTCCCTCATCCATGCCGAGTCTGCGCATAATTCCTGCCAAGTCATCCGCTACAGGACTTAGCCCATTCGAAGTGATGTATGGACACGTACCGTTAACACCAGCGACACTCTTGACGGAAAAAAAGCTCATGTGGTCAAACAACCTAATGTGAAAGAAGAGATGGAGAAACACCAAGCGAGATTCCGAATTGTTTATGACGCTATCCAAGACAGTCACAAAAAGTACTCTGACCAGTACGATGCCCACAGACGCGAGGCCATATTTGAAATAGACGATCTTGTCTATATCGACGCAACCGATATCAAAACCGCCACGGAAAATGCGACAAAGAAGGTCAACAAACTGAGGAGACCATTCCTAGGACCTTACAAAATTATTGCTCAACCAAGTCCCTTGAACTACAAGTTGCAGTTACCTCCCTAGAAGTCGACTGCATCCTGTGTTCCACGTCTCCAAGCTCAGGGCTACTACTCGTAGGAGTGACGAGTTTGCGGATAATGAAGAGCTGAGGCCTGACAAGGAACCTCTCATTGACGATAGCGATGAGTACTATGAACAGCCCTATGAGGTGGAGCGAATCGTCAAGCACAAGAAGACAAAGGAAGGTCTAATTAAATTCCTAGTCAAATGGGTTGGTTTCCCGGTAAAAGATAGCACTTGGCAGACGCTCGAAGACCTCGAGAACGCACAGGATGTTATTCAAGATTACCGAGATACTCTCAAGGAGAAGGACCTCTTTTAAGAGGGGGAGTGTCAAAGAGTATGCTACCTTGGTGCGTCTCTTTGAGAATGTCCTTGCTGGAATGTTTCGATCTGTACGGACGGACACGAATTTTCTTCCCCCATTGCCGCGCTCCATGGAAAGGGTTCACCCCTTTTTCTACATATCTTCTCTAGTATTTATTTCCTCTCTTTCTTTCTCAATAAACGTCAGTTAGTAACTCACTTCTTGTCCCTAGCCTTTGTCCTAGTCCCTGTCCTTGTTCTTCTCCTTCCCTATTCCTCTTGCCTTGTTACAACATGGTAGTTCCTTTCAGGGCCGGATAGTGACCTGGAATGAAAGGCAATGGGGCGTAAGACTCCATTGTCATCTGGCTGGCTACAAATCATGCCAATGGCATCCTTGGAAGCATCGGGCTCGAGGAAACAGGGCTTGGCAGGGTCGAAATGTTGCAGGATTGGCTCTGATGTGAACAACCTTTTTAAATTATCAAAGGCTTCTTGCGCTTTAGCGTCCCACTCAAATGGGACTCCTTTCTTGAGCAGTCGAGTTATGGCGGACACGACCCCCGAAAAGAACTTGATGAATCGTCGATAGAAGTTGGCAAACCCGAGGAATGCTTGGATATCACGGACAGACGTGGGTGTGGGCCAGGAGAGGACTACAGCGACTTTCTTGGGGTCCATTGAGATGCCATCTGGCGAGATAACATAGCCAAGAAATTCTACCTTGGTTACATTGAACTCACACTTTTCTGCGCTCACTTGTAGGTCGGCGTCCATCAGCAATTGCATGATCCTTCGTACATGGGTCCTGTGAGTCTCGGTGTCTGGCGAATAGATCAGGATGTCGTCCATATACGCAACGACATGTTCGTCAAGGGCTTCTCGCAGGACGTCGTTGATAAACGCTTGGAAGGTAGCAGGTGCATTGGTCAGGCCAAACGGCATCACGGTATACTCGAAGTGCCCATAACGAGTGCGAAAGGCTGTCTTCCACTCATCGCCTTTCGCAATTCTTATCAGGTTGTAGGCCCCTTTAAGGTCAAGCTTGGTAAATATGCGGGCCGAGCCAAGTCGTTCAAGGGTCTCTGATATCAGGGGTAATGGGCAACGATTCTTGACAGTGATCTTGTTTAGTGCTCGGTAGTCTACACAGAGACGTAACTTTCCACCTTTCTTAGGTACGAATAGGACAGGAGCTCCTGCAGGAGATTCTGATTTACGAATGAAGCCTTTTTCCAAGTTTTCATCAAGGTATTCTCGGAGAGCCTTCAGTTCCACCTGTGAGAGAGTGTGTAGAGGGACCATAAGGGGTCTTGGCTTCAGGCTCTAAGGGGATGGCGTGATCACATTCTCTGTGGGGAGGCAATCTTCCTATTTCTCGATCTTTGAAGAGCGGGGCGAATTCGGAATATATTCACTAGGCAGGAATGCAAAAGAGGATCAGGACTAGACTCGGACAGGCTTTCATCAGGGACATCTACACTGGATATTTGGCATAAGGAATAATGTTCAAGACTAGGACAAGGATCATCAACAACAATACAAGACAGGACAGAAGAGTCGAGTGACTCATGGGACAAGACAGGATACTGTTCAAAACAGTGTTTATTGCAATACAGGTCTCGGAAGAGAATGACGTGTTCTTTCCAATTGATAAGAGGGTTGTGTTTTCGAGCCAGTCTATTCCAAGGATAACAGACTGGCGTTGGAGTTTGGTGACATGGAGGGTAACGATCTCATGATGGTTATCGATACTAAGAGGAAGTTGGGTGAACTGGGTAACAGGACCAGAGGCGCTACTCTGACCGTCAGCCATATTCAATTGGATGGGGTGGAGCAAGGGAGTGGTGGGGACTGAGTGCTTTTGGACAAGAGAATGATCAATGAAGGAGGTTTGAGCTCCGGAATCGACAAGTGCTTTGATATGGATAGGGTTTTGGTTGGGCAGTGCTAGAACAGCCTTAACAAGGAGACAGACTCTGGGTGGAGAGGGGTCAGAAGAGGCGAGGACTTGGCCTAGTGTCCAGTCTGTCGGTGGACCTAGGCCTCGTCGTTTTCCTGTACCTCAGCCATAATGGTGGCAATGCGGGACCTCTTGACAGGACATTCGTTGGCTATGTGACCTGAGCCACCGCAGTAAAGGCATAGGTTATTATCGCGACGGCGTTGTTTTCGGCTTCGGAGATTCGACGGGCACGCAAGGCATCCAGGTCCATGGCCATAGGAGAGGGGGGCTGGTGTATTGGTTGATTGGGGCCGAGGAGAGGGTGTGGGCTTCTTGGGGGCGGAGCCATTCGTGTGTCGAGAGGGACCGCGACTAAGGTTGTTGTACACCGTAGCTGCCTTGGACTGGATGTCTTTCAAAGATCGGAGTGTGTGCCAATACGGAACCATGGCGGTCTTGACCTCATGCGATAGTCCATTCTTGAATTTGGAGACCAGGGCAGACTCGTTCCATTTGAGCTTAGCTTGGAGGATCTTGAACTCTGATATATACTGGGTCATTGTCTTGCCGTGTTGCCTGAGACTGTTCATCTTGTCTTCTGCCTCATCAACTTCCAGCTGATCACCGAAAAGCTCATCAATGGAATCCAGGAACGCGCCATAATCTTCAAGGAGGCCATCGACATCTTCAACTTCGTTGTTTAGATAGGGAGCGAACATCTTGAATGGGGCACCTTCCATTGACAGGAGAGCAAAGTGGATCTTGTGCTTGTCAAGTAGGAATGACTCGGGAGAACGGGCAAAGGAACTGGCAAGCTTGGCTTTGAAATCGGAGAAGCTCATTTCAGAGTTGTCACCTTTGAACTTGGAGGAAAGAGGGGTGAGAAGACGTGAATTGGAAGAGGGCCTGTGTGTCAAGGTTTCGACAATTTGTTGCATACTAGAGGCAACACTCTGGCTCATCAGTGCGGATTCATGAAGTCGATCGGCCAAGGCTGTAGTGAGGTTCGGGGTACCGGGGACTTGATTGGCTTGTGCATTGGCTAGTTCTTGCTGTAGGCTTGTCATTTGTTGTTGGAGGGACTCATATGTGTGCTGAATGTGCATCACAAACTGGGAGGGGTCAAGATTCCCTTGCTGGGCTTGGTCCAGCAGGGCATGGAAGGTGAAGAGACCTTGAGTGGTCTCGTTGGGATTGGACATGGAATAGTGGGAGTAGGGGATATGCTGGGGAAGGTGGCAGGATGTTGGTGAGTCTGCAATGTCATGGACAAATACAGGACTCTCCTTTAGAGACAGGAAGGTAAGGGCAAGGAAAGATATTTATTGCAGACTGACGGAAATAGGATGCGCCTATTGCGCCCTTTTATACTAGATTTTTGTTCTTGCTCGAAAATAATAAACTTCATCCTTTCCGAGTGCTCGCGCACTTCGGAAAGTATAACACAACCTTTTTTCCTCCATCTGCCGATGGAGGATACTTGCCCGCGATCCTATAGTAAGAGGAGAGTTAATAGGACATGACAGGAAGGAGAAGAACAAAGACAGGGACTAGGACAAAGGCTAGGGACAAGAGGTGAGTTACTAACTGCTGTTTATTCGAGGGAGGGAAGAGGGAATAAATACTACGGAGATGACTATCAGGCTAGCTATTTTCTGTGGTATGTCAGGTCAGACAGGGAGGCATTCCTTGTTCGCTGTGGACCTGACAACATATCCCAAGCATCTCAAAGACGCGACAAGCAAGTGTACTCTTTGACAGCTCCCCAGACATGCCGGAACTAGTCCCTGAGCTCAGGATAGCGACACAGAGCCATAAAAGACTGGAGTTGGCTCTGCTCAACACGCGTGAGGACCGACTCTTGGAATCAATTCAATCGAACCAGGAGGCTATAAGGGAGTGTCTCACACTCCACAATGAAAACGGCAAACGACAAAGAGAGCTTATTTTTTCGGATTAGGTTCAGGACAGATAGTGTGTTTTTTTTTTTATAAGGGGAAGGTGCAATAGTATAAATACACCTCCTCTCTCCCTCACAATAAAGGGCAGTTTATTCTCAAACCTCGTTGCTGTTATAATCCGTACCAACAAATGGAAGAGCTGTTCCAACTGCTGGAGAATCCAATTCAACAGGAGGACTCACTTCAATGGCTTGGTGACGAGATGTTAATACAACAAGCTAAGAGCGAAGTTACAATTAAGCTGCAACAACAAGAGATGCGGAAACTGCGTGATCGATCAGGCGCCAACAAAACATGGACAGGCTTCGTAGGGAAATAAAGATCAAGACTCAATCAGACCGGTCTCATCAAACAGCTAGGGAACCAGTCAATCTAAGAAGATCTGATAGGAATGAAAATTGTAAGCAGCATAGTGGCATCTTGACAACGAAAGAGAAGGAAACAAGATCGGCCATCACCACAGTCGGAAGGATGGGCCGGAAAGGAAAAAGTTCATTGTGCTCAGGTTTACCATGTAGTTCGCGGACAAAATGCTCTTAGCCTCTTGCTAGCTCTCAAGCTCATCCAACACTTAAGTAGTGATAGATCTCAATATAGGCGGGCGAAATAAAAAAAAAAAAAAAAAAAACCGCGAGCGGAGCCGCGGGCAACTGCTAGTTAAGATAAAAAACACCAAGGAGTACACTTAATCGCGTTTACAAGATCTCAGTATCAGAAACTAAGACTAGACAAATAAAGATCGGAGTATAGGGACAAGGGGAAAGTAAGAAGCAGGCAAGAAGTCATGATTATGTGAAAGAATAATCGTATATTACTCTATACTGTTATAATAGAGCATGAAAAATTCAATTTGGAAAAACGATTGAGGAGGTCACACTAATTCTGCTATATGAAAGAAACTGGGGGAAGAGTATATATTATAATTGAGAGACTATTTGTGACCTTAGTTAGTCGCTTGTCCACAATGTAGTACAGAGGTACATGATGCAAAGTGGCCAACTGTCATGTCCTACTAACTCTCCTCCTGCTATAGGATCGCGGGCAAGTATCCTCCATCGGCAGATGGAGGAAAAAGATTGGGTTATACTTTCCGAAGTGCGCGAGCACTCGGAAAGGATGAAGTTTATTATTTTCGAGCAAGAACAACAATCTAGTATAAAAGGGCGCGATAGGCCCATCCTCTTTCCGTCAGTCTGCAATAAATATCTTTCCTTGCCCTTACCTTCCTGTCTCTAAAGGAGAGTCCTGTATTTGTCCTTGACAGACTAGCTTTTTTGGCTCGGGCTTTTTTTGAGAAACACTAATACCAAGAGGGAGTTGGGTGAAATGGGTAACAGGACCAGAGGCGCTACTCTGACCGTCAGCCATATTCAATTTGATGGGGTGGAGCAAGGGAGAGGTGGTGAAATATGACAGCCACATTGCTGCGCCTACCTCTGTACAACATAGTGGCACGCCACTATCCGCGCCCCCAAATAGTCCCTCAACCTGTATAAATACCCTTCCCCCACTATCCTTAATAAAGCAGACTTACTCCGACTTCCACGATCGCCTTTTCTATTGCATTCCTTTAGAAATCATTGATCGAACTTTGGATTCACTCTAGCCACCCGCAGCAACCCGCAGTAAAGAGTCGGGATGACTCATCCAAGTATAGCCCAATATTTAGTAAAAGAACCCCAACCTCCCCGTAGCCTTTGCCCTCCATCCAGAAATAAACAGTACTGTCCTGAACCAGCCCTTGTCCTATTCCTTTCCCTTTCTCCTCTCATACACCTTCAGTTCTTCCACCCTTGACCAGCTTTGTCAGGTTCTTGACACTTACCCCTAACCAGTGTTTCTCAAAAGTCGGATGATATCCGATCCGACCTTTTTTTCCTGTGTTATCTCCGTCCAGAAAAAAAGTCGGATCGGATATCATCCGACTTTTGAGAAACACTGCCCCTAACAGTGCCAACGGAGGTATACGCTTACCTGCGGTCTTTGATCCCAGATCACCATCAGTTTTGAAGAATCGACCTATCCCAGGCTTCAAATGGGGAGCTATTCGACGGCAGTACTGAGAATGCTTTGACTGAAAGTTCCCATACACTCTAAATAAAGAGCATCTTTTTGCTCTCGAGTCTGGGTCCGTAATAGGTCTAGAGCAGCTTATGGGTGCCCAAATTACAACTGGCTTGAGGACCCTTACCATCTATTGTGCTGAGGTTTACAGAAGGGATGTGAACCTAGATCCCCCATACGGAAAAAAAAGTGCCCCTTTTCCGAGTGTTCCAGGTCCCGGAGCTTCAACTCAAAAAAAAAAATAAGTTGAAAATCTTTATCGCACAAGGCAGCACACGAGAATCCAGGAAATTGGTTCTTGGTGTAAGGGATTACAACTACCTAGTCACAGCCGCAAAACTGGGTGAAGATGTAATGGTAGGTCCAGGTCGGTGCGCACACTTTCCAGTAGACCGGACCACCAGCATTTCGATTTTCACAACCCGCCAAACTGCAAGAGGACCAACGTGTGGGGACCCGTTGTGAATAAGCCTGGCCCGGGGAAGAGAGGAATGACCCTCTATAAAAGGGGGCCACCTGTAGTAATTAGCAGCCATCGGCAACTTAGACCAATAAACAGCCTTTCAAACATAGACCCCAGATTAACTTATTGCACAAACGCATGCTTATTTGGAGGATTTTGTGCAGGGTCTTGACTCTTGCGCAAGTCCGGAGCAATTTCGGATACCCTACTCAGACTCAACAGGACGAGCTGCTTGGACAGGGTACGACTCAATTACAACAATGCCGGTAACTGTATTTACAATGGTGGAATTCGGTGCTCCACTTGCAATGCTCTTCAAGAATCTTGCAATTATGATCCCTAGTCGAACACTATACAACAGACTCTGTCCTGACCTAGGCACCTTTGTCGCTTCCCTCTCCAGCACAATCTCCAATGAGTAGTGTTCTTCAACTCGACTCACCAACTCACCGACTCAGCTCAAACTTTCTCCCGACTCGTGTAACATGAGTTGAGTTGAGTCGAAGCTTTTTTCAACTCATGAACTCATGAGTTGAGTTGAGTTGAGTTGAGTTGGAGTGAGTCGAATCGCTTACAGGGTGTAGATGCCCTGAGTTGAGATGAGTTCAACCTTTTCGACTCATGAGTTGAGTTGAGTTCAACCTTTTCGACTCATGAGTTGAGTTGAGTTCAGATTTTTCCCAACTCATGTGTGCATGAGTTGAGTTGAGTCGAACCTCCAACTCAACCCAACTCGACTCATGGGAAACACTACACGTAGCCTTTCGAAAAAAGATTGGACACAGAGAAAGTGTGACTCCCGCACATGCGCAAGACCAAAATGGAAACAAAATCGTTAGGTGGACGCGCCGGTACTCGAAATCCTAATCGTTAATGGCCACTTCCACGGCTCTGGGCTTAGCCTGCAGATTTTTTTTATGGTCTTGATGCCACGGCGGTGAAACAACCATCGCCATGGGAAAAAAAAAAAAAAAAAAAAACTTTTTGTTTGATAGTATCTCTGCTCCCACACTTTATGTATGGTCGTATTCTGATCCTACTCTCCGTTATGATCGCGATCCAGGTCAGGCGCCTAATATCACATACAAGTCATCTAGATACACGCCCAACATCACCCTCAAGTCATTCAGATACACGCTCAATGTCTTGCTGTTTGACTCTCCACATTCCTGGGTATCTTTTTACACATTCTTTATCCCCTCGTATCTACTATCCAATCACACACTCGAGTTAGCGACGCAAGAGTGCCAAACCACGGCAAAAGGAGATTGCATGTCAGGAAGCAGTGTATGTGAAGTAAGATATAAGAGTTAGCTAGTCGCAACACGGACGTCGCTTGCGGCAGTCAGCAGTGGTGATAGCCCTTGGTTCATTCACTCCTTTCCTCCTGATATCAAACAAGACACTTCTTTCAGCAAGATTGCCGCCACCCTTTTCAAATAGTCATGATACATTGACTTCTGTTGTAGCCCCCATCCACACCGGCCGCCTGGATAGACTACCTCCATTCAGGATAGATTCAGAAAACCAGTTGTGAATTCAGGGGATGTTGGCGGTGGTGGTATACAAGGCTCAACACTGGAGGCTGTACCTTTTGCCTTGTTCAACAACCTGTCCACTTGTCCTTTTTTTTTTTTTTTTTTTTTTTTTTTTTTTTTTTTAAAAAGAAAGCTTTCTAAGAAAAAAGAAAGAAAGAGAGAAAAGGACGAGGTACGATTGGCTCAAGTTGAAGTGTATTAGACTTGCACCCACTCGTATTTCAGTGTGTAGTTTGAACTGTTAGTTTCTAACCTTGGAGATTGGAGGTGTGTGTCATTAATCTATTAGGTTTTATTGGTATTTTTGCCTATCTAAAGGTTGAAGGGTAGAGACAGGAGTTCTATAGGTCAACCTATAGTATGTTCTTGAAAAGCTTCTCTCTGAGTTCCAATGTTTCTCAAAAGCCGTAGGATATCCGATTAGTGTTTCCCATGAGTCGAGTTGAGTTGATTACGCCCGCTCTTGATCACCATGCGTCTCTTTCCAAAGCTCCAGCATTTGCTTGGTGACCAAAAGTGTCAAGCCCTGGCCGTGACTTCCAAACCCCTTTGGTTTCTGACCCATGTTAGGCATAGTGATTTCATCACCAGCTTGAAGGCTGCTGTTGCCGAGGTTAGCAAATGCCACTCGTGGTTCCGGTACAAGTTTGGGACTCGCAAGAATGTTGACCCAAGGAGGCAGTTCCGTCAGATCCCCATCAGATGCGGTAAATGGCTGCCAAGCTTCCTCCTTATGAATATTCTTCCTAAGAGGCATAAACTTGGGATTTATTATTCTGACATGGAACTGTGAGAGATCCGTATTACAATCATATTCAAACAGAGATGCGTCATAGCAGCATTTACCTTGTTCATGTAGTCTCTCTAATGTCGCGACTTTCGCATGCAGTGCAAAGACATGGGCAATTAAAGTCGGTAAAAAGAACCGGCTCATGTAGCTTGACAGCGGTAAGACGGCAGGGCAACATTACCTGGTGGGGGTCGTTGGACGAGAATGTGGATTATCTACTTAGGCGGTCTCTCAGCAAAAACATCAGAGATGTCGTCCATCGAGCTGAGCTCTATAGGGGAATCAATCCTGTCTAGGACGATTTACTTATCCTTGTCGGATGGGACAGGGAGTAGGACGCACCAGAGGATGAGCTTATCAGCGGCAATGTCGGCAAAGCTAGTATTCTTCTCAGCCTTGATGAGCTTATTGAGATCTCCAACTGTTGCTGCTTTTGTTGTGTAGATTGGAAAGGCTCGAGACGCTGTCTCTCCAACAACAAGACAAAACAAGGCGACACGAGTGTGGACCATTGTGTTGCAAAGTGTTGAAGGACGAGAGGGAGGTTGGATTGGCGGATAAGTGTAAAAGAAGAAGCAGGGAAGGCGTAAGAAGCGAAGTGGCAAAAAAAAAAAAAAAAAAAAAAAAAAAAAAAAGGCAGAAGTGGTGGCAAAGGAGGAGAACGCGACTGATGATCTTTGGCTTGTCAGCTGGAGAGAGATCTCGATTACTCCAACCATTTTTCATCTTGATTACCCTTGGCGGAGCCGCCACCGGAAATATGCTAATAGGCTTAGTCAACTTCTCACTGAATGTAATAGCAAAGACTTGAGCTCGGTCAAAGAAAGGAAACAGAGAGTCGGCCGAGTACTGTGCCCTCGGTTGGAGAAACGATCCAGCCAACTCAGGCGTCGCTAATTATTAAAACCGCTGGCCAAGGCTTTACCTGAAGGATCCACACTCATGTCTTTTGACTCGCCGTTGTGAACCGATCCTCTGCATGGTACGGATCTATCTTCCATTATATTTGAAACATGTTTTCTCTGTATAATCTCCATGTCGTTTATCACTTTACATCCAGATCTTACTCCTGCCAGTCGTCTTTTACAAGTACATCCTAGATTATTCACGTTAAGAATTGGTCTCGCCCCATCCCACCACGAAAATGCCGTTTGCGCTAGAGACATTGCGGTCTTACAGCAAAAAAAAAAAGCTCGACCTTTCTCTTTCCATTTTTTTTTCTTTACCCAGATCGCCCAACTTCTTTTGTATGGACTAGTTTTCTCTTAGCATAGTAGGTAGGTTTAAAGACCCAGACTGACGAGTTTTCTTATTATGAGTAGATTCAAAAGCTGCTTCTTGATAAGCCAATGCTTCCCTGGTTTGGGGGAAAGCCGCTACTGGTGGTCTTTAGTTCGATGGTCATGCTTTTCATGAGGGCGAAGGAAATTATTTTCCTCTTTCGAATCCAACCACTCTTTCTCTTTCTCTTTCTCTTTCTCTTTCTCTTTCTCTTTCTCTTTCTCTTTCTCTTTCTCTTTCTCTTTCTCTTTCTCTTTCTCTTTCTCTTTCTCTTTCTCTTTCACTGATCCCATCAATTTCACACTGGTTCTTCCTCTATGTCGATCCCTACAAGGGATGCTTTAAGCAAAGCTCTTTATCCAGCTTCGAGGACAAGAGGTAAAACCTAAATTATGTGTTGAGAAGTGCAGAGAAGGTTCGGGATGATGGATGGAAGTAAGAGCTCTTGACATCTCCAACAAGATCTGTAGCGGTACTTAATCTTCACAACCCAAGACTCGACTTGTTGCAACCAAACGTTGCGCTCTTGGAAGACGCTGACAGATCCTCCTGGATGATACTCTACACTAAGAACAGCAGCTCGACTGCTATCTAACCATTGGTCTGGATTTCAATCATGGCGATGGTTGCTCGAGTAACGATTTGGATCAAGATGAAGACAAGCTGAAAGATAGCCTGAGGTCTTCAGAGGCGGACAAATGGAAGTCATTTTAACTACTACTGGAGAAGCAGAGGCCGAATCGTACGTTCTGCTACATCGACCGTTCGGCAATGTAGAATTTATGGAAAAATAGGTCTTAGACAGTGTCCATCTTTTCTTCTCTTAGGGTGTAGGCAAGTCATGACGACCCATCGCTGACCTACCGGAGAAAGGAGCTATGACTATCTTGACTGATTGGACGCCGAAGGGTGACGATGTTGTCTTGCTATACCAATATCATTATAGTGAATGAGGGACAAAGGGGCTATCAAACGAAAGCCTTGAGGAACGATTCCGTTTATGGACTAAAGCTGGGATAGGTCCATAAAATCCTCTCTTTTTGTCCAAATAGAAACAGGACCAGAAGGCTGTTAAGCAAAAGTCGTTCAGGGACATTTTTCTGTCCTAGTACACCACTTTTCATCGCGCCTCATTCTGCTCTAGTGGTGTCATTGTTTGGATATAGTTCTTGAATATGCCTCCCAGAACATTTAGGACCAAGGAGATAATGGATCAAATCTATTAAAAGTGACCGAAAACTCGGCAGGTTAACTTAAAGGGACTGAAGAGTCGAGGATGCATGGCCTAGATCGGATCTTGGACTGGGCAATACTCTAGTGATGGGCACTACAAACACGGGCTATGCGAGAGAACTTGTAGATGTAGGTGAAAGAACAAAAGCTACCCTATTGCAGAGGAGAGGGAGGGGGAGGGAGAGATTTATAGTTTCTCGCTTTACCCTAAATCAGGGTCCAAGAGGTTTTGGCTTTATCTACTATCTACTGCACTTTTATTCATTCACATACCGGATTTAACAGACAATCATGTTGCCTGGTTTTGACAGCTTCTTAGTCAGGAAAAATCACTGCCTTTTTCGGACGACTTATTAATCTAAGATCCTACATCGGTGAAACGTTTAAATGCTCAGACAACTACTGGTGATGAAGATGAGATGAGCGGCTCACCAAAAGCTGGTTCAATAGTACCCTCTAAGATAAATGGAGTATATGAAGAGTGTTGGCTAGAAAAATCATTTGGTTTTTAATAGCCTCTACTTCTTATTTCCTCAAAATACGCTTTGACGTTGGCCATCACACTCGAACCACCATCGAGTAAAACGCAGCATTTTATAGGCAACTTCTAACGACCCCATTCACCAGAGATTCTACCTTCAGTCTGAGCAGGAGAGCGACCCAAAGTGATTTGTTTGTGAGTGAGGAAGTCTATGGGGCTACTGTCTCAGGTAGTGGCGAAGATTGCTGGAGGCATAGTCTTTCGTTCAATCACAAGTTCGAGCACCTCTAGTATTTATCGGGTATTAAATACCTGTCATCTCTAGTAGTTTTCCTCTGTCTTCTCTTTTTGTGTTCATAGACCTTCCGACTTTTTTTTTTTTTTTTTAAAAAAAAAAAAAAAAAAAAAAAAGAAGACCCGTTTTCGTGGGCGAGTGGATAGGACATCTCACAGGCAAGGCTATTTTCCGTGCTGAGTTAACAACTCAAGACATCGCCCGTTGATAGTGAGCTGACTAACAAAAGGCTGAAGTGCTTGTGGAATGTCTATCTGGTTCAAAGCTCAAAGAGAGCAAAGTAAGGCATTTGGAGAGAGCTCAGAAGCTTCCCGGGTCATATATCAATTAAGAATATTAAAGAACGAGAGAGCAGCCTATTACTTGGCTCCTTTGCAGCCTGGCGAAAACGTCTGAGAGGCCAAACGCCGACATATGACATAAGAACAGCAACTGGAGGCTCTCATTAAGGCGAGATATGCGAGATACTTGCCCAACAGTACGGTCATGGCATCTGACGGCCTGAAGAATACTGAAGAATCAATTCTATATGACTACAAGAGAATACAAAGCTGTCACCGATAGGACAAATTAACTGGTCATCTTGCAGCCTTGCTGTCGCCTTGAGGTCGGGACTTCTGACTGAAGATTATGAAAGGAGCTGCTGGGGTTAGCATTAACGAGACTAGGACTCATTTTGAGACCTACTAGAACACCACGGCCGACAACAACCCTTTTTCAGACTAAAGAGAAAATGTGTGTCGCGCCCACATGCTATTCTTCGCTATATTTTCTAGTTTCTCCCTCTTCATTTTCTCTTTTTTTTTTAAAAAAAAAAAAAATGGCAGAAGAACAGATGTGCATGTTGAAATACCAACATGGTATGTATGAACGGAGATCAGCATGCAGTGTTTTAGAGACTCCACCCGGTCTGGAGATATTAGCATGCAGTCTATCGGAGGTACAAGTGCCATATCCATTAATTCCGGCAGAACGGAAGTACAAGAGCCTACTGCAATTGACATCAGATCCCAGCTCACAGAAGCCATGGAAATGGACAGATTTGAAAAGTTGAAGCTGCCGAAATCTCAAAAGTTCACAATTGTCAGGATCAGCGTCACTCCTTTCTCGACAAAATACACACAGGACAGAGAAAAAAATATTACTCGTGACAAATGGGAAAACTGGGAGCACACCCATCCAACTGTGGAATAGAGATAGCTCCTTACTACGATAATCAACTATGCAGGAAGTAGGAAAGGATAGAGAGTTCAAACCAGAAGCAGAAGATCAGCAGATCTTTTGCAAGGGCAGAAACGCCATATGAATCAGTTGCCTCGGGTATTGTGAGATCAACAACATTGCTAAGGTGTGTGTCTCGCAGGCGGATTGGTACTGCAGCGACCACAAAAGACATCCCCCTTCCCCAGAGAGCAAGGGGGTGAATCCCATTGAACATGTTGCTACCTTCCAATAGAAAATAAAAGGCTATTCTGCTGCCCGTCTCACAGGGACCAGCAGGAAAATTAGAATGGTGAGGAATGGGTGAACATAGTCGGTTAAAGGTGGTGGGTAAGTGACGCTGTGAAATACATCAGCCTGGACTTTCCGTCCTAAAATCAGATATCTAGACAGCAGTAAATTCATGATAGTAACGATATACGGATCGTCTTGATGCCAGATTCTCAGGCCCTGGAGGTGTCCTCTAGGTTTGCTTTGATAGACTCCTAATCTAAAAAATAGCACATCTAAGGCAAGGACATCTTGCTCCCATGACAACTTGCCCTATACAAAGTTAGGCGTTCACCTGCTTTAGAAAAATATTGTGAAAACATTTGCTCTTTCGTTCCTTCATTAGTGAGCTGAATGGAGTGGTCAGAGAGTGACTCCAGTCCAGAGGAAGTATCTGGAGTTGACAAGACTCCATAAAGCCTCAATCACAATTGTAGGATCCCACTAGTTAGCACACTGCTGATCCTGACATACTTTGCTGGACCCATCTGGTGACTACGAGACTGTGGGCAATTCATTACCAAGTCCATACAGTTCAGGTCTTGTGAGTTTACGCGGAATTACCCTTGCCTTCATTCCTCGCTTTCTTAGAACTGCCCGTCTTTCCTTTCCTTTCCTTTCCTTTCCTTTCCTTTCCTTTCCTTTCCTTTCCTTTCCTTTCCTTTCCTTTCCTTTCCTTTTTTTTTTTTTTTTTTTTCAGATGATGCCCTGCCAGCGAGCGGTTGGTGTAGCGAAAGGTTACAATGTCTCGGGTGCTGGCTCTTGGCTTTTCCCGTCACTGTAGCAACGCCCTGTATGCAACTTTTTCTTTGCATAGATCTTCCTATTAGTCCGGAAGGTGATGACCATTTTTAGTTTTGTACGCTGTTTGCGCCAGATTCATCCAAGGAGGGATACTACCACAAGGTATCTCCATTGACGAGCTCCCATTTTGGCATGGGGGCGTGGCACCTCTCTGACAACTACATGTACACTGGATCAACTTGTCGCTACCTACTTCCTCTGCTTGCCTTTATCTCTCTTTTTTTTCTCTTGTCTGCTGCAAAGATCCATTCCAAGAATAGCCACCGTCAAACTAAGCAACAACCTTGGTTGTCTCTAATGTAACTCATCTGAGCAGGCAGCGTCGCATTTAAAGTTGGTGAGAGCACCCTCTCCTTATTTGCAAGACACCACAGCACTTTTTGAGAGAGAGATTGCCCTTTTGCTCGTATGCTTCTTTTAACACAAATGTCATGTCGACAGGAGGCGTCTTGTCGTTTCTGCTATGGAGTATAGCTGCCGTAGCAATCATCTCTTCATTTCTTCTCTACAACTATGCACGCATATCCTGCCATTGGCGATGGTCGGCCGATGAATCGTTCCTGAGGATGATTGTATTTGCCGATCCTCAGATGGAGGGAGATGCAAAGATTGCTCGCCTAGGCAAAAGAGGTAAGGGAGATGATCTGATGGATACAAATGTCAGGTAGTCGACGTCTTCTCTAAGCCTTTGTCCTCTCTCAACCCATTCCTTAGCTATCATTGATCTTGCTTTCAACGATGCCTACATGAGGCATGTCTACGAATCGATGTCAAGTCCATCATGGGAAGCCCCAGCATTACTGACCGACCTTTTCGATCAGAACCAAGGATCTCGACGCCATCAGCTTGCTCCGACCCACGTTGGTGTCCTTGGAGACCTTTTCTCAAGTCAGTGGATTGATGACCAGGAATTTGAGGTGCGAGTAGCCAGATTCCGCTCTATCTTTCGTGATTATGCATCGATGTCGGATATTGAGCCAAGGTCGCCGAGTTGGCCATTGCTTGTCAACATTACTGGGAACCATGACATTGGATATGGAAACGACATATCGCGAGCACGGATTGACCGATGGGAGAAAGTGTTTGGCAAGAGTAATTACATCACAACAATGGACGTTCCATCTCCGTCCGAGGAAGAGCTAACCGAGGAACCAGCCAAGCTGCATCTAGTAGTTCTGAATACAATGCTCCTGGACGGCCCTACTTCAGACGAGGTAAAGGTGTAGCTCACAGGGTTGTTGTCACAGAGCTTCATACTCTATCTAAGGAGCTCCTGAATTGAGCAAAGAGTTTTGACAGTTTTTTTATTTGTTTTTTTTTTTTTTTTTTTTTTTTTTTTTTTTTTTTTCCTTGCTCCATTGATGAGTAGAATCTTCGAGGAGAAACTTGGGACTTTATACAGGAGGCTTCGCTGATAAAGGAGAGAAATCCAAGAGACGGGATTGTGCTCTTAACACATATCCCGCTTCACAAGGACAAAGGCACTTGTGCAGATCCACCAGATATCCGTTTCCATTGGTGCGTCGAACCATGCATTTAAAACGTGAACAAAGTCCAAGTTACACACTGTTGTACTGCATGCAACCAAGATGGCATTAACAAAGTGATTTTCTGCTTGCCTTTTTCTTTCTTTTTCTTTTTATGACTCCGACGCTTTCTGATCTCATTGTTCTTCTTCCAGGGACAATACCATTGTGGAGCAGACGATGCTTACGCGCAACGCGACTTTATGGATCTTGGACCATCTCCAGCCTGACTTTATCTTGAACGGACACGACCATGTTGGGTGTGACGTGACACACTTCCAAGCTCGAGATGAGAGCACAGGCCAGTTGGTTTGGACAGCTTCAGAGACAGAGGGCACCGTTGGACAACAGCACCCCAGTTCAGGCAGCGGGGCTTTGAAAGTAGAACGTTCTGTCCGTGAGGTAACACAACGTTCAATGATGGCAGAATATGGAGGTTATTCGGGACTCTTTGAGGTGAAAGTGGAGAAAACTTTGCATAAACCAAAAAGCACGCCCAAGGAGACGAAGGAGATCATGAATTCGGAGGATACGCACGAGTCAAGGCTTGGACCGGAACTGGCGTTCCACTATTCGCCATGCGCTTTTTATAATGACGTTTTGGTATGGACAGTTTTGGTGGTGGATTGCATTGCCGTGGGAGCATGGGTGACTTTTGGGCTCTATTGGCTAGTATCTCGCTTGCAGAGACAGGTAACCAGGCCAGAGGAAAAGCAAAAGATACAGTAGTTTGAAAATATTAAATGGTATCGTGCGGCGACTGCACAAGAAGGATGCATACCCCTGCAAGAGAGCTAAGGCGCCAATTGAAGAAGAAAAAAAAAAAAAAAAAAAAGGCAGACGGGCAGGCTCGTGCCAGGTTCAAGGCGACTGCATCGTAGCCGAACAAAAAAAATCATGCATTAACTGGTATGGTCTGTTGAGTCTGTCGAACCGAGTTCTACCTAAAGACCCAAATGGACCAGCCCAGGGGTGGAGAGTGGGTGAGAGCGCAAGAGCGAGATTACGAGAGAGAGCGGGATGAGCATGAGAGCGTGCTCCCTCCTTTGCTCCTCGTCCCCGCGGTCGAGCAGGGGTGGAGTGGATGTTTGTCCGTGAGCCTACAAGAAAGAAGAGGATAGAGGATAGCTTGGCTAAAAGGTCACCAAAAGAATGGAGGAGGCCACAGCATTCAACGATCTTTATGCAAGCTACAGGGCAAGGAGGATACAATGCAGGCAAGGACAGAGACAAGCAAAGCGGGTTTCATGGACGGAATGAGTGGAGTGATGAGAAGAGTAGGAAAGAAAAGGGAACAGAGTGTGTGTGTTGTGTGAGTGAAAAATGAAAAATGAGAGTGGAGGAGAGAAAAAAAAAGAGTCTGAGAAAGTAGAGAAAGACAGCTGTTATTCTTTTCTCTCTCTCTCTCTCTCTCTCTCTCTCTCTCTCTCTCTCTCTCTCTCTCTCTCTCTCTCTCTCTCTCTCTCTCTCTCTCTCTCTCTCTCTCCACCCCCATCTTGAGCTCTCTGCACGCTCTGGCAAGAGAGTCTGGTCTGTCGGTTGTCAAAGACGCGGGCTCTCTTCGCGGTCTTTTTTTTTGTGAGTGTGTGTTTGGCTCCACTCTCCTCACAGAGAATGAGAAAGAGAGAGTGACTGAGCTGGAGAGACAACAGCAGGCACAGACAGGCACACAACACACACACACGCACACCACACAAGCACACGGGCGTTCGTTCGGGCGGGAGAGAGAGTAAGAGAGTTAAGTGAGAGCGAGAGCGAGAGACAAAAGAGAGAGACGAGAAGAGAGTGAGTGAGAGTGAGAGAGACGAGACGAGAGGAGGCGTATCCGTCTTTGTCTCTCTATCTATCTCATCATTGAGGCATCTCAGTTCTGTTCGGCATCCTCTGCATCTTCTGCATCCTCTTCCTTTGATTCACCTGGATCGTTCATTTCAATCCACTTCATCCTTGTGTCCTCAACCACGGCCTTACCTTCCTTTCTGTCTTTGCCCCTGCCGCCCTCCTTCTCTCCTTCTCTCTTTCTCTCACTAATTCTGCGTGCCTTTCCCACTGCCAGGCACCCTCGGCGCAGGCTAGTCTCAAAGTCTCCCGCCAATACCTTTTCTTTCTCTCGCCGCCCCTCGCGCCGCTGCAGCCGTCCAGCTCTCCTTTTTTCATAATCAATCATCTCCAACTTCATCATCCATCTCCATCCTTTCTCTTTCTCTTCTAACTCTCTCTCTCTCTCTCTCTCTCTCTCTATAATATATATATATATATATATATATATATATATATATATATATATATATATATATATATATATATATATATATATATATATATATATCTATAATATATATATCTCTACCTATGACTCTCCTCTTTCGGCCTCTGATAATCTTTCTCACGCTCTCTCCATCGCCCCCCCTCTCCGGGTCGTCGTTCATCATCCTCTCCTCGGTCTTTCCGCTCTCTTCATCATCTGTTTTCTCATCTCCTCTTTCCCTCTCCATCCCTCCATCCACGCCGCATCATCATCAACTGGCCGATCGTCACGAACCCCCTCCCGGCCATCTGACGCCAACATCGACGCCTTTGCCGCCGTTGCGCCAGCCAGTCCCCATCAGATCTCCCGTTCTCATCCCAAATCTTCAAATTTTTTTTTCATCTTTTGCGGACTGCTATTCTCTCTCTATTTCTCCATCTCTCTCTTTCTCTTTCACTCTCTCCCTCACGCCTGTCTTTGTCTTCAGTCTATCCATTCGCCAGCGCTCAACGCACCCCAGGCGCTAGTTCATCTTGCTCCCGTGCATTCTCACGACATCACCATGGCAACGCCTTCCAATACAACAACCCGCAAATCGGTGCTGCTCGCATCCTATGGCTACCCATCGCAGCCGGGGATGGTGCGAGCCGTTGCCGCTGCTGCCGCTGCATCTTCGGATAATGCCAACGGTGGACCCTCTGGCGGTCTTTCGGGTCGAAAAGGCTCGATCTCTACGACTCGCAGCAGCCATCGGTACTCGCAGCTGTACTCGATGGCTGCCGAGCAGGATGTCGAGGTCGAGGATGACCTTGCTCGCGGTAAGTCTCGTACTAGGCCTACTCTTGGCTCTGTCATCGTACCCCCGTTCTCTCTTTCTCTTTCCGCTCTCCGCTCCCTCTCTCTTTCTCTCTTTATTATCCGTCTATCTATCTTGCGGGCTGGTGCTGTCCACCACGCCCGCTCCCCGTGGCCATGCCCGATATTACACTGGAACAACCAGGGCTGGAAAAAAAAAAGTTGCAGCCCACGGCACGACCACGCGCGGCCAGTTGTTTCCACGCATGCTTCTCCCCACTTGGCTCCATGCAAGCCATCGCTCGAAGCATCGCACCGCCCCACGGGGCCAAGCTTGCGGATGTATTTCGTTGCATGCACACAGACACAGACACACACACATGCACACACAGACACACACACATTCAAAGCACACACTCTCCATCTCTACCTCATCTCATTCTCACTTTCACCCTTTCTTTCACTCTCTTTCACTCTCTTTCATTCTCTCTCTCTCTCTATCACTCTCTTTCTCTCTCATTTCCTCGAAACCAACCCACCCAACCTCCCTCTCCTTCCCTCTTCCTTCTCTCCAGACTCTCTCACCTCGTACGCCCTGGCTCCTGTCTAACGCCCCTGTCTCTTGTCTAACGCCCCTGCCTCTTCTTTAAATTCTCCTGCATCACATCATCTCATCCCATCTCATCCCATCTCATCCGATCCGTTTCGATCCAATCCGATCCAATCCAAATCCATCCACCACTATTCACCCCCTCCAGCCCAGAAGAGACTCCGTGAACTCAAGACCAAAATCTCGACCCAGTCCAAAAAGAACTTTGTTCTTGAACGCGACGTCCGCTATCTCGACTCCCGGATTGCTCTCTTGATTCAGAACCGGATGGCGATTGCCGAGGCAAGTACTTGCTCCGTGCCCCCTCCTCTCTTGCTCAATCTCTCTCCCAGCTGCTTGCCGATGTTACCATCTAGAAGGAATCTCTAACCCTTGTCTGTCTCTGCTCATCTTGTGTCTCCTGTTATTTGTCCATCTCTCGCTCTCTCTCTTTGTCTCTGTTTCTCTCTCGTTTTAATTTGCTCCTCTTAGCAAAAAGAAGTCGCCGAACACCTGGAGGAGGCCGATGCGTCTGACGGCTCCTTCCCGGATGACCGGAAGCTTCAGTCTTACGGGAACCTGTTTTTCCTTCTCCAGACTGAACCTCGACATATTGCAACGCTCTGCCGGCTTGTCTCGTTGACAGAGATTGATACTTTGCTTCAGACCGTTATGTTCACGCTCTATGGTAACCAGTATGAATCTCGCGAAGAGCATCTCCTTCTCACCATGTTCCAGGTAAAGAACCAGCCCAGTGTTCGCATTGTACTTTGCGAGTAGAGTGGCCTGCCTGGCCTCGCTCTGGAAAGGAAGGAAGGGAGAGAAGGGGGAGGGGAGGTTGGGATAGAGAGAGAGAGAGAGAGAGAAGGAAAGGGGGTGGGGGTGGGGACCAGGTGTGCTGCAGAATGATTGTTTCATCTTTACTAACTCTCTCTCCCACCCTCCCTCCCCCCAATTGGTTGCCATACCTTAATGCACCTATCCTCACTTGTAGTCGGTCCTGTCTGCCCAGTTCGAAACGGCCACAGAGTTTGGTTCCTTGCTTCGAGCCAACACGCCAGTCTCACGTATGATGACGACCTATACTCGACGTGGACCAGGTCAGAGCTATTTAAAGACAGTCCTTTCCGAGCGGATCAACAACTTGATCGAGCATAAGGACTTGAATCTGGAGATCAACCCCCTCAAGGTCTACGAACAAATGATCAACCAGATCGAGGAAAAGGCTGGATCTCTACCCCCAGATCTTCCTCGTGGTGTGCCTGCCGAAGTGGCTGCTGCCAATGAGGATGTCCAAGCCATCATCGCTCCCCGTCTCACCATGCTCATGGAGATTGCCAACTCGTTCTTGGATACTATCCTCGAGTCACTCGACCAGGTCCCCTACGGTATCCGTTGGATTTGCAAGCAGATTCGCAGTCTCACGAAGGTAAAAGCAAAATACGCCCTTTCTTTCTTTCTTTCTTTCTTTCTTTTTCTTTTCTTTTCTTTTTTTCTATCTTTCTCTCTTTAATGTGCCAGCACATCCTCTACTCTTTGCTCTCCAACACCAAACTCACTCTTCTCGACTCCTTCTTATATTTGCTCTATGGCTCTTAGAGAAAGTATCCTGATGCGACAGACTTTTCCATTTGCTCCCTTATCGGCGGCTTCTTCTTCTTGCGTTTCATCAACCCAGCAATCGTTACACCCCAGGCATACATGTTGGTTGATGGTTTGCCCAGCAAACATCCTCGACGCACTCTTACTCTGGTATGGAACTCCTGCTTATTGTGCTTTGACGCTTGTAATGATTTTTTTTTTCTGAATTTGAGATTGCTGTAAGTTACTAATGGCTGAATATTGTCTTCTATCTACCTATGCTCATTTTTTTAGATTGCAAAGATGTTGCAAAACTTGGCTAACAAGCCCTCATACTCCAAAGAGGCCTATATGATTACACTGAACCCATTTGTCGAGAATAACAAAGCCAGGATAAACAAGTTCCTCAACGATCTGTGCGAAGTTGGCGACTTCTACGAAAGTCTGGAGGTATGTGTTATTGATTCTCTACATTTGAGTGTTCATGACTGTGGGATCGAGAGCGTAAGGATCGTGATTGGAGACTCATCAAGGATGACCTTCTTTTTTAAATTTTTATCCCTGGTATAGATGGACCAATACATGGCTCTGTCCAAGAAAGAGATCAACCTCCATATTACTCTCAATGAGTTGTTCAACACGCATCATTTGTTGGCACAGCACCGGGATACTTTGGCTCCACAGGAAAAGCATCATCTCAGAGTCTGTCTGAATGAACTCGGTCCCGCTCCAGTACAGGTGCCTCGTAAGGAGAACAAGACGATCGTTCTCCCACTGTTCAGTCGCTGGGAAACGCCAATCCAGGACTTGACCTCCTCATTCCTCCAGGAGACCAACATCACTCAAGCCGACATTATGTACATGGAGACGAAATCGATTCTAGTCCAGCTAATTCGTTCAATTCCCGGATTCGCAGAGAAGCGACCTCTGGACCTGATGAATATTGCAGAGACGGCTGCCACTACCAAGGACGCTCATCTAGTCCGCAAGGGCATCAAGGTGAAAGAAATGCTGACAGAGCTCAGGGCAATGAACGAGGTTGACGAGAATTTCACATTCATGACAGAGGAGGTCACAGAAGAACTTCGACATCTCGGTAACCTCAGAGAGAAAGTCAACGAAGAGGCCGCAAGCCTTGAGAGTGTCTACAAGACCATTGGCGATCACAACAACTACTTGAGAAGCCAGCTAGACTCGTACAAGGCGTACCTGCAAAATGTCCGTATGCAGAGCGGAGGCGGAGGTAGCCCAGGACAAGGATCGGCTGTGGGTGTCCTTGCTGTAGGAGGTAAAGAGGCCAAGAAGGGCAAGCAGCAGATTTTGGGACCTTACAAGTTTACGCATCACCAGCTGGAGAAAGACGGCGTTATTGCAGAAAGCAATGTGCCAGAGAACAGGTATGCTGAGCAGGGGACATTTTTTATTAATATTTCATTTCATGTCTTGTGTGTTTTCTTCTTTTCTCTTTTTCTCTCTTGTCTTGGTTTCACCTTCCACAAATGCTAATCCAAATTGACAACTCCCGTTGACTACTGCGTCCCGACAAAAAAACCCCCCATTGTTGCACAAATAGGCGGAGCAATATCTTTTTCAATATCACATCACCAATCCCAGGAACATTCATCATTGCACTACACTACAAGGGACGCGACAAGGCCATCCTGGAGATGGATCTGAAGTTGGATGATTTGTTAGAAAAAGTAAGTAGGAAAAAAAGTCCCTTCACATTCTTTTCTCTCTCTCTCTCTTCCTGAGAGTTCCACAGTTCTGGTTGTATGATTATGTTCTGACCCTGCTTCTTTTCTGGATGTCATCTGTCTACTCACCTAATAGCAACAAGACCAGGTACAGATCCTGGATCTCGAATACGTACACTTCAACGTCAACAAGGTGCTCGCACTATTGACAAAAACTTTTATCAAGCGCTAGTCGGAATTAGCTGGGGCTTTACCAGTGGCAGGCAGTGCCTGTCTTTACACATTTCATTCGTGCACAAGTCCCCTGTTCATACTACATCCGCGCACATACACCCACCACCTACCTACCCACCTACACACACACACACACACAAAATAACAAAAAAAAGAAAAAAAAAAACTCCCCTTTCAGTCTGTACATTGTCAGTATAGGGACTGGCCCCCACTGTTTGGAATTGGATAGACGGTGCAAAAAAACTCTTTTTCGTATCAGCACCAGAAAGCACCGAATATCTCCATAGCCAGATAAGATAGGTCCAGCGGTGCTATCAGACTTCGCAAATAAGGACTTTGTAACATTGGAAAAAAAAACCCCCCATAGCCATGCTTTAAAAAAAAAAAAAAAAAAAAAAAAAAAAAAAAAAAAAAAAAAAAAAATGCGATCCCTGCCCCATGACACCTCCCTAGCCTTTTACCAGTTACGCGCCAGCGATCCCCTTTTCCTCCAAGATTCATTTGTTGACATTCTTTACTCCAAGTAATGCGAATTCTACCTCCTCCTCGTAGTAAGAACCCCCAAAATGCAATCCTTCTCTTGGGAAAAGAAGTAACTCTTGGTCCACCTAGCTCTCTCTCTCTCTCTTTCTCTCTCTCCTTCTCTCTCTCTCTCTCTACTTGTTTTAAATCTACTACCACTCTTTTGAACCAACAAAAGTTTCACTCCTATCCCACAAACAACAATAACAACTACAGCAGTAGCAACAAACAAAAAAATAAGAAGAGAGCGATTTCACACATTACCATGAGGGCTCAGTTCGTCTTCTTTTTCAGCTTGGCAACAGCGATCGCAATTGTCAAAGCAGAGATCAGCCCCCGTCTCGAGGAGGAAAGAGTCTTTCCCATTGTTGGATGCCCAGAGTCCAATGTCCCGCCAGAGAGGGTCGTATCCACTTCGCCATCACTAAAACAGGCGGCTGCGCAACATGGATTCGGAGACTCATCCGAAGAGTATGATACGGACGTTGACGGGGACCCATGGTCAACCTATGTGATTGACCCTAGCAAAAAGTCGACGATAGGGTATGATGAGAACGGACGACAAGAAGTCGTCAACATTGGTCCTGGTATCAGGACCACTGAAGATGGTCAAAAGAAATCGCGTACAGGTCCTCGAAGTCGTCAAAGAGGAGCTGTCCTTCCACACAAATACATCGTGAGACTCAAGAACGGTGCAGACTTTGGCTCTCGTAAGTTTCCCTTTCTTTTATTTTTTTTTTCCTAGTGAATGATGAATAGGTTGATCTTTACCTGCTATCAGCTCCTGATCGTCGGTTTTTGACTTTTTTGACTTTTTTTTTCTATCTTTCTTTCTTTGCCTTCATCCCAACCAACATCCATAGTCAATATCCATTCGAGAGCTGCAGAACATAATCGCATCGCCAGAGAACAGCTTCAACTGCAACAGCAGCAGGACACCAGTGGGAGGCTGCGTGTCGAACAGGAGCTTGTCCCCAATCAGGTCGATCACGAATACGACTTTGGAGCCTGGAAGGGCTACGCGGGGCAATTCTCGCCTCAGTTCCTACACGAACTAGAAAACCACGACGACGTCGAGTATATCGAGGAAGACACCATGATGTGGGCTTGGGGTGTTCCAGAGTTGAAGGAGGAGGAGGAGGAAGAAGAGAGGGAAGAAGAGGAGGATAGCAACGAGGTAGATGACAAGTTGTTCTCAGAACCTTCCGTCCCTTCTCCCAACATTGGTTGCTCTGACAATGCCCTTGCCGACATGGAGGCCGAGGCTGTCGTCAATGGACGGAACGTCCATTTGGATTACTTTAGCATCAAAGCTCCAAGCTGGGGTCTCTCTCGCATCTCACAGCATGGACGTGACCTCTTAAAGGATTACACTTATGCGTCGACCGCAGGGTAAGATCTCGCTCCAGCTTCACATCTTGCTTTGTCTTTTCTTCTTCTTCTTCCCCATTTCCTTCCTCTAACAGAGATGAGAACTAATACAATCCATCATTTAGAGCCGGCGTGGAGGTGTATGTGATTGACTCTGGCGTCTTTGCTGAGCATGTAGATTTTGAGGGACGTGCTTACAACCTGGCCAACTTTGTGACGGATGAGGATGCAACCGATACCTGCGGTCATGGTAAGAGCCTCTTGTTCCTCCTTTTGGATCAAAGCACACACTATGCTCCTTGATCCCAAAAAAAAAAAAAAAAAAAAAAAAAAAAAAAAAAAAAAAACTTGACTATCCTGAGGTCCAATCCTCATCTAACATATCCTATCTCGCTCTCTTTAGGTACCCACGTCGCCGGTATTGTCGCCGGTCACCAGTATGGTGTAGCAAAGAATTCACACATCCTTGCCGTCAAGGTCTTGGACTCGGATGGTCAAGGCTCTACCTCTCAAGTCCTTGCTGGCATCAATTTTGTCATTAAACATGCCGCAGGTAACCAAAACCCCAGAAAGGTCATTAACATGTCACTTGGAGGCCAATTCTCTCGTCCCGTCAATGACGCCGTCCGTGTGGCAGTCGTCAAGTTTGGACTACCGTTCTTCGTGGCTGCCGGAAATACAGGAGACGATGCCTGTCAGTACTCTCCTGCGGGAGTCGAGGAGGCCTTTGCTGTTGGTGGGTCAGACAAGCATGACTCTGTGGGATGGTACAGTTGTACGGGAGCATGTGTCAATTTGTTTGCACCAGGTTCCGGAATCACCTCTAATTGGATCCGGTCAAGGTCATCGGCCCACATTTTGGATGGTACCAGGTACGAACCCCTCTCTCTCCCTCTCTCACACGCACAGTCCTCTCTCTATTTTAGTGTACTCCCGAATTTCGCTCTCTTTCTCCTCCTCCTCCAATGACATCTCAAGAAGACCTTTGGCCTAAACAGTGGTTTGCTTTCTCTCTTTCTCTCTTTTATCCTAGCATGGCATCTCCTCATGTCGCCGGTGTCGCAGCCTTGTTCCTCGGTTCGGGCGCAATCTACAATAGTGCGTCCGAGCTGTACAACGACATTATCCTACACTCAACACATGGTGCAATCAGTGGCCTCTCTGGGCGTGATCGCAAGACAAGCCGAAACCTGCTCTTCAACAAACTAGAAGACATCCAAGATGCTGCTAATGTGAGGATGGTGGATGAACTCGCTATTCAGTTCGAAAAGGAACATACCCATTCTGGACATCGGTCTCGTAATCGACATCACTGAAAAAAAGAAAAAGAAAAAGAATGCCTATTTTATCCTCTCCCCCCTCCTCCTTGCAAGTAGATTGAAACTCCACATTAGGGTCCCTTCGAGTCCTAGAAAAATTAAACCTGATTTGTCTGCCTAGTAGCAAAAGTCTGACTATCATGCAGGTTGATTTAGAGTACCACGAAGCGCTTTCGATGATGAGCCAAGAGAAAATACAGAGAGGACAGAGACAGAGAGAGAGAGAGAGGAAAGAGTGGATGGTTGTTTAGTCCGAAAAAGGTCACACAACATGCACCCAAACGTTCCCATGCTTTAATTGTTATACGGAGGACTATGTACTTGGAGAGGGTGAGGGTGGAGATGGAGGAGAGCAACCAATTTTGGCAAAGTAAAGATTTTCAAGTCTACCGGAATAGGATGGGAAAAAAGAGCAAAGTCGGATGCAAAAAGGACACTCCAAATGGGTCCCTTCCACCGACCTTTCTTTCTTTGTTTTTTTTTTTTTTTTTTTTATACAGTAGAGATTTTAACCATAGTCGCCGCTGTACTACCATAGACGCGCTCAAGAGCGGCAAACTCCTTCCCAATTTAAGGATAGTCAGCTACCTTGAAGTTCCTAGTCGTAGGATGGGACGACGATGATGACGATGCCGACGCCTTGTTTGCAAACTTGCGCAGATTGTCGGATGCACGATGTGGTGCTACTGAAGAAGCAGAACTCCCCTGTGTAGGCCCTAGGCCCTGATTATGCTCCATAGATCCTCTATCAGTCGCAGCACTGTGGCCAAGTTCGTTCATCATTGACCTTGATGGCGTTGTTGTGGATGCCAAAGACTTTGCCCCCATCGGTCCGAATGACAGGGCGTTTGAGGTCAATGCCATACTAGCACGAGCTTTTGGTAGTGCAATAACAGACGTCCGTGCAGAATAAGGAGATGCAGATGGTCGTCCTGAAAGTGGATTACTGGTACCTTGTCCTAGTAGAGCGAGACTTGATACCAGTTTACTAGAGCCAGCTCCTGCACGTGGATCATTCCCTGCATCCTGTGTACTTCCATATGAGGTTGTATGTGGCTGTGTCGTGTCTTGGATGAACCTACAGAGATTAGGGTAAGACTCTATCGTTGGTCCTTCGTCTGCCATCCCTTTTGCTTCCAGTGTCTCAACGATCGAATGCAGTTTTTCCACGATCCCATGTAATAGTGTCGAAGTGAGCTTGGCCTGTTTTTCTATGGCAATGACTTTTTATTGCCAGTAGCATTAGTCCAACAAACCCTACACCAGGACAGTCATCCGCTCAGTAGGAACAAAAAAAAAAAAAAAAAAAAAAAAAAAGAATACCTGAGAGAAGCTGATCAGAACTAGTCTTTGCTTGTTGGTGAATGCTTGAGAGATCTTGGAATGCTGACACAGTAAGATTGTCGAGACTCTTAATCTTGCTCCCAAGTGACCTTTGATATTCCTGAATGTCGAGTGCATATCGTTTGCTATGACTACTTATTTGAACCATTGCATCCACCAAGACTTCTGAATGAAAGGCCAGTTCTCCTGTCTCTAGTGTTTGACCACATTCAATTTTCCCTGTCAGTGTTCTAGAAGCATTTCCTCTTCCCTAGTCTCAAGGAGCTGCTCTTCGTCATCCAAGAAACTGTCTTGCCATACCATGAGTTTGCTTGGTTTGCCCAGAAACTGAAAGAGACCCAAAGACACTGGCTAGTGAAAAATGTGAAGTAGGTTCCGAGATCACCAGTGGTTCAAACTGAACAGACAGGGCTTGGTATTCATCAGTCTATTGTGGTGATGGTGTGGTACCTGGGCGAAGAGGTTGTGATGTCAATCTATTCCTTGATACCTTTGGTACCGCCCGTAGTTCTTGCAGTGCCTCATCCTCCTGTTCCTCGATTTGATCCACAACAGTGATGATGCCCTAGGTTTATAGAGTCATGTCCAAGAAAGAACAACAGAAAAGGTCATGCTTCCTGGCTCAGTATGAAAGTACTCATCTTGTTGGTCAGAATGTCCTCTGCTTACAGCGAATGGTCGTACCTTGGAGCTCTCCATGTGTGCCATGATTTTGGGGGATGAGTTACAACATTGTTGCCTCGCGTCAAGCCATTGCAGGGTAGTCTGGCATCATCACGTGGAGAAAAGCACCATAGAAGTCAGCCGGGTTCTGTCTTCTCTCCTATTGGGCGGTGTACTTCTGGGCTAGGCCCAGGCTTTTTGAGAAAGTGTTGCGACATTTCCACTCTAGCTTTAAATTTGACTGTTGGGTGGGGTGGGCGCAGTTGGACCTCTCAGCGAAGAGTCTAGGACAGGGGCTCCACACCTGAAGATCTTACCACACGGAGGACGGGGTGGAAGGGGTAGGGGGCTGCAAACTCCTTTCTGGTGGTGAAATTGGTCGACTAGGTGGTTTGGACAGTGTTAGAATTCACGGGGGTCAACGTAGTCTTGTTTAATTCTGCCAAGGGTGTCCTGACTTCCCCTGCGACCGCTAGTTGAGCAGGTCATTTTCGCACTCTCTCAAGGGACACAATGTGCTTACTTGTGCTTGTCTCTGGCCAAAAAGATTTCCACCTTCTTTTTGGACAAAGTGGGACACCCGTCAACATGAAATAGAAATAGCTCTTGTCAAATTGAATATATCCCCAGAAAATCATTGCCATTCGTAGCTTATCCTGGTATTGTGTCTATCCGGAGCTCTTAGCTCTTTATGTGAAACGTGGATTCATATTCTGTTGAAAGACTTTTCCAGTCTTGGGCCGATCTCCCTTTATTCGACAGCATCTTCTTCAAGTATGCCAGCGGTTCATGGCTGCCATGGACTCTTTGCATGAATAGTGAACAACAACGCCGTCAGGGAACACTGCAAAAACACTGTTGGGCAGAAAGAATGAGACGGTTCGTTAGATAAGCTCCAATAGAGAATTCGACTAGAGCCTTGGACTTCAAACGAACCCTTACCTGTTTCCGATACGCTTGTTGCACTTTGGGCACATCCGGTCTTCTGTAATCTTGACTCTCCTCGAACGATAGAAAGTGAGTTGTTCTTGGGTCTTGTAACAAAGAGTATTTCGATTAAGTTAGAAAGACATAGTAGAAGCAAAGAGTCTGGAAAAAAAAGGTTATCCACGTGTCTTCCCATACCTGGAGTCTCTCAGCCTTGAGCAGGTTCTTGACAATCATATCCATGTGCTTTTTCTTGTTGCTTTCCCGGATGGATTTCTCAAAAAATGTGTAAAGTTGATCGACTTTTGTCCCAGAAGGAAGCAGACTCAGTACCTAATAGTGGTCGAATATTGCCGTCAGTCACCAATGCAATTGGCTCATTAAAAAGAGGTATCCATCAAGGTCGAGTAACAGAAACTAGATCATGGATACTTACTGCGGTGGGATTAATATGGTTTCCATGTCTGGTAAGAATGTCCAATGCAGGCTCAAGCATGGGTTTTTCCTTGTTAGGCGGTTTGAGATACACTTTGAGAAGCAGAAGGTATACGTTTTTGGTTGGATCGGAACTGTCAAAATTCTTGATACAGTATCTAGAAAAAAAATCAGCAGATACGTTCTCATCTTCGGTCAAAATGGGTACACTTGAACATCTGCGTTCTTGACTTACTCCTCTGCTGCCTGAAAGTTTTTCAGCTTGTGGACATAAATGTTGAGCGCCTGGTCGTGCTGTCCAATACGACTGAGAAGGATCGCTCGCTCTTCATAGCAGCCTGCATTGGATAAAGCATTCAAGTAGAGTTGGTTATCAAACGCAGAAAATCATTCAGCCAGTATATTCAACCTTACGCTTGTCTCAGCCCTAGAGCACTTACTGTCGACCGGGAGGCGACTGAGGATTCGCTCGGCCTTGTAGTGTGTAGACTCATCCAAGAATTGTAAAAGCTTCAGTCTCGTCTTGTGGACGGCCTCTAGGAATGCACCCAAATGATCATGAAAAAAGCATAGGTGAGTTTTAATGCATAAGCAGTGTCAATGTGACACAAGTGTAAAAGTCGACGAATAAATTACCGTCATTTCCTGCTGCCAAGTCGCGTTGGATCTGAGTGAGGTAGGACACCACCAAAGTGTTGTGGAACTCTGAGGTCTGGTCATTGAGTCCATGGATTACATGCTCAAGGTACATCACACAGAGATTGAGCGAAAGACGTTCAAGATAGGCAATAATCTTTGATCTCGGGAGAGTGTCAATCTCGGGCTCATCATCAATGAAGATCTACAGGTCATCGAAAGAAGAGTTCAAGTCAGCAAACGTCAGCCCGTTGATGTGAAAGAAGACTTGATAAGAGTATATAGATAGAAATTCCACGTACTTTCATTCCGGCAATTGGGTCCAACTCGAGGACCCAGGTTCCATAGTCCGTGATAAGATTAAGGTAATCAGCTCCTAGTCGTTGCAAGTAGGATACAGTGGGGAGAACTCCGTACATCTCTCCTGGTGTAGTATGGATTGTTTTGAGAAGCTGCAGTGCTTTTTGGTGGTGTCCCTTGCCTTTGTAAAAGTCAACGAGCTCTCTGTATTTCTACGTGATTATGGGATACGATATCATCACAGTCATTAGTCACGCGCTATGATGCCAAAATAGTTCAGTTCCAATGTTAAAAGATGTTCAAATACCTTGTGCTTCAGGAGCAAATTCTCTGTCTCCTCCAAGTTACAGTAATTGGTGACTCGGAGAAGAGACCCAACCAGACGCTCATTTGTAAGCATATAGGATTTTAACAACGCAGTGTCGACGATATCAAGAATCTGAAGATGGTCGTCGACACTCAAATCATGGTCAAGGTGGGAGTATGAGAAAGACTCAGTTGACTGCTGCAAAGCGAGTAGTGACTTTTGGATCTTTTGTCGTTTATCGGCAAGGAATCGGATCAAACACCCAACTGCATCCTCCAATTCTTGGGTACCTTTAAAATGCAGCGAGGGAAGAGAGTCGGGTTAGGAATCCTGTTAAATGAAATGCGCCTTTACAATAGGATCTCGTCAAAAAGAGTATCATACTCATAATTATGGGAGGAGAGTCCTTCAGACCAGGATCTCTTGAATCCACGAGGTCTGACGCTTTAGAGTCATAAGATTCTGATTTGGAAGATTCAATATCCTTGGAGGGCAAGTGGCTTGAGATGACAGCAGGGTAGAGAGAAATGACATCTTCTGCAGGGATATCGAGCTCTAAGAAGAGGGAAAGAGCCTCCTCATACCGATGATTGCGGAACAAATGATGCGCATACATGTTTTTGATGCGTCTCAGTGTACCAGCCTTAAACATGCAGAAGTAGTTACGGTGGGGTTAGTTTCGAATTAATAGCCCTGGAGACGCATGGGGCATAGTATACTTCAATAGCTGACAAACTTACATAGTCATCCAGAAGCACTGGGTCAATCTGGTTGATAAGACTGATGGCTTCCTCATACTCTTCCTTTTGGACAAGCTCGTCAATCTGTGGTATTTTTTTTTTTTTTAAAAAAAAAATAGAGGTTGATGAATATCTGCATTGAGGAAATATTGCGAGCATGTTTTTTCCGAAAATGCTGGGAGCCGGCATTCTCACCTGCTGCGAGAAACTGTTTGGAATAAGACGCCAAACTTCCGTGGTGCTGGCAATGTAGAGCAGTTTCCCTTGAGTAAGCAAACGAGCATGCGCCATCTCAGCACTCTGGATAAGTGCCCTAGTCTCAATGTTGCGAATCTCAATATGACGCGCCAGAATTGCCACAGCATATGGGTACGAATATCCAAGTTCTTCAGGCGTGCCTGACCACTCGATACCAGTCTTTCGCCTCGGAGTGCCATCAACGCCAACAGAAATGCTAGAGTCTGATCAAAGATCAAGTAAGGTTAGCATTATTTTTCCCCAGCTCTAACATGGAGCGAGTCCGGAGCAAGGGGGGGGGGGGTTGCTTTCAACAAATTGTAAATAGCCTTACTTTCTTTTCCCAAAAGAATCTCGTCGTTGGGAAGTCGGGTAATGAGCGGCTTCCCTGGCTTGGATCCGAAACCCATTAGTCCGCCCGTTGCCAAGGAACTAAAGTTGTTCAGAGTATTGAGCGTGCTTTCCAAAGTCGATCCCAGGGCACTTTGAACAGATGGTGAACCTGGGGAGAAGAGGGGTGTCAAAACGCTAGTTTTGCAGTCCATCAATGCGTATTCACTGTCGAATCCGATGCAGAGATTTTGTGTCCCGACCCATTCCATGGTTCTCACTCTATCAGGAACAGAATATTCCTGTGTTCCAAGAAGATCGACGCCAAAACAAGTAAGTCAAAAGCGCAACAGACAAGTCTCTCGGGCGAAGAGAAAAAAAAAACACAAAAACCTCACCTTGGTATCTTTGAACTCGCTGTCTTGCCAAGAAAACACCATGATTTTTCTCCGCACAGCAACAGCTAGCCTGGTGACAACCTGTGGGATCAGGTCCTGAATTTCAATCCTGGAGAATACCGAAAACAAGTTGGCGCCCTTGGTCTTTCCGAGTTGTGTCCGAAGCGCATAAGAGTCGATATCGTGGAGATTCACATATCCATCTAACATTCCGTAAAGGGACATAGTATTTCGCATGATCATTCAGGGTCAGCTCTAGAAGAATTTAGGCACAAGAGATATCAAAGAGTCATAGGCATACCTGAAAGAGTGACCAGAACGCCCACGGCCTTCAGTATGTCGATTTGCTCAATAGCCTTCTTCGAAAAGGTTTTGAGAGTCTCAACCAGGGTGACAGAGATCGCTTCATCCTGACCTAAAAAAAAAAAAGAATATAGATAGTGGCATCCGTGTCCTGTTAGGTTGCAGAAAGAGTGTAAAAAGCAGGTCCTTGCTGGTTTGTCTTCTATCCAGTCTGCCGAGTATAGTTTTTTGACCAACCTAGTGGCTCCCGCACCGAGTACACGAGCAGCGTTCCGTAGAATGTCCCGACATAGAGCTTGTCTCCTGCAATGCGCGAAAGGGTTGGTCAATTTGTGCAACTAACGCGGTTAGTCTCGAAGAGTCAATTCCAAAAGAGAAAGAACACAATGCATTTCCAAGGTCTCTAATGCTGAAGACGACAGACCTTGAGCAAAGATGGACTCAATCTTGTGATTGTGAGGCAGCTTCTCAATGACCGTATATACTTTGAAGGCGTCGTGCATGGCTTAAAAAGAAGACTCGACGACGCGAATTCGACAAGGGTGGGATGGTCTAGGTTGAGTCGCTGGATGAAGAGTCGAAATAAAAGAGTGCAGCCCAGGCCACTGCAATGACGGCTAGAGGTAGAGGTGACAAGCTTTACAGAGGGATGGGGACCAATGAAGATGCAGAAGCAAAAAAAGAAAAAGAGAGAAAGGAAGAGAGAGGATGCGCTTTTTTTTTGTCGGGTTCAATGCTCACGCACCAAAAAAGAAAAAACTCGTGGGTGACTGTTCCCCTGACCATCCACCCTTTTTTTCCCCTCTTCCTCTTTCTACTCCTCTCCAGGATAGTGGCCAACGGTCAATTTCGAGCCAAAGAGAGGGGGCTCTCCTGAGACCACGTATTCTGTTCAAAGGTGCCTTACATGCCCTATTGACTCCTTCTAGGCCTTGTCAGCACACTATTACTGCGCTACACAACACTTGCCGCCAGCCTTTTTAAAGAGCAAAGATTACTAAAGGAACTGCAATGATCAACTGGACATGTCGGGTGGAATAGCGTGCTCTTTGAATAAAATTCGAAGTATCTTGGAAGGGTGAGAGGAATAGCCAAAGTTGAATAATTAGGGACGGTATGCTAGTCTATGAGTTTGGATGGCCGCTAAAATTTGTAGATTGTTCTAAGGATGTAAGATTTAGTTCGTCCTCACTTTGCCTTTTGCGCCGCCTTAGACTAAGGCCATTAACGCGCCAAGGTAAACGACTTCGGATTGAGCGATCCTCATCATCATCTAAATCCATATCCAGATAGTATTCTCCCAAAAATCCTTCCAGCTTTTGAAGCTTTGATTCGACTACTCGTATGTAACCTCTTTGCTTATCGATCAGCTCTTTGTGTTCTCGAATGAATAACTCTTGCTGTGCGAGCCTCTCAACGATAGCAGCTTGTAATGTTTCCGTGTCTGGAATGGAGGTTTGAGATATACTTCGGTATAGATTATCTGCAGATACCACGGCTCCATGGCTTGAGGTTGCCTCGTAGGCCGTCGAGTCTTGTGGGTCGTCTGAGATATCTATATCCTCTACTTGTGCGGAAGCTTTGTCGCCGTATTTCTTATTAATTCTTTCTTTGGTTTTCTTGCGGAGGAAACACCGAGTAACTAGCCCAAATGGGTCAAGACGTCTACGAAAAGGAATGGTGTATTAGGAGCCGCCATAGTCGTTAACACATCAAATGCTTCATTGAATAGCAAGCCCTTACGAGGCGCCGAAAATAAGGTAAAATAGGCCCATCAGAGCCGAGAGCGCGCCTCCTAAGCTTGCGACTGCATCTGGGAGAGGTGTTATGCTAACTTTCCAAATTAGTATGTTAAGAAAGGTGACCATAGATGCAATTTTCCTTCTGTTCAATAATGCCTTTCAGAGTAGCTTACAGCACTTGCGTTTCCGTATTATGCCCGACTGGAACTCGAACATAAATTAAGGTGGTGTTCAGTGTATCTTCTATCCAAGAGTGTGTATTGCTCGAGATGCTGTGCTCAGGTTTGTCTTCCAGGAAGCCAAAGAGGCCCCAAATATCTTTCCGGAGAACATACGTCTTCTTAGGAATGGCGTTGTAAACCGATGCTGAGTTGCGCATGTACAACGACAACGTGTAGGTGTTTGAATTCATATCACTGAATAGAAAATTGCGGTAAATATCTTCAGGCAATATTCCCCTATATAACCTGAATGGGTTATCTTCTATTGGATGCGGTGCTAAAGTTTGAGTGGACTGAACTCTGTAAAATCAATGGTAATCGTATTGTAACACAAAAAAATCATGGGCACTCACCTCTGGGCATGAAGATGACGGTGCCGAGGATACTCTTCAAAAAAAAAAAAAAAAAAAAAAAAAAATTAGTATCTTTGGTCTAGGATCAGTTTGTCAGTTATTAGGACAAGTAGAGTTTAGTTTACATTTGAGGTCCTGGGGTCTGTTGTATCATTGCGAGTAATAGAAATAATGGCCTCAATATAATAGGTGCCGTCAATCATGTCAAACCTCGTAGAAAAAATGGTAAGGTCTTCATCATCATCGAAGCAAGGGCTACGCTGAGGATTCGCAGATATGTTATATCGCAAGACATCTAGTTCGTGGTACATTGAGGTGTTCCACCTTTCCAAGGTAACAATTGATTTTGCGGTACAAATCATGATATCAGGGAAGGGCACGAGGAAGTTCTCCGCTGATACCATGTGGGGCGTGGTACGAGTGAAAAAATCCCGTGAACTGACATCCAGAATCTTGCTTGACGCATAGGACACCAGACCGATATCTAAAGCGTAAGGCAAGTAAGTAGAAGCGCTCAGATTACAGACTCGAGCATCTGTAGTCAACGAGATAAGCAGTGAGATTCTACTTACTGAATAAGACAAATACACTCCACCATGCGAGTGTATAGGTACAGGTATCGGATGAGCGCTGAAGCCTCATTTAAATTCTGTGAAGGTATGAAGGCAAGGTGAAGGTTTTTTTTTTTTTTTTTTTGCAAAGTGTTGTAGGCGGTGGGAGGAGGGAGGAAAATGCTGAAATGTGGCCTTCGGGTGCAATGCTCTGAATATTTATAGTTCTTTGAGATGAGGGCGAAGCAAAGTCTATTTAGCCGATTGTTATTAACAGTTTAAAGAGCTTTGCACCGGCTTTGCGTCGGCCTTGGCAACGCTTACCAATAAGGCCATGCCTGCCATTAGGCTTTTCTGGATGTTGACACTGCATCGGTCCCTCACTTCGGACATGGTCCTCAGTCCAGTCCAGTCCATCGCCGCGCCGCATCTTGTCCCGCCAAGCGTCAAGAATGCTTCTTTGTACCACGCTCTTGTGAGCACAGCTCATACCACCAAAAAAAAAAAAAAAAAAAAACAACCCTCTGGGCTGGGTGAGATGGATGTTTCTACGTAACCATTGGTCCAAATTTGTCCGCTTGGGGAGTTTGTCAAGTCAACCCTTTCTCCATAATTCTGCTTGATGCACAATCTCTTCTCCATTCCGGTGTCCTCGCCCTCTATTCACCAACAGGTCTGCTTGCCCCTATAACACAGTGGGCAAGGATCAGTCTAATATACAGCAGACTACGAAGTAACCTCATCTGACTTCAATAAGGCTTCAGTGACCGATAGGGGAAAGAAGCAATTGGGGCATGAAAGCTCGCCCAGCGACCACTGGGCCAAATCTCGCACTTTTCACTTACCATGCTTCCAGGCCTAGCAGTCTCCAATGAAGGCAAACGGTAGCTCAAATTGTCAACTTATAAAATGGACAAGAGTGCATGGATAGGTGCGAAGCGACATACCCTGGATATCCAAGATCAAGAGCACTTTAATACGTGGAATTACTACTAAATCTACAAGTCGTCCCATGATCCCAAGTCTGACAGTTCCTTCAAAGTTTGGGAATCTTGAGAGATTTGCTAGTCGAGTCAGAGAGAGAGAGAGAGAGAGAGAGAGAGAGAGAGAGATCGTTCACGTGAGTGATAAACATCTACTTTAATCATCCAAGCATGCTCCATAATGAGTTTGTCCCAGTGGTAGTTACCTGACCATCAATGTCCCGCTAATACCAAACATAGCCACCATTGCATGGAAAGAGTATCCTGGGGTAAGCTCTATAAGACCTCCTGGCAGGGCATCTCCGACCCTACCTTCCTTAAAGAGGTAGGCCAGTATGGCGACCAAGACCAATGTGGTTGGGATCGGGGTTCCTTCGAAATACGCCACCTTTCCACTCTTGTCATGAGGCATGATTGCAACCGTTGCATTGTACCGTGCCAGACGAGCGATACCACAGCATACAAAGCAAATAAGCACAACTGTATCCAGGAATGTCTGCATCCCAAGCACAAACGCTAATACTGCTGGTGCGACGCCAAATGAAATCTATAGTTTCATCAAGGATCCCAAATGTTGGTGGCAAAAGTTGGCGAAAGGATCCATTTAAGAGAAGAAAAAGTATAAGGACAGAAACGCGTTAGTTCAAGGAAACCACCTCTTTCTTTTCTTTTCTTCTGACTGGGTTTTCCTTGCACAAGGATACGTGTCTGTGCTGTCCTAACGATCCTTTGCATATGTGAACATCTCTCGTCGTCTTTATCAACTAGAGTGACGAGACCCAAAAAAGAAAAGTGGGACGAGGTGCCTGAACAAAGAAGAGTGAGACACCCAAAAAAAAAAAAAAAAAAAAAAATAGCAGAGTTGTCCTGTCCGCCATGACACATCCAAGAAGGTCTTCACGTACCGCATCCGCAAGAGAATCAAGTTCCTGACCCAAAATCGAACTTGTCTTGCGCCAACGCGCAATACGTCCATCAAAGACATCGAACATGAATCCAAATGGAATACACCACATCGCCAACTTGAGATCGTATGAGTCGTGGTGGACAAGATACCGCAGGTTCGAAAATATGGACAAGACGCCGCAGGCACCGTTGCATAGCGTGATTACGTCCGCCAGGTGAAAGTTTCTGTTCGTCATTGGAAAGAGAGAGAGAGAGAAACACGCGCGTGTTGCACCCAGTGTCCGTGCATCCGACAAAAGAAAGAAAGAAATAGCTTGGTATTAGAATACTTGGGTCCCGGTTCAAAATCCCCCTTCTGGATGTCAGCCAAGGTTAAAGAAAGAAAGAAAAGAAAAGAATGGATTCTTCACTACCTCACAAGGTTAAAGTGTCCATCATCTTTGGTGAGGTTCTTGACCTATATGAACGCACAAATACACGCACACACACACCCCAAAAAGTTCCCAGGAGAAGACAGGTATGAGAACGAGGAATAGGATCAGAAGAGACAATTCCTGCAGGCGATGAGTTCAATCCAATAAAGCATGGATTTGAGAAAAAGAGCCCCCCTCCCCCCTTCGGAAGATTGCTTCATTCAACACTGTGCTCACACGGCTCGCATGCATGGACCCATTACCTGCCGGAACTGCTCCTTGGAGAGAGTTGTAGGAGGGAGCTCAAGCTCGGATGTGTCATGGCGGACAGCCTTTGGTCGTTGCGTCATGGAGTTGCTTTTTAAAGTGGGTGTGAGTAGGGAAGAGAGGAGGGAAATGGGCAGTCGTTCCGTTTAAGAAATTGGGACACAATTTGAGAAGAGTAAGTGAGTGGGAAAGAGCAAAGGGATCGACTTGATTTAGGATCAGCTGAAGAGAAAGAGGAGTGAACAACAAGTCTGGCACTTCTTACAGGCGGGCTGTGGCATTGAGAGCGTTTCCCGCGCCGAAGGGGTGAGAGACGACTGCTTCCGTGCGGGTGTGCGGGCGCAAAAAAAAAAAAAAAAAAAAAATCGCTCCACCTCTCTAGACACATGGCAAAAGCACACGCCACTTTCAGTGGACGAATCCACTCGGAGTGAGAACGTCTCGTGGAAATGAGTGGAAGGAGGGAAAAGCGCACATAGTGGACAGTAAAAGGAAACTTTATTGTTTGCTCTCCAGGATCTCTCGACCTTCTTAGAACCCGCTTACGCGGAATACCCTGTTCTCAACAGCGTTCCAGTCAACAGTCTTGAAAAAGTTCTCGAGATATTTTTGACGGCCCTCACGAGTGACACCATAGTCCGTGAGGTAGGCATGCTCCCACATCGAGATACACAGGATGGGGACATAGCTGTTGTTGGCCATCAACTTGGCTGGTGCATTGAACTTGGAGACACCAGCATGGGGGTTCTGCGCTGCTGCGGCAAAGTCCTGATCCGTAGCAGTCTCATCCTCACGCTGCATTCTGCGGCGGTGGTGTGGTGATCCGGCATTGTAGGTGTTCAAAAGGACCAAGCGGCCTTCCTTGTCCTCAACAAGCCATGTCCATCCTGATCCGAACAATCCAAGCGCGTTAGTCTCGAACTCTCTCTTGAAAACCTCGACGCTTCCGAACGACTCGGAGATTTTCTTGGCAAGAGCATCCGACATGGTGCTAGGGGAGGGCGACTAAGCGCGTGATTCGCGAATGGGTAGTGAGAAGTTAGAACCACCTTTACCTCTCCGTAAACTACACTTGTAGATTTAGCTTTGTTTGGTTGGCGCCTTCAGCTAGGGTAAAAAGGAAAAGAAAAAGAAAAAGAAAAAGAAAAAAAATAGTCTGACTCCTTACCAGCGACCTCAAGAAAAAGTCAATGTTCCAGGCCTGCGAAGCATTGTTAAAGATCTGAGTCTCGTTCAGGGACCGAGCACTATCCATAAGAATTTCATAGAAGAGCTTCTCCTCATATGGGGTTCCTGTAGTAGATACAGGTTCAGATATGTTAGTAGGAGTAATGATTTGAAGCTTGACAAAAGGCCAGAAAGCTCGGAACCACGGATCAAACGGCGGCACTTTTTTTTTCTTTTCTTTTCCGACTCGCCATAGCAAAAAGGTATACACATACCAGCAATAAGCTCGTTGAGGCGGTTGACAAGGCCGGTCTGGTGGTCAGCATAGATAACCTTCAGGGCAGCAGGCGACAGAAGGGGCTTAACACCAGTAGCAATGGTGTATGGTAGTGTTGGAACGGAGTGAAGCCGGGCAATTGCCTTGTAAGACGAGGCAATTGGCGAGGTAATTGTCTATAGAGATGACCAACAACCGAGAGTCTTAATCGGTCAGTGTCACGACAAGTGAGAAAATCATATAAATGAATCCTGGCTCCTGCATCGATGATCCCTGACCCTGTGAAGACGGAGTGCTGAGCGCAACATGGTGCCGGAAAGAGAGAGTACAGAGGAACAATGGACAGTGCTGATCTGTTTACTGGTGGCTGTGGCTTGCACAAAGTCGCTTGTAAGAGAGGTTGGAAGATCCAAAGCAGAGCTCAGTTACACGGGTCAGGTCGGCTTTGATGCTCCGAGGGAAACGGTCTTTCAGAATCCTCACCTTATTTTTATTTTATTTTTTTCCCTGTCCAAGATACCAGTGGTAGCCGAGTGTAACCAGCGATTTTTGGCTGACTACGAGTCTTTTGGCTCATTGCCTATTTGGCAGTTACTGAGTCCATATCGTCAATCATATAACAGCCGATGTACCCCAATATATTCCAGGCCTTTACTTTCAATCTACTCGCCTCTTACCCCAGTATAACGTACATGGTTCACCTCAAACTGATCCGACTAATACTTCAACTGCCACTGCCTCCTTGCTGTGTGCTTCCACCCCATGACATAGGGGTCACTTTGTATCATTAAGGCCAGTAAGCTTTTGGACCAAGGATGGTGCCACGAATATGGCGCCACTATAGTCCAAACTGAGGACAAAGAACTGAAGGCTGAGAGTTCAGTTCTCAGGGGGTCAGTCGACAGAGAACATCTAAGCCTGCACAAGTGGAAGACCCTTTCTAACATGAAAATCTCAGCCAGCCATAAACGTATCTCAGGATGACCTGAAGATGCTTTCAGTGGACCTTCCTTTTCCCCTTCTCCCGGCCAAGAATTTTTAAAGATGCCATTGGTTGTTCCTCCAGCTCTTGTTGATGAGGATGGCGAATTGACGCAGGCGTGCTGGGATGCTTTGGTGGTAGGCTCTTGACCCTCCTAGTCATTTGGGACTTTAAACATCGATTGCATGTCGAGTGGCAAACAGAATCGAGCAAGTTGAAAGCATCGCTAATTCCCGTCTCTCCAATGGTTTTCATAGGCCATTTTCAACAAATATGATGCTGACAAAGGTAATCCTGACTTTTCAAGACTTTAGTGAATGGCCATTGAGCTGGTAATAGTACTTTACTGACCCTTTTTGCTTTTCTTTGGGCAATGTAGACGGCGCCCTGAACGACGATGAGCTGGACAACTTTGCCATGGACACGAACGGCAGCGTGGTACGAAAATATGTGCTGAAAACTGGCATGGGAATTTTCTGTTGTAGTGTCGTCAAAAAGAACCCTTCTGAAATCTAACTCTACGCTCTAGTTTGACGAGGACTCGCGTGCCGAGATTACAGGATTTCTCGACATTAACGCTAAGGGCCACTTGACCTTGAAGGGTTTTATGGAAATGTACAACCTGCAGACAAGTAGCGAGCCAGAAGTGACATGGAAGGATCTTCAAAAGCATGGATATGACAGCCAGCTGAAGCTCGTGGCTTCCAGGAACGAAGACAATGAGGACAAGTCAACTGGCAAGGCTGTAGCCAACAAAACTGTATAATTTATTATACCTGGGACCTCTAGTTTCTTTTTCTTTTTTTCTTTTTCTTCTTCCGTCGCAAAGACTCGATTTCTTCCTCTCTGCATAAGTGGGCGACCAAGAAATAAACTATTTTCTGCCCCACCCTGTGCATCATAGCTGACTGTCCATTTTTTCCAATCTAGGGGAAGAAGAGAAATATCTCAACTACCGCCAGATCTATTCAGAACAAACAGGATAAAAGGAGAGTAGCAAGGTCATGAGCGAGCTGTTCTCCAAAAAGAACGAGTAGCGGAGGACGCTCTTATAACAGTAGCCATGCTTACCTTGATGGTTCTGTCGGCACATCCTGTAACTAAGCAATTTTCGGCCAGGGCCATGCCATGAACAAAGCCTACAAAATCGCAATATTATGCAAGTTCAGTCCAGGTCATTAGTACTCAAATCGTAGAATGTCCAGATGTCCAGAATAGTAACTTACTCTTGTGTCCTTTGAGCGTAAGATCACACTGGAACCGTCTTGGATCCCAACGCTTGATGGTGTGGTCGAAACTAGCACTAAACAAATGTCCCTGTCCATACTCAAGCTGCCACACTTCCCAATTGTGTCCGCTTAGAGTTCCAAGCTCCTTGATCTCGTTCAAGTCGTACACATTGATTACCGCATCATAAGTACTACCAAACAACATTCCATCGCCAACTGCTACGTCTAGGACCTCACTTGTTCCACGACGCACAGTGTTGAGGCATGTTCCAGTCGTCACGTCCCATAGTTTGATCGTTTTGTCCGAAGATCCTGTCACCAACTGTCGAGCACTAGCATCTGTTCTGGCAGCCAGACAATTCACACCACCAGTGTGACCCTGGAATGTCGCAAGGCACTCCAAAGTCTCCGTATCCCACACCTTAATAGTTTTGTCCGATGAGGCAGAGTAAAGTCTACCATTGTCCACAACAAGCCCATACACCTTGGCATTGTGATCTGGCAATGTTTTGATGAGAGTTGACTCAGTGGTGTCCTCACCCATATCCCAGACTTTAATCGTTCCATCCGATCCTGCGCTGAAGTATCGGTCTCCAGAAGGCATAACTGCAAGTCCCCAGACTGACATGGTATGGCCCTTTGCATCTCTGATGAGCTTTCCTGTTGAAATATCAAATACTTTGGTGCTGCCATCATGCGCTCCTGCATACACTCTGTCCCGACTCACGGCAACACTAGTGACACCACAAGTGTGGGCCGAAATGGTCCGATGGCAGGTAATCTCATCATGAGGGAAAGTGGACACGAACTGTGGTCTTGTTCCAGTAGAGCTCTCGCCCCCTGAAGCGGAGCCATTTTGAGAAGATTCCGGTCCTGATGGTGGAAGAGCCAGTGCGGCCAAGTTATTGGATGATCCTCCAGAATAGTCAACACTCTTTCCTGATCTGATTATCCTCTGTAAGTTCTCGATCTGCCTAGATTGTTCCTTTAAAACCGTTGACCATGGAACCAATTCATATCACTTATTAGAGAGCCGCCTTCTCGAGTCCCTCGCGGAAAACTAATCAAAGGGCGAACATACCGATAACATGGACTCTAGTTTCTCGAATCGCTTGTTGGTGACCTCAATGTAACCTTTGAAACGCTCGTAAACGCACGTTTGGAGATGGTCTCGCAGGCCTCTCATGGTGCCTGGTCAATCAAGGCAGACAGCCTCTATTAGCCATCTCCTTTGATGCTGATAGAATGGATTCCAAGCTGATTCAGAGCAGAGAGAGAGAGAAATAGACCAGTACCTTTGTAGTTGCAGCCAAGACCTTTGTTAGGGCAAGTCGAAGGAGCATAGGAACAATAGAGGACATGGCCATGTAGAGCATCCTGTCGCACTATCTGAGGGCAACCATATTTCTTGTTGGAGCAATACACGAGGAGTTCTGATATTAAGCCTGCCAAAGCGAGGTTTGGATGCAAATCTAGAGTAATCACAAGGCAAAGAGATGGGATGTTGGATTAACTATGGCTCGTAGGGTGGCTGTCATTTGAGACCATGCCGACCTTCACTTATTGGATACCATCGATTTTAATGCGTGATCGACAGAGAGGGCAAAATGGCTCGATCTCCAAGGTGTGGTATATGCAGGCGGCACAGTAAGAGTGGTTGCACCCATTGGTAATAACGGGGTCGCGACAGACATCATGGCATCTTTTGTAGGAGGTGGAGAAGCAAGTCAGTACCAAAGGCTGCATCTACTTTAGGACATCGAATCAGAACCGGGACGATTTATCATGTCACACCGACATACACTGGGCAAAGGATTGATGGCGACGGTGTATGTAAAAACTCTACTTCTGCCTCGTCCGCCTCGTTGTCCTGGGCCTCATCGTGTAGCTGGCCTAATGTCTGCTGTGGGAAAGCCGAAGGCTGCTGTTCGACGGACTGAGTTAACGGCGTACGAGCCGCTGAGTTGGAGGGCTCAGGCGAGGAGCTCGCGCCTGGTGAAGGGATTGGGGAGGACAGCTTGAAGGAGAAGTGGGGAAACTAGGGTGATTTGACAGATTGCAGGCTAGCGGATGAAAATGTCCACTGCCGGATGAAGCAATAAATGAGGATGGACAAAAAAGATCATCATTCTTCCCGCGACCCTCAAAAAAGGGCCGTTAGTTCTCTGCTGCGCCCCGTCTAATTGAAAGATTTTGGTTTGGGTGCGAACGAAAATCACGAAAGAGCTGGCCAGTCTGTTTCCCTTGTTCAAAGCACTGCCCAAGGTCCTCAAAAATGAAAAAGGACGGATTTGGTTAAAGGTAAATGAGTCTTCCCCTGGGAGATGTATATCGACCCTCTTCAAGAGTTGCTTCGAGCTGTGCAGCAGGTATTGTGAGGTGGACTCTGGCTATACCATGGCCGACAAGTTGAAGCAAAAGTAAAAGAGAGAGAAGACAGCGGGGATGGACAGTAGTACAAACGATCCAGGAACAAAAGGAACAAAAGGAACAAAAGGAATGACAAGTAAATAGAACAACCTTTCGGAATCATGGCCTCTTAGCCCCTGTAGGCGCCAATGTGTCCTCGACCCAAATAAAAGTCTCCACGCCACCCTACTAGCATTAAAAGGGCGGAGTGCATGAAAATTGAGGCCAACAATGCTGTCCGCCCTGCGCCTTGTTGATCGCGATGACACTGTAATATCCCTGAAACCTTCTTTTTGGACCCTCGTGTCGCGGATGCCACGCGATCCTTGGGTTCTTTAAGCAGTGCTGACCCATCGATCAACAATCGGAGCTCGGTCTCTTGGTAGTATACCGTTACCTTCACTTCCATGCACCTTTACTTGCGTTCTTGGGCTAGACCTGGGTGGAGAAGGCAAGGGCACTGACCCGCTGAACTTTTTTTCGAGTCTCAATGAATCGTTAGTCAGTCCTCGCTCAATCCAAAACGACCAGTCTCGGTTTATGTTCTATTTCCATAGATGTAGCGGGAGAGAGAGCAGGACAGCTCAATCCTCGGCAAAGATATGCTCTTTACATCTGACTCCAAGATGTACTATCTGAGACCCAGTAGCCGACCTGGATATCTCCTATTCTGAGGAGCGCAGGATCATGGAGCTTCGCGGCCTTGGACTGTGTCTACTTCCCTTAATTGCACACCAAGTGGTCTCGGAGCCTTGTCCAAAATCTCTCATTTGAACTTTGTCCGCCAACATCTGTTCTTTATCACCTAATCAACTGCCACCTCGTCCATCCTTGCTCGACTTGTTTTCTTCTTTTTTTGCGATTGCTCGGCCTGCACCACGATTATCATTCACCTGCGCATCCTCTTTGTCTGATACTCTGGTCGCTGCAACCGTTGACTCGCCAACCTCCTGGCCGACGACCTCCTGCACGCTGTATTCGACTCTGTCCGCTCTAATAACGCTGGCCGCAGCAGCCATCCACTGCATCAAGGCTCGCTCAGAAAAAAAAGCCCTGTCATCAACTCGGCCTTTCTACCAATCATCCATCCCAAGCCAGAATCTGTCATCCACCTTCCACTGACCAGCCTCTCGAGGCCATCCGTCTGCATACAGAAAATCCCAACGACTTTTTCAACGTGTGCCGCCGCAAACAACCTTGCCTGCCTTTTTCTAGTCATTAGCCAAGAAACGGACGTAATCATTACCCCACCATGGAATCCTCACAGCACCAATACATTCGAAATAGCACTCCGCAGAGATCTCCATCACAAAAGACCGAGTGCGCTTCGGCTATCGAGTCTGTCCATTGTTTTTGGGCCTTGATGACCTATGGTGATCTTCGGTTTATCTACCTGTCCACTTCTGTACAGCGAGCAGTCAGTGCAAAGTATAAGCAGCTCCTCGGCAAGTCTTTTTTCGACTATATTCATCCTGATGAAGCCAAGCTTGCTCGCAAGGACTTGAATGCGTTCATGGATGTACACAATCTCTATGGCAGTGTTACCCGGTAAGACTCCTCCATGTCCATGTCTAGTCTTGGATGACTCTTCCAGATTCAGTCCTAACCTCTTTTATCGACTCCCCATTACAACTCTTTTAGATGCCGGTTCAAGAATGTCTGTCCAGAATGGCAGCAGCGCAAGCTGGCGCGGCAACCTCAGTCTTCTAAAGTAGCCACAGCGGATTCATGTCCACAGACGATGTCACCAAGAGGTGTAGGACAGACCAACTTTCAGAATGGTAGCAATGCGAGTGCAAATAACGACAATTCGTCATCAGCACTCGACCTCGGCCAGACTTCAACCGCAACCGGCGACATTCACCCATTCCGCCCTCCAATCAAGGAATTACTGCCAGAAAAGGCGCAGGAGCCGGCGCAGGAGGGGGAGTGCAAGGATTACGAAGATATTTTTCAAAACGGCGAAGAGGACGAATACATGATTTTGGACGTAGTGATGAACGTGGTGAGCGATGAGGTCGTCCTTGGATTCTTCCATATTGATGGGCGTAAGTATTATCTACTGAAGACTTCCCAATGGTTTCATCTAGCTCCTTTCCACCACCACCACCACCACCACCATGGATCTCACCATCAATTTTTTTCTATCTTTTTTTTTTTTTTTTTTTTTTTCTTCTCGAACCCTTACTTCTAGAGGGTCTTTTATAAGGGTTTCTGGTCCAACGGAATATGCGGGGAACCAAAGGAGTCGCTGGCGGTAAGCAGCTTTTGTGTCAAAGAGCGCTTGATCGGACAGAAGCATAGGCGCCAAGCCCTGTACTATGCCTGGGTATTTACCTTTGTCATTACCTCGACTCTAGAATCTTGCTCCGGAGATGTTGCGCCATTTACAGGACTCGGTTGACACAAAGCCGACTATCACAAGGCATAGCCCACAACCACAAAGTGTCGAGGAAGGGTCAGAACATCCAACAAAACAGGAAGAAACCCAAGGGTCATCTCCACCAAATGTCCACAGACAAACTGCAGACCGCCGGACAAAGCGTATATTTCAGCTCTATGATTCCCAGAACCGCAACCTGCTTTTGACATGGCCAGAGCCAAGCAATGGAAATATCTCGCCCAACCTCGGTTCGATCGCCTACAACCCCGATCTTTATACCCAAATCGTCAAATCTCACCACATCCCAGCCGATGCACTAGAGAAAACGACATGCTTGAAACGTTTCTGCTCAAAACACACTCTACCGACTCTAAGTCCCTCAGGGTGTGAGCCATCGTATCAAGTCGAGTCTGTTTTCATTCCATATGGCCACATTATCTTTGCCTGTTTCCAGACGTCACCTTCTGCCCCTACTGGTGCGTGGGTTGCCGGCTCTCCTTCGACATCTCTCGTCACGTCCGCTCCAGGAGGTCCTCCGCACTCTGACAACCACTCAAGTGTACGAATACTAGGAGCTGCATTCGGAGGCAGCGCACCGACGGATCATCTTTCGGGACTCGGCTTGTTGTCGTCCCCGTCACCTCTCGGCTCCAGTGTCTTTGGAACGGCCGGAAGCTCGAATGGATCACCAGTGTCCGCGCTAAATTCACCCCTTGTCATCCCATCCCTTCCATCTCTCTCTCCCTTTTTAAGGAACTCTGTTGTCTCGCAATCATCCATGTCCCCAGGAGTAGGGTCCAGCTCTTCTACACCTGGCCCTATCAGAAATGGCCCTAGTTCAACACATGGCCAGTCTTCCTTTCACCCATATTCAAGAAGTTCTGCAGGAATCTCTTCACCATCATCTGTGTCATCGTCTTCTCCTCCGCCCCATCTACCCCTTCCTGACACGATGCAAGAGTCACTCAGCTTCTTGAATGATTATAAGGGTGAAGAACTTGATCGTGGGAACGCGACAACATCCCATCTCGGTGATACGCCAGCTTCTATGTGGCATGCCTCGACCCCTCACCCTGCAATTGCTGCCATGGTTGGACATGCCCTGTCACCGTCATCACCTTCATTTCAACGTCATGTCTCTGGGGTGGATGCACGCTCACAACCTACGCCGACCCAACTTTCGTCCTCCATTGAAAGCAGACTATCCTCAGTACTCTCGGGATCAGATGATGGTATTATGAGTGAAAGCAAGTCAACTAAACAACGAAAGGCCTCATCCCCACGGCACCCCGCCCATGACGCTGCCGTTCGGAAAAAGCCTTCCTCAGCAGGGTCGACAACCCAATCGACATCGAGTCGCCGTCCGGAGAGTGGTACTAGTGCACGCACGGGAGTCTCTAATGAACGGACTCCTTCAGGCACTGCAGGAGCTAATGGACATAGTGGAACGGTCATGAAATTGAATCAAGAAGAAAAGGCATGTGAGAGCTGTGGAACGACCAATTCGCCCGAGTGGCGACGAGGACAGTCTGGAAAGAAGGATCTCTGCAATGCCTGTGGACTCCGGTACTCTCGTAGTGTTGCACGTCAGAACAGGCTTGCTCAGAAGCAACAGGAAGGAAAGGTGCCCAAGACCAAAGGACCAAAGCCTGGCAAAGTGACAAAGACGACTGTCAAAAAGAACACTGACATTGGATCTTCTTCAATGAGTTCTGGAAGTGACCCAGCAATGGCCGCGCATGCATCACAACAACAACTTCCTACCCCTCGGCTTGGATCTTCTCCATTCCCAATGACGATTACGACACCATCCCTCTATCAGACCCAGTAACGGGTGCCCCACTGCCTACACTGTGATCTTTCTGTGCTAGAATCTGGAAGTGATGGACTTGAGAGAAAGTGAATAACGAGTATTCTTTGTGCGATAGGCGACTTTTTTCTTTTTTGTAATTCAAATCCTAAGGGCATTACAGTACACTTGCCTTGACCCTAGCCAGCACTCCTATCCATTTATCTATGTAAAAGTTAGTGTATCATATTTTTTTTTTCTATCCAATATATGGATCGGCGAGGGCCTGTAAACTCGAGGATACAAGATTGTTTTGTGCCGTTCTTTTGGCAAGTCTTTCTGTTGAATCCCAATATTGACTATGAGGGGAGTCTATGAGGAGTGAGAAATGAGCAAAGAGACTAGGGCAAGAGCTTTGGAGTATTAGCTTATGATAGAGTTTGTTTTTTTTTGTTTTTTGTTGTTACGTTACCAAGGCTAGTTAGTCTTCCAAGGATGAAGGTTAGAGGAGGAACACTCACTAGTTTCGTTCGTTCGAAGTTTGCTAAGCCTTTTTGGAAAATTTCGTCTGTCTCTCTCTCTCTCTCTCCCTCTCCCACTCTCTCACCTACTCTCTCACTCAGCTCTCGCCACTCCCTCTCGCCCTCTTCTTCTTCTTCTTCTCTCCAGACCGGATCTTGCCTGCCTCAACCCAAGCCAAAAAAGACAGGACAGACCTTCTCCATCCACCAGCCCATTTCAGCACTCCAGTACCCTCATTAACAGCAGTGGCACGATCACCAACGACAGTCAGCATCTCTGCTTTCATTTAGCTCACTGCGGCACACACTCGCCAAGTAGTCGGACTCTTCTGGGTGTTCGGCGCTGTCAGGGTTCATCTTTTTTTTTTTTTTTTTTTTTTTTTTTAAAAAGATCTGTTGTTGCTTCTCGTTTGTAAAGTCGGTCATTCTCTGGATTGAATTTTGCTGGGACCGCCCGCTTGATCACACCAAAAAGAAAAAGAAGAAAAAAAAAAAAGAACGGCTACAACAGCTGCAAATCGTGTGGCATTGCTCAAAGGGTCGGCGCGACTGTCTGGTAAGGGATGTGATGGCGCCTTGGGAGGCGGACACCGAGACCTCATCGATCATAGCAAATGCATGTGCTCTCTTCCTCCTCTCCTTCCCTTGCACACACACACACACAGACAGACACAGACACTCACTCACCCCCATTCAGGACTCGCCTTTGAGATTTGGTCAGACTCTGGAGGAAAAGAATCGACTAGGTCGATCAACGATAGACCTGCAGGCTCGTTCAATATCAGCCAAACCTATCGCCCATACGGCTTTTACGCAGCGGACATTGAGCTTTTTTCTTTTTTTTTTCTTTTTTTTCCTTTCATGTCTCCTTCCTTAAACGACAGGAGTATTGTAGCGACCTCGTCAACCCCAGAGCCCATGTCCCTGGAAGGAAGAACCACCCCGGGAGCAGTGATCGACCAGGATCAACTGGATGTAAGATTGACTCGACTTATTGCCGACCACAACCACTATCGAACGCTGCTCTTTCGATACATTCGACGATCGCTATCACTCTGTGCTTGGTACATCGACCAAGACTGTGCTTCATTCTATAGACAGTTTGAGAGGACAGAAAGACTCTCGGGACTTGCACAGCACATCCGCGATCATGCTCTGCAATCATTCCAAGTCGTGGAGCGCACAGGAGCCCAGCACCTAGGCCAAGTGGATACACTCCTTGCAAGAGCATCTATACCACCCGCTGTTCCCTCTATACCAGGAGGTATGTCACTCTTGGATAAACTGGATTCTAGAACAAAGGAATCTTTTAGGGTTGAAAGGAGCAACCCATCTGGTTAACAACCCATGAATCGTCTACTCATTCGTATACAGGTCCGAACGGTGCGGGATTTAATAACAGTCGACTGTTGTTCTTGGCCGGCGAAGTTACAGAAGCTATCCGATTTTGGAGAGAACAATGCCTTGTTGCGCAAAAGCTAGAGCCAAAGGTCATTGAGATAGAACGGATCGCTGACCTCCGGTACCTAGCACTCACAGGCGATGGATCGACCATTGATGAAAAAGCACGAGCGATCCGAATTTCGAGTGAGCAGACAAAGTTGGTGACAGAAAGCATTGAACCCTTTTTGGATCAATGGCTTGCCAAGTTGGCAAGTCTTGAGCGACCTAGAGAGGATCAACAAGCGCAAGGATTTGCTCCGGGCCATGCCGTTCGTGCAGGCCATGGAATGATAGACGGTATTGGGGCGGGACATGTACTTCAGGGACTACCACAGCATGATCCTCGATCCGTGTCTAGTCATAGCCTTGGCTCACCTGCAGCGGGCTACTTGAGTCAACCATGGGGTCAAGGAGCATCATGATCATCATTAATCAATCTACCGGCTCACCCATGAAGAATACAACGAGCAGGTTGTTATTTTTTTTTTTTATCCGCTTACTCACCTTGTGGAGATGTAGATATTGGAATTGAAGCACCAAAAGTAAAAACTGTAACCAATAACTCGCAAAAAAAAAAAGAAAAGAAAAAAAAGTCAGACTGGGCAAAGCATCTGTTCTTACTCTCTTCGTCAGAAGTTTTGTACAACACAACCCTCCTGTAGGATTGGACTTGCCTGTGAATGTCCATCTCTCGTTCGTCCTTTTTTTTTTTTTTTTTTTTGACACGGTTTCTATTATATTGATTATTTTTGCATGAAGGGGCGATCGATTTACACGAAAGTATAGAAAGAAGCAAGCGAGTCGGTAACCATCTTGATTCGTCTAGTAGAGCAGAGGAAAGACCCGTACTTGAATAGCAATAGCGACTAACTAGCACCCCTCTAGTTGGACCTTTATATCATTGTATCAAGTCGAGATATATCTGAAAGAGTCTCTTCATCAGTTAGCCAAGAGACCAATCTTTATTCCTTTTGCAGTGAGAAAGTGAAGTCTCCTTTCCCCCTTCCTTCTCCATTTTTTTTTCTTGTCTTCACAGAGCTGACCACCAGCCAAACACAGTCTCTTCGACTTGTTCCCAGGAATTCATCTCACCCAAACCAACACACTCTGCAAAATGTCGACTTAGTCCATCACTTGGCCACAACAATACATGCCACAAACATCGTCGCATCAATCGTTTCCTGTCTTCACTCGTCCTCTCACCCGACAATCGCCTCCATGAATCCAACAACATTGTCTTGGCTTCTAGATCCGTTCGACAATTGAGAATCGTCACAAAGACTGCTGTATAATCAACCAACGGATCCGCTGAAAAAAGTGCATCTCCAAAATCAATCACCAGCCTGGGTACAAACTCTTCCTCGGTCTCTTCCAGTTCTCCTGGAACAGGCGTCGATCGAGTCGTATCAAACCCTGTCTCGGTCTCGGTAGGACAAGAACCAGGAACAGACTTCAAAACGCCGAGGATATTACTGGGACTAATGTCTCCATGCACCAAACCAACTACTACATCCTTGGTAGGATCAAAGACCTCCAGACTGGTCCGAGGTAGGTATTTGGGTAACAAATCGATCAAGTGCCTTGGAAGGATTCTCCATCGTTGGTGGTTCAGAACAGCATTCTGGATACGTCGTGAGAGTTGTTTGCTAAAGTTGTCTACCGATTCTTCTTGAGAGCCACTGATAGGTAAAGTATGGTAATCTAATTTGGAGGGTCAGGTTAGAAATACCCAATCATACCATTTCCCATGTCAACTTCGCTTTGGATTTATCAATATTCTTTTTTGGGGTAAGGAGGGAAGGGAGCTACTTCAACTTACAATCAAGTGTGTCAAGAACCGGAGGCAGGAATCGGAGATACTCGGCATCATCATAGGGCAGGTAATCTGTTGCTTCTAGGAATGATTCGTACTGGGGTAACGTTGTAACCCCTGGAAGGGCTGATGAACTGCTAGACTTGAACGACACATTCTCTGTTATAATATAAGGCCACTGCCAACGAGAGTTGTCTGGATTCGGTTCCAAAAGATAACCATGTCCCAACAATGCTGGAGACCGAAGCATGTGGGGAGCCATCGATTTCGAGTTCTTCAATACAAGGTTTGCATGAAGTTCTGCACTGAAACTTGAATGCCCATCATAGAATGGTGTGAAGAACTTGATAAAGCCCTCTTTCGTGGAAAAGCACTAATCCCGCAAAGAAAAAAAAAATACTTCGGTTAATTACAAGTCTTGTTTCTTTTTCGCTAGCGAATCAACGAAAAAGGGGTTCACTGTTCATGTTCATACCATATTGATGCCTTCTCCAACAGGATTGATGTCATCGCCCAGCAAGGCACCCGTTGCCTTTAGCACAACTTTCCTGACACGCTCTTTCCATAGTTCCAGAACAACGGGCGAGTCAAGGTCATCCCAAGAAGAGTCTTCGCCTGGTATCGAGGCTGAAAGGTACTCTGGCTCATATTTGACCATTGACTCAAGATCTGGGCGGAAGGTGGCTAATCTCTCGGAAAGGAGTTTCCACCGATGGATCTATGAAGGAGGGAAAAAATTATCCATTCTTGTTAGCAGTTATTTAAAGCTAGAATAAGGCACGAACGTTTGATTGTCAAGTGACTCTACCTGGATCTCATCCTTTTTGTCAGATTGTAAAGTGGCCTTGACTGAAAGAATATTGGTTTCATCCGCAAAATTTTGGGTCACAGCGACAGTATCGTCCATATTCAACACCAAATGCCACCATCCTGAAGGGACATAGATTGTTTGGCTAAAAGAATCAATAAAAGGACCAGAACATGTCAGTCTCTCTCCAGCACTGACTTTCAGACCCATCTTGCAACAAGCAGCGGGGGAGGGGGAGGCTAGAAATACGTTACCCAGGATGCTGCACAATCTCAAGAGGCTTGGTCTCTGGATCGAGGAAAGGGTATACGTCAAGGTACCACCGGACCGAAGATAATCGTTCAGGTGAACTTGGGTCGTGTCCTGGTGGAACCATGTAAGGTGGGTATCTTTTTTTTTTTTTTTTTTTTATCCGAAAAACACGAGGGACGAAATAAAAGGGTCATTAAAGGCATTCGCAAGCCACGGCTTAGGCATTCCAGAGCTTAGATCTACAACTTTGCACTTACAAAGCCCATCGTTTGTGGCCCGAGATCAATGTATTCCAGGCTATTATGATTTTTTTTTTCCCCGAGTCGGTAGACAGTATTAAGAAATAGTCAGCAAAGTTGAAAAAGATACTCCACAAGAGTCGACATGAATATCTATACACGATGCCTTGTCTGTTTGATTTTGAGTATTGTCCTTGTGCGACACTTACCAGATGTACCGGAGGGGTCTGTATGCCAAGGTGCTCCTGTTCTCTGAGGTCCAATGAGAATCCATCGAAACGGTGGTCGGTCCTCTTCGTCAAGAAGTGAAAAAAAGTCATTTTCAAAGTATTTTGGTACCTATTCCATAGTTAATCCAAGTTCAGAGAAGGAGGGGGGGAGGCGTCAGTTTGAGATCTTTTTTTTTTAAAAAAAAAAAAAAAAAAGACATACTATCCTATTCACTTTTATCTTTTCTTTTCTTTTTTTTCTTTGGCCATTTACTTTGTACTGTTCAGCAAACTCTGGGTAGTTGTCGGCAAAGAGAGCATCAAACAAGTAGAGTGGATCTTCGTCTCGAGTATATCGAATATAATGTCGAAAGTCGCTGTAACTCATTTTAAAAGTCGGCTCATCCGTCCCGTCAAGATTTGAGACTTTGAATGGCGAATGCCCATACTGAAAGATGTCAAAGAATAAAAAAAAAAAAAAAAAAAAAAAAGCGGTCAAAATGTAGATCAATTAGATAGTCTCATCTAGGGGACAAGGCACAGCCTTAGAACATCCAGAAGCGGATAAAGAAAAAGAAGAGGTGGCAAAATACCTTTTGTTCAAGCGCCTCCAATGTCCATAGATTCCAGGCTGGCCATGATTCAACACCCGAATTTTGAAGCATCACCGGTCGGTTGGCATATCCATATTTCCTATAAAACGTCTCTTGATCCAAATCGTCATAATTTTCCACAGGAATCACCAACTGACTTGCAGGAGTAGATTTCTTTATCGATCCCGGACTTGTAGAAGGTGGCGGGTAAAAGTGACCAAAGAACATATTGCTTCGTGTCCATTCCATGTGAAGAAATGATGATGTCACTCCTAGAGTATCAGGCATCAAAATGATCAGGAGACTATTGACTTTTTTTTTTTCTTTTTGGTTGGTCATACCAACCCCCCATGGCGAATGCAATAAAAAACCCCTGTGAACTATAGTCAACACTCACCTTGGATGTTGGAGGGATGTGTGACGAGAGGATGCTGAGAGCAAGCAAGATCGTCTTCCGGGTTTGGGAACAAGTATGTCAGAAGCCATGAACCACGATACACGAATCGAGTCGATTGACGGTTTCGGGTGTCGAAAAAGACTTTTTTCCAGAGGAACTCGTTTCTAGAAAAGACATGAAAGTATCTTGAGACGATCGATAGCGTGCGCAGGTCCTAGATATACATGTCAGGTAGTCAGCAGGAGAGCTCTCAACCCTGTTGTCTAGGCAAAGCTAGTTTCTCCAGCCAAGGGTGGTTTCCTACCTTGGGTCCAAGAAGCGTAAAGATGTGGCGAATGATGATTTCGTCAGAAAGGCAATGGAGATTCCCAAGGCTCCCCACCCTGAAGAGTAGTGGGTCCTGCATGTCCATTGGAGCAAAATGAGATGGATGAGGTGGTGTGGGCGGAGAAGGATGGGAGGATGGAAAGAAAGAAGAAACAGAAAAAAAAAGAGAATATTGGGCTTTTGGGATTGGGGCAGTGTTGCGTCTTTTTTTTTTAATCCAGTGTTCCTGGTTGCTAGCTCCTGTGAGGTACTCAGCTTTGCCAAGTGCTTCGAGGAGGAAGGGTCGAACATTCTGCTCTACTCGAGCAGGTCATTGCTCGTTCGTTCCATATTTTCTATCAGCGCAACACTATTCCGCAGTGTGATAAACTGTGTTCCCTGCAATGGCCATCTTAAATCCTTGTCTTGGTTGCCGTGAGTGACAAAGAGTGAAACTAAAGATGTTGTGCAAGCAATGCACCTCTCTTGGCTGGACTTTTTTTTTTTTTTTTTTTTTTTTTTTTTTTTTGAGTGCTGCCAGGCACCATCCAAGTGAAAGACGCTTTGACTTTATCCGTGAATACTTGTGACTTCCTGTTCCTCGTGCCTACCCCAATTCTACAGTCTGTTGGAACGGAATTACTCTCTACATCGACAAGTCATACGAGGATGGCTCCTCGAACGCTACTAACATTCCCTTCTCTCAGTCGAAACACATATGCGACTAAAGATAAAGAAACTCGTCTGGACTACCCAGCATTATTTGACAGGTTCTGAAAACTCTACCATGGTCACCATTCCTTGACGAGAGAAGAAAGGAGGAATGTAAAGACGAGTAACTTGGCTAGTGATTTCGTTTTTTTTTTTTTTTTTTAATTGTTGCCTTCTTGACATGCTATGGATTACATGAACAGTGGTAGGTGTATGAACCAACGATTGGTCATAAAAAATAGCATTTTTTTTTTGTCCAATGTCCAATAGAATCCATGTTCATATACATCCTTTTGTCCATGTCCTGAGTCCAGATGAAGTTTACGAGTCTACTCGTTTCTGGGTGAAAGGAGAGAAAAAAATAACACCGACATCTTATGCGACCTTTCCGCTCTAGAATACCGCGTAAATAAAAGGAAGAGAAAATAAAAACATTGAGTACCATAAAAAAAAAAAAATCGAAAAAGACTTTGTCTGTTCAACTAATCCCTTTGCCCAGATATCTTCTAGAGAGCGAGAGTGAGAGAGACTTACCACCAACAGTCCCACGATCAGTCCAAACAGACCGACAATGCTTCCGAAAATTTCAATCACCAGGACTTTGACAAAGAGTTGGCTGTCCTGTGCATCCGCAAGAGCCGCACTGCTACCGGTAATGCCGACGGACACACCGCAGATCAAGTTGCAGAATCCTGTCGTCAGACCGGCCCAGAATAGTGCGTATCCTAGAGTATCAGGTCATAACCAAAGTAGAGAGTGAGGAGAGAAGGTCAATGTTACGCTCTCTGTTGGAGCAAGAGTACTCTGCAAGGAAGGCTCCGAGATGGATAGTAGGGGTGGGACCAGCAGTTGACGAATACCTTTAAAGTACATCTCCTTCGAGGTGATGGTTGAGTCTAATACGTTGACCAGCTTTGAAGAAAAGACGATGGCCATGATCAGACCGTAAATGGCAACAACCTCGCAAAAAATAATACTAGTACAGTTCAAAAAAAGGGGTAGAGAGAGAGGCGGTTTGGTCCAAGTCGATCACTGGTTAGTCACCAGGCATAGAGTTGCTTTCGACAAAGGGGGGAGAAAAAGAGAGAAAGAGAGAAAGAGAGAGGGAAAGAGGGAAAGAGGACATGGGCATGTCAAACGTGCTTCTACTTTGTCGTCAATAGCCATGAAATAGAGACACCAGCAAACTCCTGGCAACTCTGGAGACTTGCCTAATCAAGTTCTTGGTGACAATTCTTGGGGCGTGCACTCCTGCTCCTACCAAGCTTGCGCCTGTAATGAAGATACCCCTGTGATGGCAAAAAAAAAAAAAAAATGTAAAAAAAATGCAGGAAATGGTCAGCAACCGTAGACACTCAAACAGACCAGGACAACATGAGACCATTCAACCCAGTCGCTAGGCAAGACTCTTCTCTTTCTAAATCGTACCAGGCAGCACCGCCAACACTGAGGCCGACGCAAAGAGAGATTCCCAGGAGGGCCCACATGTGGGGACTGATGCTCATGAGAAACTCGCCGACATTGAATTGCTCGCCAGAGCCGGTCAAGACCATGTATAAGATCACAAAACCAAGACCTGCGGTGGCCAGATATGGGAAGAGTGAAATCAGCGAGGGTCCCGAGCCGCCATAATTGCGAGAGGCGTAGGCAGCCATGTTGAAGAAATAAGAGGGGAGAAAAAAGAAGAGTCGACGAGACTTGGAGACTGATTGGTAGTTGTTGGTGGGTCGTGACGTGTATGAGTAGACCGCTTCAAGAGAACAAGAACCGAGATGTAGATCGATCCTGAGAGTGAGAGAGCGTGAGAGAGAGTGGAAGAAAGAGGAGGACGGGTGTGCGTTTCGTCGCGTCGCTCTCCAGGCCAACAAAGAAGAAAGAAAAGAAGAAAAAAAAACAATTGCGGGGAGAAGGAGGAGAGAATGTGAGGAGCAGGATGGGAAGAATTTAAAGCTGGGCCGACAATGAGAGGAGAAGGCGATTTTCGCGACTGCTATCCTGATGCCCTGCAGACTGTGTTTCTCCTCCCTCTCACTCACTCTCTCACCCACACCCCTTTTGTGTGAGTGCATCACACAGCGCATCGAATAGGTCAGTTTCCATTCTACATTGATCCTTTAATGGTCACGCTGGCCCTAGTTTGGCCTGACTATTGCATCTACATTCCATATGGCTACAAAGACATGTGGCACCTTGGGGTCCAATCCATCTCTACTCCAAATGAATAGAGGAATAGGAGATGAAGAGAAAAAAAAAAAAGAGGTCTACTTCAAAAGCGCCGTTCCAAACTTCTCCTTGGCAGTCTGATAAGCCTGGATCAGTGTCTGCTCGGACAATGGCACGTCAGAAAGGTTCTCTCTTGGCTTCGAGACTCTCGCCACGATCGCCGATGGGTCCGTCTCGAGCACGATTCTGTCATACAAAGTAGGAAGAAGAAGAAAAAGAGAAGAGAAAGGGATCGTCAGTCCAGAAAGTCGTGTACTCCAGTTTAGATATATCATTCGAGCCTGACCCCAATGGTTCCTGCTCCCCGCCAGTCCAGCTGTTTTTGTTCCTTCTTCGATTGTAGGCCGGTTCTTACCCCTCATCTATCGTTTCGTCGAGTGCAAGGACAACAAGGTCGAGGTTCTCCAGGATAACTCTTTTTGAGATCTGGTGTCTACAAGAGGAAAAGGAGAGATCAAGTATTGAAGAGCCCTGTCAGTAAACATGACGCGTGTTTCCCGACGATTGGCTAAAGCGATTTGAGATCCTGGTACCTGAGAAGCATGGACACTGCGTCTGAGAAAGCATTCAGAATTTGCAGCAACATGACCTCGTTCTCCTCTGGCATTCCGACGATATAGAAAAAGACGTCTTCGTGGAATCTATAGAGGACGACCTGGTTGTCGAAAAGGATGATCTCTCCTAAAAGTGTTCAAAGGTATCGAGAAAAAAAAAAAAAGTTCAGTCTTCAAGAGGTCAAAGCAATCGCTCATACACTCATTCACACCCCCGGACACTGAATGAGAATAAGCCTTTTGTGGTAGGGTCCAAGAAGAGATTGCTGAGCTGTTACCATGAGGGGATCGCTTGGTCTTGTCATAAAGTCCCTTCTCGAACGCCTTCTGATCCTTTGCTGAAGCATAGTCTGGTCCAAAGTACTTTGCAAGAACACGACCGCCCTCGCTGTCGAGCATCACGACGGCCTTGACTGTATAGAGAGTGAGGTTGACCATGATGTGTGTTGTGTGTGCGTCTGTGTGTGTTTTTGAGGGGTGATGCCGATTTAGTAAATCCTGTAGCCCTGGTGATTGAGAAGTTCCTGCGCGGTGAGTTGGGTGAGCAAAAGAAGAAGAAAAGAAATGCCCAAGTGAAGAATGGAGAGAAAGGCGTTCCAGATGACAATGATGAAGGCTAAATTCAAAAATACGTGCAGGGCTATCGCTCGATCAACTATGTGAGCCACATTTCACGCGTGTGTCGTCACATTTGGGGAAGTCGTATTTTTTGTCCCTGGTTGAACGCATTTTTTTTTTTTTGGCTGGTGGAGGCAAACATCAACTGATGGCAAACATCAGCCAAAAAAACAAGCATTAGTTGATGGGAGGCAAACATCGACTAATGAGAGGCAAGCATCGATTGATGGGAGGCAAGCTCGATTGATGAGGGGCAAGCATCAACTGGTAAGAGAGCTAATATGAACCTCCCATCAGCCGAGAATAAAGCATTTCAAATAATCGGTTGGCCTCCCATTAACTAATGCTTTTCTCTCGTTTGTAATCAGTCAATGTTTGCCTCCACCAGCCAAAAAAAAAAAATGCGTTCAACCAGGACAAAAAATACGACTTCCCCAAATGTGACGACTCACGAACTACTCCAACGCCTATCAAGTGAGTCGATACACACATTTTCTCTCCATCATAGGCAGACTCTACTCAACCACCAAAGGCCGCTAAAAGGCCCACACCTACATCATAGAAAAGACGCACAGAAACCCATTGACTGGTTGGGAAAGCGAGTACGGGAAAAGAGTCCGCCCTGAAAATGAGATATTTTTCACCATCACTATGAACTGTATTCAGCATTTTTAACCAGTCGCTCCAGTTTCGACAGGAGTTTGCGGATCTAAGGGCTAGGATGATATCGTATGTCCTCGCGAAGCAGATGTCAAAATTGCATGCGATGCCAAGCCTGATCTTATTGTGATATCGACTGACAGCGATTTATTCACATATGATACCACTCATTATATTTAGAGGCCGATTTACCAAGGTCAGGATCCTTTTACCAGAAAGCTGTGTGCCACAACCCATGTTTAGATACCGGCATTGGCTCGAATGCTTGAAAAATATGTCAATCATAAGAGGCACAAACAACAGTATTACCGCACCGGAGAGCAAGCTTCCACCACTCCGAAAGACTAAGCGAGTGTCAGCAAGCATGTCAAGACCATGGAGAGCTTGAAAGTACAGCTTGATGCAAAAATTCACACAAGTGGAACTCGAGAAGAGCGAAGGAAGAGAAATTTCAACACATTGTAGATACTCTTCTCAGGATGTTCGAAGCTTCGATTAAAAGATGAGCGATCCGAAGACGGAAAGGTCATCATCGATATCGGTCTAGGCCAATTCTCATCGAATACCAAATTCTCGTCGCTCCAAACAGCTTCAAGTCCTTCTTTGTCCAAGGGTAAGTGTGAATTTGACCTTCCCTTCCCCCCCCCCCACACACACACACATTGGATAGTTGGAATGACATTCAAGGCTCACCATTAACCAAGATCTCTTAGGTGCGAGCACTCGGATACATTATCATGGGCAGCAACTTTATCACCCGAAGTAGAATCCGCAGGCTTTACTGCCTGGCATACAAGACATTTATCCATCGAGATATCGCACACTATAGTAATTCTGGTGCAAGGATATCTCCAAGACCATTAACGACCGAGAGACCTACAAGCCATGGATAGGGATTTGAATTATCTCTGGGAACAAACAGCAACCAAAAAAAAAAAAAAAAAAAATGCTAATACCAAGAGAATAGCGAAGAAAACACCAAAGGACCCAAGACCTTCCAAAATGATAGCGATAGGATAGTAGAATCACACACTTTTTAAGAAAATAATAAATTGCTTCTAGTGTATCCATCTAAAAACCAAAACGCAAGTATCAGGCCTGTAGACTTTTTCGATTGTGAGGAGACCATTCAGGTAAACAACTTGGTCCCCTCCATCATTTTTTTTTTTTTTTTTTTTTAATAGGAGATATATCTTTTCAGCACTACAGCTTTGAGGAATGGCCAAAAGCTTCCCTGCCCCCCAAGCGCCAAGTCCACGGGCAAGGACTATGCCAAGAAAGTTTTTGAGGACGATCACATTGCCAGAGAAGATTAAAAGACTCCAAAGATCCTTTGATGTTGGCATAAATATCACTACCTACTGCCCGAAAAAAAAGTTATTCTCGTGCAAGTTATCCATAAGCTTTCTGTATGACCATTGGACGGTAATGCAAACGATTTGTTCTGCTCTTTTGGTTCTACGACGAGGCTGTGGATCCTTTTTTTTTTTTCTCTTCGTCAAGTCAATCATTGATAGCGTCAAAATTGTTGACCGCATCTCCAGTTTCTGCAAAAGTCAGCAGTGAACAAGTGCTCGTTGATCTATAATTTTGACTGTATACTTTGGATCGTTCCCATGCCGAAAAGACCCGATCACCGTGGACTTTGCCCACTCTTCGTTGTGACAGATTGACAGACATGCATGGCATTGTGTTATACAGACTCTGGCGTCCCGATAAATAAAGGACAGCACTCTAGTTAGCATTGTAAGAAACCTTTTGTATCGTAAAGTGAGTTGATTTTCATGGACATTAGTTACGCTCCTTGCCATTCTGATGGTTGTCAAACTTACCTTGCAAAGAAAAAAGCAACAAAGGCGACCCATTGTCGGAGAGATCAAAAGAATGGTGACAGAATGAGGTTGGGCAGACACAACCAAGCTATGCTGAACCTCTCGAGACTAAAAACACACACAGTCGAGCCGTTTTGAAGCCTGTCTATCAGTGAACATCAGCACTAGTCCCGCCAAAAGGTAGGAAAAAAAAAAAAAAAAAAAAAAGATTTTACTCAGCTTTTCTTTTATTTATTTTGGCACACCCTTGGCCAGGATCTCTAGCAACACACCCGAAGGATCCGCAACATTCAAGGCCGCCTGAAGATTCATGTCCTGAACTACTGTCGACCATCGAGCCTTGATCGTCTTGCTCAACTCCAATTTCAGCGTCTTGGCCACTCCATTATTGGCCTTGAAATTCATTGTATTCACCAACTGGAATGGCTTTGGATGTTCTCGAATAAAAAGTTGAGCTTGATAAAGTGTCTCCTGGAATTGTGTCTTGAGATCCAAAGCCTTACACAATTGTAGATAAACCATGGCATGATCCAAATCCTTGACGACACTGGTCTGACCTGTATAACACCAATACACAAGTCTCGACACTGCATTCCTGTCCCAGGACCCAGGACAAACCCAAATCTCACGCTTTGTTACTTCAGGAACTGCACTATGAACACTCTTTCCGGATTCTCCTTCTTCTGCTAAACTCGAACTTGCTCCTGATTCTCCGGTCTTGGACAACATCTCCTTTTCAAGAGAAGTTGGTTTGGGCGGATATGGGATCGGATTGGGTGGAAGGATATCCGAGTGGGTTGGACTACGAATTTCCTCCTCATAATCCATCTCTTCCCAAGCAGAGGAACCATCGCTCCTGTTGGTCAAATCCTGGTTCGCCTCTTCATTGCTACCATCGTTGAGATTGCAAGCGTTGGTGTTGTGAATCAACTGGAGAATATCCAGACCGGAAAGACCCGTTCCAGTCGATGGGGCTGGTTCATTGGAAGTTTGCTCAGGTTGAACTTTGGGAGGCAGAGCTGGTGCAGTTCCATCTTGCTTCACCTTGACATGTTTCAATAGGTGCGGAATTGCATGGAGAATAGCGTCCTTGTGGACAGTTGTCCAGGCGACGCCTTTGGAGGAGGTGATTTCCACATTGGTGGTGGGTGTATCTGGGAAGAGACCCTCGAACCGGGAGATGGGCTTTTCGATGCTCCGATTTGAGAAAGATATCATTGCGTGGTAGTTTGTGATGCTTGACTCGCTTGGGATTTTTTCACTTGCTGTTGTAAACAAGCAGGATATTCATTGTTTCGATGGAGGGGTCAGCTTTCTCTCTCTCTCTCTCCCTCTCTCTCTCTCTTCGACTTCAGAAATGGCCCCAATGGTAAAAAAGATGGGATCAAGACTTACTGAGAGTGAGATTCTTGCCGGTTAGAGTGCCACTGACCATTTGAGTGCCCAGGATTCGAGGAGCAAGCTGGGTCATCAATGTGATTTCAAAAGACACTTCCTCGACTTGGTCCTCTGGAAGAGGTTCCACTCTCATTAACCGCAGTGTCACAGGTCTGGTACCTGGCTACACTCAGGAAGAAGAAAATAAAATCCCCAATCAGAACCAAGGTCAAGAAAAAGAAAAAGAAAAAAGAGAAAGAGAGAGAGAGAGAGATGGCGGAGCAAAGGGTCGGTTACCTTTAGCTTCCGAAAGGCCATAAACTGGTATGGGTGACCGTCAATCTCCACCATGTTGCTTGGTCCCGCCTGTGAACTATTGGATGTGAATCCAAAGTGCCAGTGAAAGACGCTACTGACATATGACTGGCCAGTTGGCACTGTTTTGTAAAAGTTGCCGGACATTGTGTTGATAAAGACTTTGAGTGTATGTATGTATATATGTGAGAGTGAGAGATAGAAAAGAAAAGAAAAGTATGTGGGAAAAAAAAAAAAAAAAAAAAGCAGAGATGATAGTTGAAGAAGAAATGGAAAGGAAGAGTTGGAGGAGAAGCAAGATTTTGCGGCCAAGGCACAAAAAGTTGCATTTCCCCTTTTTATATTTCCCATCTTGAAAAACGCCGACCTGACGAACCGTGCATCCATCCGCCTCCATCGCTTTGACCCCAGGGCCACTGGTGATTATGAAGACTCTCTTTTCTCTCTCTCCTTCTCTAGTGTTCTAGTGTAGTGTGTCTATTCAAGCATTCTCTGCGTTTTTTACTCTCTCTCTCTCTTTCTCTCTCTCTCGTTTTTTTTTGTTTGGACTATGTACAGCATCCTCCCGAGGAGAGGATGACAGGGAGGAAAGGGAGAGGAGCTTCGCCTAGTCTCTACAGAATGCCAAAATGCCTAAGAAATGCCAACAAGGTAAAAAAAATGCTATGATGTCCTATTTTTTTTTTTTTTTTTTTTTTTTTTTTTTTTTTTTTCATGCAACACAGCCTTTGCCGCAATATTTTTTTCTTCTTCTACTTTCCTTTACCACACAGGGACGGGAGAGAGAAGGGGTAAAGCATGACCCAAAAGAAGTACCTTTTTTTTTTCCCTTTACACAATGATTTCCAGACCTGGACGCTGCTGCGCCAAGGCCCATTCTTTGCCCTTCTTCAGGGCCCTCATCTTCTTCGCCAACTGACCACCGTTCTGATGCTGGCTGGGGTTCGACAAGGCCGCCAACGAACCACTTGCCCCACTCGCCTCCTGACCTTGTTGACTTTGCTCTTGTTGGGATGACTCTCCACTAACTGCTTCGCCGCTCAGCAAGGGCTCATCTTGGTCCACCATTCGTGATCCTACTCCTGTACAACTACTAATATTGAGACGCCTCAATTTAGTGCATCCATTCAAGATTTCGCGCACACCAGACTCGGTGACTCGTACACATCCTCGGATCTCCAACTCCTCAAGTGATGATCCGCGCCGAAGAATCCCCCGACGTTCTTCACCTTCGTCTACTTCTTCAATCATCCCATCCCATTGCGCAATCTGGTACAGACTAGCATCCGATACCGCTGACCCACAGAATGAGAGATCCATTCGTTTCAGTCGCGGGCAGTGCTCACACACAGCCTCAACCGCAATATCTGTCAGTGCACAGCAGAACGAAAGCGAAACTTCCTCAAGTGCGGGCATATTGGGTGCTAGGGCTACAATCGCTGCATCCGTCAAGAATGTGCAGTCGGAAAGGAAAAGTTCCCGAAGTCGAGGGAAACAGGGCTCCACTTTGGCAGTCATGGATGTCTGGAACTCTTCACGTCCGTCTTCCACAATAGTGACCTGGTCCTGGACTCCATCGACTTCATTCAAACAAGCCTGAGACGCCAACCGATGATCCAGATCAAGCGAGATGAATGCCTCTGTGGTGATGGTGGTGCACCTCTGCAAATTCAAAGACTCGAGTTGTTTCGATCCATGAATACTCAAATGGACAAAGCTCTTGTCAGTCAAGTTCTTGCAGTACGACAAGTTTAGTCGTGAAAGCAATGGACAGCCCCTTGGCACAACTGGCACAGGTAGAGGGACCTTAGTGGAGGATTTCGAGCCGTTTTGAAGAGAGTCTTCTTTTTCCTCATCATCCTCGTCTTCGTCCTCATCCTCGTCATCGTCTTCATCTTCGTCCTCTTCCTCTGCTATTATTTCCTCAACATGATGTCCAATAGCGCTATCGGGTGTACCAATGGATGGAGAGTGGGTCAACAGCGCCTGCGTGTCGTCCATGGAGGTGTCTGCACCTTCAATCCCTGTCGTCCCAATCCGGTTCTCGAGATCAGCCTGCTGACCTAGAACAGTATTCGCATGGGTCGACCCATTCAGTTGATGCTGGTGCTGTAGCTGGTGCTGATGTTCCATTTCCACCTCCATGGGTTTCTGCTCCGGGTAGAGGGCGAAAATCGTTGCATCGCCCATCTTTCGACAGTTGGAGAAATCAATCGACCGCAACTGTGAACAATACAATCCCAGGGCCCGGAATCCGTTATCGGTCACGTTCCAACAACTATGTAGGTCCAAATCCTGGACGTTGGGTAGGTTTCGTACCAATTCTGTCAATCCTGGGTCAGTGATCAGGAAACAATCCCGGAGTGAGACAATCGTGGTTCGTCGAGGGTTATGACCGAGTACCGTCCGACAGAGTTCCATCAGAACCATATCCGTCACAATTTTCTTGTGCATAGAGAGATCCAACACATTCAAGATCCCGTCATGCTCCTGGATAAGTCGGTTCCAGGTCTTGCAAACTCTTCGTGCTTTCAACAAATTGGCCACTGGCAAATGGCTTAGTATCCGGACCACAATTGACTCTTCCAAATCTTGGAAAGTAGCCGGTCCAACCAGTTTCTTGGCTGGGACAGCGGCAGCCAGGACAGCCTTCCGATGAAGTGAATCAGCTGAACTTTTGTGACTCAAGTCGGTGCGTTTTGTTGGTTCCTCCATCATCAACTCTGACTCCTCTTCTTGGTCATCTTTCTTCCACTCAGAGGCAAAAAGTCCAGTTGGGGACTGTGAAAGAGCTGAGAGCGAGGTCGAAATCATGGGAGTATGTGTCGTGTCGAGATGTGTCTTTGCTTGAGCTGTCTCTGCTAGTTTCATCAGGTCTTGCTGGCTCCAAACGGCTACACTGGCTCGTCTCCGTTTGGGGGTACTCTCCTGAAGACCACGGATGGTCTTGTTGCGGCTCATAGGCGGTTCTTCTGTACAGTCAGTTGTCGGCTGAGAATCTGCACCCTGATCAAAGTAAGACTGACCGGAAATGAGTTGGGGATGAGGCGTCGATACAAACTCTTCGCCTTGCATTGGTCCCACAAACTGAGCAGCACTAGGTCGGTGACCCATTGGGATCTCGATTGTTGATGTCAATGGTAGGACGCTTATGGCTATTGCATCATAAATAAAAAAAAGAAATAGAGCATGGACCAGGTCAGATAAAGTGAAAGGAGAAAAGGTTGATCGGCTGGTGGTCTCATTTAGTGTGTGTGAGAGAGAGGGAGAGAGAGAGAGAGCATGTGTGTTTACCTGAAGGATGGCAGGCTTCGATGGGATGAATGGAACCCTGGGACAATGTTCGAGCGTGTTGTTTTTGTGCTTGACCAAAGTCACCCCCTGTTGGGATGATGGTCTCATGATCCTGTTTGTGACTCTTTTCAGCATCTGGTAACACTTGAGAGCCAAGTGTTGACGCTCTGTCCTGGAATGGGCCCTGGTCCATGTCCAATTGTTGTTGTTGTTGTTGTTGCTCCTGCTCCTGCGCTTGAACACTGTTCTGCATGAGCCAATTCTGGTAAAGCCGATGTCCCGTAGTGGTGATTGTCTCTGCTGCACCCGGAACAGCTTTGAAGACTGCCTCAAGCTTTTCCTTGGTCAGGACAAAGACTTCGACCTCGGACACGGCCTTGACGTTCGCAATCCGAGGCACGTCCAGAAGAACAGCAATCTCACCAAAAAACTGGCCATCGTGGAAACGGGCCAAAACACGCAGGCTATCGTCTGACAAGACCTCGACGACACCAGAGGCAATAAAGAACATTTCACGACCAATCTCGCCTTTTCTGGTAATGGTTTGACCAATGTTGTAAGTACGAGGCTCGACATTAAGGGAGAGTATGTGGATGACTTCAGAGGAGCAGTTCTGAAACAGAGGCACCTATTTTTTTGGGGGAGCAAGGGAGGGATGCCGGGTTAGAAACCACGAATACAATAATGTTTCTGTTGAGACCCATTCCACAGAGAGGTCTTCTATTTCTAATTTTTTTTTTTTTTTTTTTTTTTAAAAAAAAAAAAAAAAAAAAAAAAAGGCCGATACCTTCTGGATGGCGCTGTGAACATCGCTTTTCGCAAAGCTGTCAGCTTTGGCATCGTCGTGATTGAGTTCATGTGTCCGTCGCGTAGAGACAGATTGCCGCCGCTTGAGGTACATTTGGTATCGCTCCTGGGTCTGGTACCCGATCGCCTTTGCCATCTCAGGAGATTGCTCCATTGCCTTGACTAGGTCATCACCCGAAAGGATCGCAATTGTGCACCGGTTCTTGGCCAACACATCCATCGACCGTGGCACTCGATAAAGTACTCCAACGTCGCCAAAAAAATTGTTTTCCTTAATCTCATAAAAAGTCGCTTCATTGTCGTGTGAGACCACCTTGACGGTCCCTCGGAGCACGTAGAACATGGCGCTCGACTGCTCCGAGTGGTGGATGATGTGGTCCTGTGGGTGATAGTGGCGGATGTGCATCCTTGATGCTAAGGAATGGATTCCTTCTTCTGTGCAACCTCGGAACAATGGGTGTTCTGCAAGGGACTGAGACAGTCGCGGGGGTAGGGTTGCTGCGGGAGAACTCAGTGTAGGCGAGTAAGGAGGCGAGGACGAGCAATTGCTGATGGAAAGATTGATGTGAAGACCTGGTCTTGGTGCAGGTCCTGCCTGGAAGCTTTGTCTGCGTTGTGGTGCTGGTGGAGGTGGGCAGATGGGATGACTGAACGACTCTCGCCGGAGACTTTTGATAGGTGATTGGGGTGGAGTGCGCAGCGGTAGTGGTAGTGTCGGCACATCCGCAACATCGGCTAGTCCCGAGGACGAGGACGCCGCAGGATGCGCACTAAGTGCGATCTTTGGGAGATGGCGCGCTGAAACTGTGGGCGAGGTTGAAAAGACGACGGATGGTCCTGTGGCCGAAGTGGAGAGTGACGGTGGGGGCGGGGGCGCCGGAGCGGGGGAGGATGGACGGCTGTTGTCAAAAGTGTTGAGCGTAGGGTGGCTACTGCCAGGGATGAAGTCTACTGACGGATCCGAGTTGGTGGAGGGGACGTCCTGGTCGTGATCGACTACTGCGGCCTTGCGTAAGGGTAACGATGGATCAGTCGGCCACAACATGTAGCTGGTGCGGCGGCGCTTATTGGACGGGGGAGCAGACGGTGTCGACGTCGGGATCGGAATGGCTGCTGGCGCGTCCGTTGTGGGCGAGGATGTCGCGGAGGTCTTTGGTGTCGAGGTCGTGGTCGCCCTGTTTCTTCAGTCCTTCCTTCCGAGAGAGAGAGGTAGAGTAAGGGAGAGAGAGGGAGAGCGAGGGAGAGCGAGCAAGCGAGTGAGGCTGTAGACACACCAAATCAGATCCTGTTCCAGAAGACAGATATGACACCTTTTTTTTTTTTTTTGTTGTTTTTGTCGTTGCTTTCTTCTTCCTTTCTTTGCACTGCTGGTTGAAGTTCGACAGACGAGGCGTGGAAGCGGGCGTAGACGAGGGGTGCGGTAGATGGCTTCTTGTTAGCGTGCCGACTATTTGTCTAAGGGTGTCGCGAAGACAGGACAAAGGAAAGAGAAAGAGATAAGAAAGAGAGAAAGAGAAAGAGAGAGAGAAAGAGAAAGAGAAAGAGGAGAGTCAGCGCTGCACTCTCTCTCTCTTTCTTTTTTTTTTCTGCTTGTCCCCGTTCTGCTTTTAGCGTGGGAGTGGGCAACAGATTTGTCCAGAAAAAAAAAATAATCAGAGCCAAAAAGGAGGCGCGGGGTCGTGTCATGCAACCTCGTCTGCAGCCAATAAATACGACCATGGACCATGGACCCATGGACACGGTCATGGATACGGCGCCCCTTGCCAGGTCTGTCCTGTCCTGTCTGCTTGTTTGCTTGTCTGCACTCTACCCCCACCCCACCTCTCTCTCTCTCCCCCCACCTCCCCCCCGTTGCTGCAGCTGCTCTCTGAGGCAAAAGAGCAGGACAAAGGAGTGGCAACACGGATACCTTTTGAAGAGAGCCAAAAAAAAAAAAAAAAAAAAAAGAATGCAGCTGGGATGGACGACGGGAATCAGAGCGACGCAATGTCGATGATAAGACCATCTGCCACAGATGTTGCGTTGAGAAAAAAAAAAAAAAAAAAAAAAAAGTCTCTTTTGGATGGGAGTGTGGAGAAGAGATGAAAGAATGTGCGTGCGTGTGCGTGTGCGTGTGTAGTGTGGCAGAGTAGTGGCAGAGTAGTGGAGAGAAGTGGCAGAGTAGAGAAAAAGAGAAAGAGACAAAAAAAAAAAAAAAATGTGTGACGAGTGAGAGCGCGACTTGTATCAGACAGCAGACAGTGCCACGGGTATCAACCACTCATCAGGCGCACACAACGAGTTAACGGCTGCCTAGCCCAAATACACGAAACCAGCCCGACTTCTCCCGCTCATCATTCCCTTCCATCATTATCCCCACATCATTACTGCTACTAGTCTACTAGAATACCACATCAATATCGTCACCACCTTGGCTCCTAATCCGTCTTCTTCTCTTGCTCTCCCTTTAGCCCCTCCTCTTTTTGATCCTCCTCCTCCTCCCCCCACGCGAGTGTTTCTGCTCGCCCATGGTCCGTGTGTACTGTACATTGCTCCAGTCGAGGTGCAAGGTCTGGTCATTCAGGGCTTCCTTGCAGGTTGAGGCAGTGCATTCTTCATCCTCCCGCCTCCCCGGCTCTTTGTGCTCGCTTGACCTATCCCTTGCACTGTTGGCTACGGATGACATTGGCATTTCGACATCAAACACACTATTGCTCGTGCGGGATCACTCTCCTCCTCACTTCCTTCCTCTCCCTTCTTCCAGTCGTACGTTTCCTTTGCCAAAAAGGAATATCAAGCTTTTTTTTTTTGCTCCGCTCCTCGCATGAATACTCTTGTTCCCGTCCGTGCATGGGATGCTATGAGTGTACATGTACCAACTTGGGTATTCATGCAACCTTACTTTGGCCAATCGTGGTGAGGAAGAGTCACCATGGGAGGCTAGCTCTATTTCCTCACGCTAATAGGCTGATTTAACGACTACGATGTCCAACTGCAGAAAACCCAAAAGAGGTCCAATTTTATTGTCTGGATTTCTAGGTCGTTGGTCATCACTGTTTACCCCACTTCTCCTCATGTTCCTGCAGGCCCATTTGTTTCTTCTAATGCTGTCTTGTTGTTGTTGTTGTTGTTGTTGCTATTATTTTTGGATATTTTTTTTTTTTTGGTCTCGTGTTCTCCTTCCCCAGACGTTTTACAGCTTGACAATTACCCACAATCTTAGATCCTGCCAAAATCCACCCTCTCCCGCTTTTGTAACAGTAGGAGAAAAAAAAAAAAAGATTTCCGACACTCTGAGAGCACCAACAGTCGCTGGGTAAGAGGAAGAAGAGGGAAGGGTAATTCGCTCATTGACAGAAGCTTACCTTGGATAGAGTTCAAATATTACTTTTTTTTTTTTTTGACTCCTTGGTTTCTATAAGCCTTTCACTCCTTGTTTTCTTTTCTTTTTCTTTCTTTCTTTCTTTCTCCTTTTCTTCATCTCACTAGTACCGACTCGTACCTCTGGATCCTGAATCGGATTCATAAACAGGTGGACAAAAAGAAAATTTGAGTCAATAGCTTTCCCCGAGACGAGAGTTTGATCGAACAACAACAACGACAACAACAAAAAGACGAAACAGATTCTGCCTCCATGCGGATCAAACCCAAGTATCAAACTACAAGCAGGCATATCGATAATAATAAAAATTATTATTATTATTATTATTTTTTGAGCGTTTTAAAATTGCATCTCGGATGAGGATGGTAAAGGTTTGGTAAGAACGAGCCGAGAAACAAAAAGAAAAGATGGAGAGAGAGAGAGAAAGAGAGAGAGAGAGAGAGAGAGAGAGAGAGAGAGAGAGAGAGAAGGAAAAGAGAGAAAGAAGAGACAAGAAGGATTGGAAAGAGCTGAAAAGCCATTAATTTTTCAGGGACGTGACTCTTCCCCCTCGGGCTAAACTCGCTCACCCACACACTTTTTTTTTTGTTCCACCCTCCTCCTCCTCCTCTCTCTGTCCTTCTCCCCCCGTATGATAACCCGAGCCACATTCTCTTTCTTCTGGTTCCACCATTCGGCTCTGCCAAACCTCTGTGTAATCCTGCTTACAAGATCCCATTTCATTTCCTTGTTTGTTTGGTACCACTCCTGTTGTTGTGGCTCAAAGAGGAGAGAAAAGAAGGGGGGGATAGAAGAGATGAGAAAGCAAAGCAAGGCTAGATGGTCGATCCCGCAGCAGAACGAAACGGCCAAAGAAAACGAGGAACACAAAGGAGTAAAGAAGAGGGGGGTGATGAGGAATAGACTATCAAAAGGCACATGGGCTTCCTATGGAACATACCTTCGGAGAGAACTGTACACCTGAGAAGAGGAGGAAGGAGGCAGAGTGTGAATTCCTTCCCCACAGCTTGGGATATCTCTCCTTTGCCTCCAACCCATTGGCCGTCATTGACCGTCATTGATACTGGTCTACTTCAAAGTATGTACCGGGCGATACGTGTCTGTTTCTCCCCCTCCTCCTCCTCCCCCTAAAAAACCCCTCCCTCCATACTTGAGGACTATGATAGTGCCTTCTTTATCGATCATCGTTTACCTAGCCCTGTCCTCTTGGATCCCTCTACCGATCTCACTTCTGGGGCGTTTCCCAGGTTTGTTTGGATCAACCATCGCACAGCGTCCTCTCCTCCCTCCTCCCTCCTCTCTTTCTCTCCATGTGTGTGTCCCTCAGGTCCCATTTCGTGTCCAAATATGACAAGAGCGAGAACAACATACACTCGGCTGTCGCCAAAACACACAAATAAGAGCTCTAACAATGGCCGCATCGGAAAGAATGAGAGTGCCAATGGGGCTGCCATACGAGCACGGAGCATTGGGTTTGTGTCCCAATGGCCCAAAGACAAGTTGTCTGTTGTACTGCCAGCTGATCTGGTTGTGTGTTTGGAGGGAAGGGGAGGAAGGGGGAATCAAGCCGGGCTAGAGGGCGAAACGAGGCAAAATGGCCAAAACGGCCGTTTTTGTTCCTGCTTTGTTGTGTGCATGCTTGCTTGCATCTCTTTGGCCTACGGTTGGTTGGGCGTTCTCTCTCATGAGCTTGTGTCCCTTTAGAAATGAAGAAAGAACAAAATGGAACAAGTGCCGAGCATTTCCTCTTCTCCCCCTCCCTCTCCTTACCCCTCTCTGTCGTGGTATCCCCGTGGAAGCTTTTGGGTGTCCACTCTCTGTTTATTTGTTTGTTTGTTTGCATGAAATGTGTAATGGATGTGTGGGAGAGTTGGGCGGTTGTGTTCAAGGAATGAAAAATAAGAGGAGGGAGGAAAGAGATCGTTCTAGCGTCCCTCAAGTCGTGGCAAATCGGCGCGTGCTTCCTAGACCAGAGGGGCAAACGTTCGGTCCCGCATTATGTGCAGGGGAATAGACGCGATTTGCTTGATAAGGCAGGGTGCGGTGACGCGGATTATGGGTCGGAGTCAAGCAAGCACTAGAGGAGAAATTGCGGATCCGAAGGCAAAAGTTCTCGGTCATTGAGATGGCCCATACTCCTGGGGGGGCAGAGGGGTGTTGGACAACATAATGTGCAACCTTGAGGCGGTGCATCGAAGCTCCTTTAATTTGGACTCACTCAATCGATCTCTCGGATACTCGCTACGCAGAAAGATGCAGGCTAGCATTGATCACTCATGAATTGGACAGAAACTTGCAGCCCAACTAGCGAGAGCCTCTCTTTATCGAGCGAGCGGGGCAGTTCGGGGCACACCTCTTGCGATCGTAGAGCGGGAAGGTGGGGAGAAACTCTGGTTTGATCCTTCATCTTTCCAGTTTTGCACTTGCCTTCGGCGGCGTCTTGCCTCAATTATCGGTTTGGTATGCACATTTGATATTACTGCAGTTTAGAAAAGCCAGAGCCCTAGTCTTGACTCTATTTCCTGTTCTAGCGGCCAAAAAGTTAAGTTTGGATTAATAGAGAACATCAATTCAGTGTGCAACCAGCGTTGAGCGCTTGCGTTCTGGACACAAACACACAGTGTGCAACCTCAGAGCGTAAACAAATACTTTCTTTCTCTCTCTTTTTTTTCAAATCGGCATTTGTGAGGACCACTGTGCAAGGTTGCACCACTCGAAAACAACATCGAGATGTTGTAGTACCTTTGGACCAATTCTGGCCTTTTCTCCTCATTCTAGACTGAAGACGACTCTTTCGATATGGTCCTGTGCTATTTACCTTATTTTTTTTACAGAATAGAATATCACAGCCTCACTAGCAAAAGTCCATAACACTCTGGGCGGGGGGGTAGCTCCCTTCTGTTTGCTTTCGCCCTCTTCTCCTCCCTCTTCCTTAGAGCGAGTTCATACAAACACTTCTGCAGCCACATGTCTAGCCAGAAATCTCTCACGTATGAGCACTAGCCGCCAGCTAAATGGTGCGATGTTGTCACTCCTCTGCATCATCGAACAGGCGTACAAAAGAAGCGAAGAAAACAACAATGGGGTCAACAGTGTGTAATGGTGGGAAAAAGCGAGAACACGGGGGACAAGGGCAGAGGAGAGGTCTCTATGAAGGACTTTAGGGCTCAAGAGAGTACCAAAGATAGGAAACGAAGAAGAAGAAGAAAAAAAAAGGTGACATCGGACCCATGGCGAGGCACTGCTTTCTCTCCGATAACTGCGCCAGTTTGACGAAAGGAATGAAGGATCAGACCGCAGCCTCGCTCCTATCCCGACCATGTTCTCCGCCATTGCTGGTTAGCGTAAGGTTTCCTGTCACCTCTTATCTCTCTTCCTATTCGAACCCCTCTTCAGGCTTTTTTTCTTCTTTTTTGCTCGAGGCTCTCACGTCTGCCCGGTCAAATTGACAACTTTGTTCCTGTCTGGAACAAGCAACTGGCACAATACCCCTACCTTCCTTTTACATGTCCCTTCTTTTCTATCACGCGTTGAGACCCTCTTTTTTCCTGTGTTCTGTAGAAAAGGACTGGAGCAAACCATGTCCACAGCACTGGAGGTATTTAAAAAAACGCGGGGGGAGAGGCTTTTTCAGTTGCACATGGCGCGACATTTTCTCATGGAAAAGAAGGGGCAGTCAAGTTAAGAAAAGAAAGAAGGTTTCCCAGTCTTAGCTAAAGACAATACGGAAGAAACAAGAGAGAACAAAGAGGGCCAAGTGCCCCTCTCCTTCTCTTCCGAGAATCCACGGAGCTGAGCCGAGGGGAACCCAAGTAGTCCGGCGCCACAAAAGGGAAAGAAAGGGCAAGAGGAGAGATAGAGAGAGAGAGAGAGAGAGAGATGCATGGCGCTGGGCAAGTAGTAATAGGGGAGGGAGGGAAAGTGGACACAGCCCAGGAAGGTAATGCGAATCGAATTATGCCTGAGACGAGGATTGCGCGCGTGGACAAGGAAAAAGGGAATGAAGGAACCGGAGAGTTCGCGCAGACTCTTCATGTCATCGGACAAGGCCAAGCTCGTCATCTCGGCACATCGAAGGTCTTCATCCACTCTGTTCCTTTCACCCCGACAACTAAACCTTTGAGCGGATTCACCTCATCTTGCACCATGCGAGACCTAACGGGGCGGAGGCGAAAAAAAAAGAATTCGAGGCCGATGACAGGCCGAAACAAGGTTAACAGGGTTTTCGGCACTCATGTGCACATGGAACCATTGGAAGCGGGCGCGCTCCGAAGCCTGCGATTCGTTGAACCCAAAAAGCTAAACGAAAGTTAAGGACACTCTACAGTACAGGACGTCCTCTGTCTCTATCACACGCACTCATTTCTCTGTCAGCCGTTGATGTACAGTACACTCTACAAGAGCGCTCAGCGAAGGAAGAGGCAAGACAGCAAAACCAAGAGACGGCTGTGGAGAAGAGCTACATAGTGAAGAGTGGCGAGAGAAGAGAGGAGGAGAGAGAGAGAGAGGTCGAATAGAGAGACTGCCGCGGGAGAGGTAGGCAGCCTCTTATTGGAGAGCCGTTTGTCTCTACTAACGTTACCGGGGCTACATAAAAAAAAACGAGGAAATGAGTGACTGTGTGGGTTGCCATATCCTAGTGGGCGAGACAGGCACAGGGCTACAAGAGGCCTGGTGTGTGCGAGAAGGACAATTTGAATAAAAGAGAAAGGGCTGGCAATAGGGGGCAGCCTCAGGACAATTGAATTGAATTGGAAAGAGTGGGGAGTGAACGACTATGTGGCCCATTCTGCAAAAATGAGTCCAGAGCGAGACGCCGAGCAGGGCGTGTGTTGTGTCTTGTGTGCATTCGGATGCCTGGTACGTGTATGTACCTCATTTAAACTCGCACTCGCCTCGCTCGTTCCTCCCTTTTGCACCTTTTTTTTTTTCCTCGCCCTAGCAAGACAAGAAGCACGCGCTGCAGAATCCATCCCGACCTATGAGCTTCCGGCGATCGCAGACAGGGCGTGAGCCTTTGGCCGTTATGCCGCTCTCCACCCTCCTCTCATTGTAGCCCTCTCTCTCTCTTTCTCTCTCTCCCTTTCTTTTGTCCATATGAGTTTCCGAGGCTCAAGTTTGGACAGCACCACCAGGCCCAATCCAGGGCGGCCGCCGCACAGAGGCTTTTTTGGTCGCTGAATAGTGCGACTCAATGGCCTTGGACTGGGCCGCTCTCAGCAGGTGAGAGATACTAGTGTGTCCACACCAGCAGCCTGTCCCTCGGTATCTGTGCCGCGACTCGGCCTTGCCTAACGGCCTATTGATTCGGCCAAGCCCTGTCGACCGAACGATCCTATCTCTCACGGATGGGGTGATGCAAGGCTCGCCCAGATCGCTCTGGTTGGATTACCTCCGTGCACCTCTCGCTCTCGCCCTTTCTCTCTCTCTCTCTCTCTCTTTCTCTCTCTCTCTCCTCGAAATACATAAATAAGCGCCATTCCCGGTAACCCCCTGGTTCCTCTTGTCGCTGTTCTATCGTCCGATCGCAGACCTTCTTCGTCCTCCTCTCTCTCTTTCTCTCTCTCTCTCTCTCTCTCTCTCTCATAACTGCCTTTTGGTAGACCCTCGCTCCCCTTCTTCTCTTCCTCCTCACGACTACTCCTCCTCCGCTCCATCCTCATTCTCTCGAAGCGCTGGATCAATACCTTGTATTATCTCTGTAACAACAACTCTTCCCATCTCACAGGAACTACTACCCTCCACAACTCTTATACACAATGGCTGGTGGACCCGATTTTGCCGATGCAGGCGGTTTCGTAGACCATGGTGCAGGCACCAATCATCTCCAACGCCCTGGCGAGTCCTGGGTTGTCTGGCAGGCACGCCGTCTTGGAAACACCCGTACTTTTGCCTCGCTTGACCAAGAAACCGAAAACTCGCAGATGAAAAAGGTCTTGGGTATCAAGGATCTTGCCTCGCTTGGTGTTGGTGCCATTATCGGTACCGGTATTTTTGTCTTGACTGGTAAGTTCTTATCTTCTCGTACCTCCTTCGCCTCCATTCATACACTCCCCTCCCCTTTACTCTCGTTCTGGGCTCTGGACTCGTCATGGTACCTTTTGGTTCTAGTCACTCAGTATCTGACCATTGTACCCTTCTCTCTCTCTCTCTCTCTCTCTCTCTCTATCTATCTCTCTGTTCCCGCTTTACAGGTGTCGTCGCGCACGAGAAGGCTGGCCCTGCTGTCAGTGTGTCGTTCGTGATTGCTGCTATTGTTGCTGGTTTGGCTGCCTTGTCATATGCTGAGATGGCCTGCTTGGTCCCTGTTGCCGGTTCTGCCTACACTTATACTTATGCTACCTGCGGCGAATTGGTTGCCTGGATCATCGGATGGGATTTGATTCTTGAATACCTTGTCGGTGCTGCTACGGTCTCTGTCGGTTTCTCTCACTATCTCAAAGCCTTCTTCAAAGACGCATTCGGTTTCGAGGGCAATGATAAACTCATGGCGGCTCCCTTTGCATACAAGGACGACGTTTTCTCGCTCACGGGTGCTTGGTTCTCCCTGCCGTCGTTCATCATTGTCGTTCTCCTCACCATCCTTCTTTGCCGTGGTGTCAAGTCCTCGGCTCGTGTCAACAACGTTCTCGTCTTGATCAAGCTCATTGTCATTGTTGTCTTCATCTTTGGTGCCTGCAAGTTCGTTGACACTGAAAACTTCAAGCCATTCGTTCCACCAAACACTGGCAAGTTCGGCTCCTTCGGTGGTTCGGGTGTTTTCCGTGGTGCTACAGTTGTCTTCTTTGCCTTCATTGGTTTCGATGCTATCTCGACCGCTGCTCAGGAGGCCCGCAACCCTCAGCGTGATCTTCCCATCTCGATTGGTCTCTCGCTCGGTATCTGCACCATTCTTTACATTGCCACTGCCATTGTTATGACTGGTGTCGTCAACTACAAGAACATCGAGAACGAGGCTGCTTTTACTCTTGTTGCCAAGGTCACTGGACAAAAGTGGCTCCAGATCTTCTGTGAGGTTGGTATCTTGGCTGGTTTGGTCTCGGTCATGCTCGTTCTCTTGATCGGACAGCCCCGTATTTTCTTTGCCATGGCTGTCGATGGTCTCTTCCCCGCCTCTGCTGGTCGTCTCCACCCCAAGTACAAGACCCCCGTCATCACCACTGCCATCACCGGAACCATCTGCGCTGCTGCTGGTGGTATGTTCCCCGTCGACTTGCTTGCCAACTTGACCTCCGTCGGAACCCTCTTTGCCTTCTTCCTTGTCCACTGCTCAGTCTTGGTCATGCGCTGGAAGCACCCTGACCGCCCTCGTCGCTTCAAGGTCCCTCTTGGCCCTGTTCTCCCCGTTCTCGGTGCTGCCTGCTGCATTGGTCTTATTGCCGTCGAGTCGGTCTCTGCCATCGTCCGTCTTATTGTCTGGTTGGCCATTGGTTTGGTCTTCTATGCCTTCTACGGACGCACCCACTCTCGCCTTAACAACCCCGAGCGCTATGCTCACATCCAGCCTTTGGAGGTTGTCGACCAGTCTCACCACATCGAGATCAAGAACGAGGAGAAGAACTAAGGAAGAAAACAAAAAAAAATATTCTAGATCTTCTTGCTTGTCCCCCTCCCCCTCCTTCCCCCCCTTTTTTTTCTTTTTTCTTTTCAGGAAAAGAAGCGAGTGTAAAAGGACTCTTCCTCCCCCCAACCCTTGTAATTAGTACTGTCTGAAAAAAAAAAAGTAATAAACCCTTTAATACATCGCTCAACAACCACAACGACAACAAAGTGTTTTTCATTTTTTTTAGTCTTTTTTTTTTTTTGCTTTGCAGATATCCCAAGGCAACTGCCTTTGCTCTATTTTTTTTTCTTTTTCAAAAAACAACAACAACAACGACAACAACAACACAACGTATTACTCAATGCTGAAAAAGAAAAAAAAGGCTGTGTGTAACAATGTGAGCAAGGCTTTGAGAGGGAAGGAAGGGGGGAGGATAATCGATGAATGGAGGGAGGAGGGAGGGGGGGGGAACAGAGGCGAAACGGATCAAAAGGGTATCTGCCCAAGCCCAAGGTAAACACTAGTTATGGTGGCAGTGGGTCACATCGGATGAAAAAGGGAGTTTGTTCAGTTACACACCCTTCTTGTGGGAACAAACAATCCCAACAGGGTGACTAGCAGAGGCTCCTCCAATCACTACAAAAAGTGATAAATGCAAAAAAAAAAAAATGAGGATCAGGATGGAGGAGGAGGAAAGGAGAGGAGGAGAGCAAGTCAGACGCAGACGCGACTGTGCAGAATCTACGGGGCGGGGAACCAAAGTAGTTTACTTATTTCGGGTTGCTAAACTTCGAGTCTCTTTCTCTTTCTCTTTCTCTCCTCCGCTGCCCTGCAGGTCTTTATTATCCAATACATGACTTGAAAAGCTCATGCAAGCTTCATCAATTCACTTCTCTCATCCACCTTATCCTTCTCACTCTCGCTCTTTTTTTTTCTCTTTCTTTCTTACTTTCTATTTCTTCCACTGGCTCACTTTTTTTCTTTTCTTTTCCATTGCCAATGCATAATGTCTCTGAACTTGGCCCGCGCTTTCTTCTATTCCATTCCATGTCCGCCACATAGGGGGGTCGGAAACAAAGAGAAACTAAGAAGAGAGGGGGAAAGAAACAAAGAAAGGAAAGGACTCTTAAACGATAGAATCAAAGCCCAACTCTCTCTCTCTCTCTCTTTCCCTCCTCCTACTCACTTTGTCTTCCCTATCAATAACCTTCCTTGCCACCTTGCTCACAGACCCGTTTGATGACTTTGTGCTTGACCTGGCGATAGTCTGGATCTTCTTGGAGTAACTTTGTGTCTAGACCCATCCGTTCCATCAACCGCTTGAGGTGATCCAAATACTTGTTGTCCTTTCGATACAAGTCTAACCAACCATCCAACCTTTCAGATGACTCTCTATCTAATTTGACACCCAAGCATTGATGAGCAAAGGGCAAAAAAAAAAAAAAAAAAAAAAAAATAAAATAAAATAAAAAAAATAGAATACACAAAGAAGCAGTATACATCAGGAAAGATACATGGCCCATTCCAGGACCCGAGTTCAGGAAAGGTTAGAGTTTTTCATTCTTCTTTGCTCGCTCTAAACACAAAACATTTCGCCAAAGGGCAATCAAACAGATAGAGTGAGAGAAAGAGAAAGAAAGAAAGAAAATAAAAGACACTTACTGGCAATGCTTGTCAACAGCTCGAGTTGGTTGAGTGCATCCTGGATGGTCGTAGCAGGAGGCAAGGGCGGTATAAACAGAGACGAGGAAACACCCGACATCCACGACTGCGAACTCGAAAGCATCATCTGCATCAACACAGGCCCCAGATGGTATAGCGCAACCGAAACGGAAATAAACCCCTGGTGAAGAAGCGAAATCTGTTCAAAAGTAGCTCTATCCCGCATTACAAAGGCAAAGATATCTTGTCGACGAGGGAGGGTCCATGCAAACAAGGTCGAGAGCGATGTGATGGGAGCGACGGGTAGCGGTGTTTCCGTTAGAGTCGTCGTGGGTGGGGATAGGACCATGTTCATCTCGAGAGCCAACATGCCCAACAGAAAGAGAAGTCGCCAGTATCGACCATTGGCAATGGTCTTTTGATAGCCACTTCCATGTCCATTGCCCAGGATGCTGACCGTGATCAGGGCGCCTGCGGTGAGTGAATAGTACATCAGCGTGAGCTTGACCCCATTGCGAAGATAGTCATTGGCCGTAACACAGTTTGAACATTTGGAAAAAGTCGTGGGGCCAAAACGATCATACGCGAACCGTTTCACGGGGTCCGCCAGAACATCGTGCGCTTCTCGAATCTCGACGAATATATCTGGGAGGATAGAGAAGATAAAGAGAGAAATATGTTGCACGAGATGTTTAGTGAGGATGATTTAGCACTGGCCATCCTCGAGTTTGTGCGTGGGTAAAGACTGGGCCAGTACATTCGGACAAATCGTCTCCGTGCCACAGTTGCTCCTTCCACAGTCTAGGCCCTCGGCCAATGTTTTGCATTGGTGCCCAGTCAGCAACGGAAGAAAAAAGAATGCACCAAGGCAAGAGGGATTAGAAAGCAAAAAGAAAAGAAAGAAGAGGCGCAAACGCCCTTTTTTCATACCTGCGCCCGCTTGTCCCACCTTGTCTGGATGGTACAGGAGCGAAGCCCGTCGAAAGTTGGTCTTGAGTTGTTTCTGAGAGAATCGGTGGAACGAAATGTTCAGCACGTCGTAGTGGCTCCTGTCCAAAGCCATGTACGATCCGACTAGCGTGTAGCAGAGATAGGCTAGGATGACTAGACAGTAGATTCGGTTCCGGTCCCGTGCAAACCTTGCCGTGCCCGCAGCCGGTCGGGTCAAGCTCGGAGGTGTTGTTCCGTTGGTTGCGCCATGAGGGGTTGTCACCTGCTCTTTCTTAGATCCCTTTGTAGGGTTGGTGAGTTTGGCTGCAGGAATAGTAGAACTAGGCTTTGAGAGAAAGTTTCGACTCGAATACTTGACTGCGTAGAAGATGCCCTGGACGAGTCGAGTGGCGAGACCAGGCACGACCATCCACCCAACCATCCGTGTTGTTGGCCCCATTGGTGCTTCCTGTATCAGAGAGTTGCTTTCTTTTTTTTTATGTCCCTCTCTGGGTCTGTGCTCCTTTCTCCCTCTTTCTCTTTTCTTTTTCTAGAGCGTATCTGCTTTCCTAAACGCGTCGAGTCCTGGAAGCAAAGGAATCCTGGTGCGGAACTTGGAAATGGCGGAGATGGAGATGTAGAATGAAATGAAATGAGATGGAAAAAAAAAAAAGGAAAAGAAGAAAGAAAAAGAGAAATGACACCTACAATGATGAGAAGATGACCCTCATCGGGCACTGTCGCTTGCCTAGAAGGGGGCAAAGAGACAAAGGGGTGTGTAAAAAGAAAAGATCTAGAAGAAGAAAGGGGTGGGATGAGGCGTTCTTTGCTCCCTGAGAGCTCGAGCCCTCCCTGAATTGAAGGGGGATGGGGAGAGAAAGGCATGTTCCTTCTCTCTTCCGTCGTTCGGCAAGGGTCCTCTCTTCACTACTACGAGTCCTTAGTAGTCAGCCATTGAGGCTCTTTCGTCTTCTCTTCTTCCACCTTAGAGGTCACGGTCCGCAATGGGGTTGGCGTGGATCGTCGTGGACCGGATGCGGATCGGCTGCAATGGCCGGTTCTTGGCATCAACAGGAATCTTCTCGATCGCATCCAGTGTCGTGTCGAGTCCGTCAATGACCTTTGCAAAGACGGTGTATTTTGTGTCTAGATGTGGTTGCTTGTCATAAATGATAAAGAATTGTGATCCATTTGTATCGGGTCCCGAGTTGGCCATTGACACAATACCACGTCCTGTATGCTGTGGAGAAGAGAATTTGATCCCAAGAAGTTGGCATAAAAGGTTAGCGATCAACCATTAAAGAGATTCCAATCCGACCAGATGTTGGCTCTAGCCTTTTGTCCGCAAAAAAAAAAAAAAAAAAAGAAAAAAAAAAAAAAAAATAATACCTTCAGTCCTCCTCTGAGCTCGTCAGGGAATTTTTGCCCCAGATCGAGTTGCCTCCCTTTCCTGTGCCTGTTGGATCTCCAGTCTGGACCATGAATCCCTTTATGTTTCTATGAAAGAGGTTGTTGTCATAATATCCGCTCGCACATAGAGCCAAAAAGTTCTAAAAAGATAATACAACACCCCACAAGATCAAAAAAAAAAAAAAAAAAAAAAAAAAAAAAAAGATGAGTTTCAGGAACCTTTTTGGGGCACAAAAAGTAAAAAGAGTGAGTGCTGACATACCTCTGCAGTTCGAGGAACGCTCTCGCAGAAAATTTCGAGTTTGAGATCTCCCAAGTCTGTGTGAAGTGTTACGGACTATTGATGTGTGATGCCATTGGGAGTAACGTTTTGTCCTCTTGGTTAGTTCATTCATTCCCTTTGTTGTTGATGGATAGGCTCCTTGTTTGTAATGTGATGTCTCCAGACAATCGACCATCATGTACCATCGGTATCCTTGGTTTCTATTCCTTCTAGTTTGTGGTTGGGTAATGTCGATCCTGGTACTGATCGAGATGCTCACAACGGCTACGAGGCTACGGCTACGAGAATGCTTGGATGGCTGATGGCCCTGGCTGGTCCTTTGTCTACTTTTTGTCTTTGGTGCTGAGCTCACCAAAGAGGCATCGCCATCAAAAAAGGAGGGCCATAAACATTTGGGCAGTCACATTTTTTTTTTTTTTTTTCTTCTTCTTCATAGGCGCTCTTTGTCAATTCGTTCTTCCTCATCGCTTGTAACAACATCATGGACACCAAGGACATCTTCAACATCCAGGACGAGAACAGCGATCACTCAGATGCCGAGTATGACTCGGAGCAGGAGCGCGAGCAAAGACAAAAGAAGAACGTCTCAGCCTCCAAGAAGAACCAGACTAAAAAACCTAAAGCCAAAAATGCCACCGTCGTCTTTGGTTTGGACGATCAAGAAGACGAGGGCAGCAGCAGTGGCAGCGACAGTGAGAAAGAAGAGGACTCTCGATTCCAGATTCAAGATCAAAGCGATGACGAGGATGGTGAAAACCCCTTTGGTGACGATGAGGACGACAACGATCTAGACAATGCTGAAGACCAGGAAGAAGAGCTCGAGGACGAATCGGCTGCACAGGGGCGTGTCCGTGGAGCTAAAAAGAAAAAGATGGTCAAGCCTCTGACACCTGAGGAGCTGGAAAAGTTCCAAAAGGCTCAGGAAAAGACTGGCATCATCTATATCTCTCGAGTCCCACCCTTTATGCAGCCAAAGTCGATGCGCCGACTCTTGGGTGCCTATGGAAAGATTGGTCGTATCTATCTCGCTCCTGAAGGTGGGTCTTGATTACACTATGATCAACACAAAGCTTTGGTTTGCAAAAATATTTCAGCAAATAGGTGTGATCTCTGCCCCTCCCTTCCTCAACTAACTCAGGGGCTATCTTTCGGTTATAGATGCCAAGGTGGCAACTCGTCGCAAAAAGTATGGAGGCAACAGACGTCAAAACTTTACAGAGGGCTGGGTTGAGTTTATGGACAAGTCGATCGCAAAGCAGGTAGCCAAGACATTGAACACGACCACGATTGGCGGAAAGAAGAGAGGTTACTACCACGATGATATCTGGAATATCAAGTATCTCCCCAAATTCAAGTGGAACCATTTGACGGAGCGTGTTGGTACGTTCTTATTGACAAATTGATTTTCAAGGATATGCTTTCTTGGCTTTGTGTTTTTTCTCTAACTTTTCGTTGGTCTCTTCATATCCCGATGAATATTAGCTTACGAGAATGCCTCAAGAGCACAGAGATTGCAGGCCGAAATCAGCCAGGCCAAGCGCGAGAACAAGTTTATCTTGGAGAGCATCGAAAAGTCAAAGATGATCAAGTCGATTGAAGGAAAGAAATCGACCAAGCGCAAATCCGAGAGCGAAGAAGTCAGCACTCGGGAGACCGCGGCAGCCACAACCTCTTCTAGCGCCACTCCAGAAGGAGCCTCGAAGGGCATTCTCCGATCATTCAAGCAACGTCGATTGGGAGATACGAACAATGCCAAGTCAGCGGCTGGATCTGGAGCTGGGGCCGACAAGAGCAAGAGTAAAATCAAGAGTGTCCTTGGAAATGTCCTTGGACGGTAAAGGAACGATAGATATTAGATTCTCTCTCCCTACTCCCCGAGAAGCATTTTTTTTTTCAGTCTCTTCGCATTGCATGACATCGTTATTGAACACCATAATACCAAACACCAAATTTTCTATCCATTGATCTGTATTACATGATGGGCAATGACTAGAGCAGAGGTACTGATACGCTTTGGAGAAAAAAAAGGAAAAGAAGGAGGAGGAAGGAGGTCTATATAACATACAAAAGCGTGCTTGGTTTCTGCCTTTTGCTAGAACATACCCTTACAGACTCTCAAAGCTACCACGCCCATCATCGTAGCGACTGCTAGAAAAGTCACCATTCAGGTTCTTTAGTGCAACAAGTACCTTGGTCTTGAGACCCAAGGCATGAACCTGCTCAATGCTTCTCCACACACGGGCTTGCTGAATCTGCTCCTGTTTCCGTCTCTTGAGAACTCGTCGTCGGGCTCCAAAGGGTGCACAGGCCGTCGAGTGGGACCAAGAGGTCCAGTGCTTAAAGACTTGAACCTTGACCACATCCAGGATCACACACGAAACCAAGGAAATACCAAACACGGCCAATGCCTGAGGCACAGGAGTCGCCTCGGTGAACCAGCCAAAGATGACCATCAACAGAGCAACAACCTGAGTACCCATGATCACGATCGTGAAGAGTGGCGACGGCATGTTTTCCCAAAAGTATCCGGAGAGTCGAGTCGAAAAGATCATAAAGTGAGGTGCGGAGGAAATATGAAGGTACATGATCGAATCGATTCGAGCATCTCGACCAGGATACAGATTGTCCTTGAACATAAAATAAAACAAATGACCAAACGACAATGCCGTCAACAAGAAACCCAATAAGAAGGACAGGAAAATCAGTTGACCAACCCTCCACTTGTCGGGATTCCGAGAGACCTGGGCATTATCGACTGCAATGACCAGCGTCGCCAAATCGTTCAGAATACAAATCATGATCAACAGCTTGGGTGGAAGTGCCCATTCGTAGACCAACTGTACAACGAAAAAGAAGCACAAAAAGTGGATGGTCGAGGTGATTCGATAAAGAGCATAGGATCGCATGCGCTGGAAAATAGCACGCGAAGACGTGATGCCATCAATAATGGTCGACAATCCAGGTGCAAGCAAAACAATATCCGCTGCAGACCGGGCGGCATCTGTACATCCATGAACCGCAATGCCAACGTTAGCCTTCTTGAGTGCTGGGGCATCGTTGACACCATCGCCCGTCATCCCCACAAGTAAATCTCGTCTCTGAAGCGCATCCACAATCTTGAACTTGTGCTCTGGAGTCACCTCTGCAAACCCGTCCGCACGATAAAATCGCTCCGAAAGAACAGACTCGGAAATATTGGGGTTGTTCAAATGGCTGGCATCCAGGATCACTTGTCCGAGTCCAAGTCGACGAGATACTTCCTTGGCAATGATTTGCTGGTCTCCTGTCACCATCTTGACCGTGATTCCCAGTTCCTGACACCTTTCAATGGTATCCGCAGAGTCCTCGCGAGGCGGGTCCAAAAGACTGATCAGACCAACAAGCTGCCACTGATCCTCCTGCAATCCTGCCACCGTCCGTGCTACACCTAAAGCGCGGAGTCCACGCTTGGCCATGGCAACAGAGGCACCAAAAGCCCCTTCATGTCCTCCAACAAGCTTGAGGATCACCTGGGGTGCTCCCTTGGCTACCTTGAATGTCGATTTGTTCTCAATGTTAATCACAGTCGCCTGAGTGCGTTTGGCATTGGGGTTGAATGGGGTAAAGGATTGGATCTCGTATCCTGGAACGGTTTGACTTGACGCCTTGTTCCTGAGCATTGGCACTTGGGCCTCAGCAGCGGTACGGACAGCCAACTCGATCGGGTCGTTGGCACCGAATTCAGAGGCAAGGTAAGAGTAGAGCAACAGATCCTCAGGTGAATACCCATCGCAAAGGTATGGTTCATCAAACGTCAACTCGTTCTTTGTCAATGTTCCAGTCTTGTCCGAGCAAAGGACATTCAACGACGACATTTCTTCGACTGCAGCAAGACGTTTGACAATGACTTGTCGAGAGGCAAGCTTGCGGGCGCCAACGGCCATTGTGACAGCCATGACGGTGGGGAGACCAACTGGGATGGCGGCGACGGCAAGAATAAGGACTTGACCCAAGATTTTGATACCATTCTCTCCAAAGACTTCACTTCCCGTTCGGATATATTGGACAATGACAATAATGAAAACAAGCACGAGTGTAAAGAGAATCAAAAAGTTGCCAATCCTTCCAATGGTCTTTTGGAAATGGCCTTCGTCCTGGAAGTGTCATGATCAGAAACAGTCGATAGTTTACGTTATTGAACTGGCGCATCATGGGAACCAAAGGTAAACCGATCCATAACAATATATATTTAACACTTACTGGCGTGGTGGCGATAAGGTGAGCTGCTGTACCAATAAACGTCCTGACACCTGTCTTGGTGACCACAGCAAGTTGTTGACCCTGCTTGACAACAGTCGACGAGTACACTTCGTCGCCCTTCTTCTTGCGCACAGCAAGCGACTCTCCAGTCAAAGACGATTGATCGACTAACAGATCGCCCTCCGTCTCAGTCGCACCACTGGCATTAATGCCCAACAGTCGTGCATCTGCAGGGACAATATCACCCAATCGAAGGACAATCACATCGCCAGGGACAAGCATTGCCGCGTCCAAATCCTGTAGTGTCCCGTCACGCCAGCATCGTGTCCTCAATGCGAGTGTTTGTCGAAGAGCATCGACAGCGGACTCTGCTCTGGCCTCTTCCACATAGCCGATCACGGCGTTCAAGACGAGGAGACCCAAGATGATGGCAAAGTTGAACCAATCCTAACATCATTGACAAAAAAGGGTACATTTTCTAAGTTTTTTGCTTGTCACACTCACTCGCCCATTGAAAAAAAAAAAAAAAAAAAAAAAAAGCTCCTGCACCGCCTCGTCCCGTCAGCCCAAAAATAAAACGCCGAGGAGAGGAGGGGACGGGGGCTATCGTTGTGCGGACATTCACAGTACATACGCACACAACACATCCAACGGAAAGCCTTTCTTTCTCTCACTCTCTCTCTCTCACTCTCTCTTTCTTTTGGTGTTTTGGCCACTGAGAGGCATAGCCCGAGTCTTAATCAAAAGGATGATCAGCCCGCCCAGATGACAACCTATCCTCTTTGTCTGACCCCTTACCTGGACAATTGCGGCAATGATACATGCCAGTTCAATCAGGAACGCAATGGGTCCCACAAAATAGCCCAAGAACTTGAGTAGCTTGTTCTGCTTGACTTCTGTCAACTGATTCGCTCCAAATCTCTGTCGTCGCTCTCTTGCCTGGTCTGTCGAAAGACCCGCCGTCGGGTTGGTATGCAGCAGTTGTTCCAATTCGACAGCACCCTCGTCATCATCATGTTGTTTCAAAAGTTGGTGCTGATGGCGAAGGAGTTGAGGTGGGGCTTGCTGTTCCTCTGCATTCTCAGGGTCCCGAAGTTCCTGGTAACCTCGAGCCATTTAGACTGTCACTCTCTCGAGGGGGGGAGGAGGAGGAGGGGGGGGAAGGTCTTCTGATATGTGCTTTTTTGCGCTATCTCTGTTGCTGTGGAGGAGAGGCACTCTTTGAGCTGTCCGATTAGGCGTGACTAAGGTCGAGTTGGCTATATTTAAAAGGTTGTCGAAGATAAAGAGATGTCAGTGGTAACCTCTTGTCTTGCTTTGCTTTTGAGGATTAAACTTTTCTTCTCTTGTAGAAGGGAGAGGACGAGCGCGCCACATGAGGAGGGGATCATCAGGATGTGCTTTCGATTAGGATTGGGATTCGTGCAGACTCCAAAAAAGAGCTTTTAGCTCGACCAACTGACACCGTCTGTCTGCATCAGAGCACACACTTTTTTTTTTCTCTTCCACAATTGATCTGCAACGCCTACCGTTCTCGGTGAGCTGGTCCTGGGATGAGGCAAATGTAACTACTCTTGACAAAGTAGCTGATGAAGATGAAGATGATGGTAAAGATGGATTATTTAACGTGATGCGCTTGCCCCCGAGGACGAGTGAAGGCGAAGAAGAGAAAGAGAGAGAGAAAGAAAGAAAAAAAAAAAAAAAAAGAGAGAGAGAGAGAAGGAAGAGAGGACGAAATAGGGGACTTACACAGGGGACGATTTTTGCATCACGGGAAGATTGGGCTGACAGACAGGCAGGCAGGAAGAAAGAGCACAGCCCTCCTGCATGTATTCACGACTGAAAAGCAGACTACGGTCCTATTTTTTTTTTTTTATTCCTCTTTGGTGGAGACTGAAGGTGTCGATGATGCCCTGTTGATCAAGCATTGGCACGCAGGGCTGTTCCTGGAGCAGGGCTGGGATCTTCAAGGATCTGGCGAAACCAGACCATTGACCATTATCCATAGATTAAAAGTATCCATAGACCAAAGGTTCCTTCTCATGGGACTCCTGTCCAATTGGCTTGCTTTTCTCTCGCATATCCATAAGCTCTCTTTTTGCATTGGCGATAGCCTGTTGGATAGTGAACAGTTTCTAATTCATCCCTGGAGTTTCCAAAGAAAGAGTCAGCCGCAAAAAAACGAGAAAAAAAAGAAAAGTCTATAGAGTAGCGATTGGGGATGAAGGGGTATATTTTTTTTTTTTTTTTTTTTTTTTTTTTTCGATTCGACTGTCCTGAACAACTTTTATGGTATTCCTGAGTTTTGACATTAGACTCCCTTGAGTAGGACGACAGTCAGAGCATCACCTGTTGCTCCCCAACCAAGCCGATGACTGACAAAGACACTGAACCATGTCAAAAAGACGACAAACATTACAAGTGCCAAGATGCCTGACAGTAACAAGTCTAGAATATGTGTTCAGTATGAGAATGGATCGAGTCCAAGAAGAAGAAGAAAGAAACATGTGAGAATTGATGGCAAGAAATGGAGATTGGCGGCAAGAAAAGGACAAAATGACAGATGACATGAAGCAGGAGAGAGAGACATACACCGGCGGACCTGTGGACTTAGGTCACTACGATTCCGGACAGGCCAGATGTAAAGGATGTTGTAGACCCAGAGCATGGGCAAGAGACAGAATCCAGCAAAGAAGAGTTTTTTGCTGACGGTCAGGATCTCGTCTGCACTCAGCTTCTGTACTGGCTTGCCCATGAGTGAGTGTGTGTAAAAGGAGAGAGGAGGAGAGAGGGAGAGAAGAAGAGTGAGAGTGAGAAGAGAAGAGAAAGAGAAAGAGAGAGAGAAAAAAAGAGAGAGAACGAGAGAGAGAGAGAGAGAAAGAGAGAGAGAGAGAGGTTTGCTGGATGTGTAAAAAGGGAGACAGGCTGGTAGATGGTCCGTGGGCTAGCAAGAGGGGCGAGGCGCTGAGATGGGCAATGATGGCAGGGGTGGTCGAGAGAAAAATGCAGAGTAAGAAAGATAGAGAGATGGAGAGATGGACAAGAATTGGCTAGAGCAGAACTGAACAAAGAATTTCATCAACAGTCACTCTCCTCCTCGAGTGTCCTTATGTTCCAACCCCACAAGGTCGGCATTTTTTAAATTCTGTTACGTCACTTCAAGGACAAAAGTCCATCGCCCACCCATACTCACAATCACTCCTTCCATCACTTCCCTCGCGTCCCATAAGAATGGTCAAGTCTCGCATCCAAAGCGAGCTGCCAGCCGAGACAATGCCCCCCACACCATTGAAGACACTGTTCGAATAAACAACGAAAAGGAAGCTGCTGAGATCGAGATAACTTGTCGTTAGTAGTCTGCGGAAGCTGGTAAGCCTCCCTTGCCTTTGCCTTGGATTGAATAAAGAGGATGATACACCTTCATCGGTCTGGTAATCCATATTTCTCTCCCTTTAGGCCGCCCTTTTCGAGAGCGAATCAAGTCTAGACTTTCATGATGATTCTAATAGCACCGAAAGCCCTGACCCTGCCGATGGATAGTAACATTAGTCCGGAAGAAAAAAGACATGGGCAGTTCTGAGGAACGCGAGGCCGATCCCGCTGAAGATGAAATATGTGAGGTCGAGGCTGATACAGGCTCGATTGATTCCATCTTCGACATTGCGCCCAAGATAGCTATGGCAGAAGGGACGCCGATTGAGGTGAGTAAGCGTAATACTCGACTACCTTGGCCCTCGTTTCAATACGACCGTACACTGAAAAAGACCTAATAAAAACAACTGCTTCCGCTAATTCTTCAGCGAATGCAAAACAAATATCTGAAGACTTGCACGAGTTTGCGCTAAAGAAGATTCAGGAAAAATTGTTAAAGGATGATTTCATTCAACAAGAAGGACTTCATGTTACAGACAAGGTAGCTCACTTCACGATAGCCGCCGACAAGTACGGGGAATGGCTACAACAACATCAGGCCGAGATATCTACCAACTTTGTCCAGGTGAAGAGTGCTTACAAGTATGTCAGTGAGGAGAAGAAAGGAGACACGCGGTCGTACCTGCAATGCCAGTGTGCCGGCCAAAAGCGAGTCATCAAAGGCAGGAAGCTCGGAGGAAAGTCTGGGAAGCCTAGAGTCCGCAAACAGAGCATTAGGAAAGGATGTCAATCAAAAATTCGGGTCATTACTCAAAAGGTACCTGGAACAGATGGGACAAGTCAAACTGTATGCCAGATTGCCTATCGTTTCGGCCATAATCACGACGTGGGAAGCTTTACTGGCCTGGGAACTCGCCAAAAGTCTGCTGCTATCAAGGAGACTATTAGGAAGCTTATTCTGGGGGCTCAACAATCTCTATGGTGATGAATCAACTCACAATGGAGCATGACAAGTTTATGCAGGTCATGCGAGCAAAAGACCGCTTCTCTCGCGACGACTTTATTACATACGACGATGTCTACAACATCTGGCATTCCGTAATGGCCAAAAAGATGAGGAAAAGACAAAAGACCCCGTGCTATCATCAATGAAGTGGATGGAGGAGCTTGAGCATGACGGCGGGTTCACCTACTACGACAAGGAGGACCGAACCAGTGGCCTCTACTTTGGGTTCGCCACAATGTGGCAAATGACACAGTTGAAGGCGCATGGAAGAACCATCTGCTTTGATGGGACTCATGACATTTTCGGGTACTGTGCATACGTGCGATTCTTTGACTGTCAGCTAGCTCTCCTTCTTGAGCCAGAGCACTTATATGCGGTACTTCTGTGTGCATAGGCAAAAGACCAATCTTTTTCACCCTCGTCGTCAAGAATACGAGTACAGGATTCGGGGTTCCAGTGGCATTCCTCTTGACAAAGACAACAGAGAACTCTACCCTCGTTGGATGGCTAAGGGCCCTTCGAAGCAAGATGACTGAAATCTTTTCCTCGCCTGGCAGCTTGTACACATACAAGCCGAACGCTGTGATAACGGATCAAGGCAACGTTGAGATTCTGGCAATCAAGACGGCTTTCGCAGAAAAATCACGTCCCCATTTTCTTCTGCGCTTGGCATGTGTATCGTATTTGGGAACGCGAGGCTAGAACTCGTTTGAGTGGCATTTCCCCACCTTCCTGTGGAGCAGAGAAAAGCTCTGAGGGATGAGGTAGGCGTCGCTAAGATGCCTTTTGGTACTTTCCTAGTGCTATTGGCCACTAACATACCTTGCTCTGTGATAGGTGGTTGCCGAGCTTCGCATGATCCAGAGAGAGCCTACTCACTCAAAAAAGCCATGTTGCGTATTCAAGAGTACCGAGAAAAATGGAAAAGAACAGACCGATCTAATACACTACCTGAACAAGCGATATTTTGGATCAGAGCAAGATGAGGATGTCGCCCGGATTCAGAGCCCTTGGATGCTATGCTATCGACAGGAAGTTTCGTACTCGTCCATAGACACAAACAACTTTATTGAGTCCTGGCACAACATCCTCAAGCGACATTTCTTCCGAGATCGGCATCAGCGGCGCCCAGACACCGTCATTTACATCCTGGCTTTCATGGCTGTCCCCCCACTTTCAGCAAAAGTGTATCCGTGGTATCATGAAATCAGGTCGCATGAACCCCCTGCGCAGAAGATTGAGGCGCGCTTCAGAATTGTGGCCGAAAAACACATTCAAACAAGAGAGTCTTATGGATTTGTTGGTGAACCAATGACGCAGATCAATGATACATTGCTTCGAGTGGAGTCTTTTACGGCAGAAGGGACGACTTATGACATTCAGATCGATTTTAGTAGACTGGCGTTTGGCGAGATCATCAGCTGTACATGTCCATATTTCCGTATGAATGCCAGTTCCTGCAAGCATATAGCCCTCGTCATGATTCAAATACCAGAGCTACAGTTACGATGCGATGACATTTATTCTCAAGATCAAGTTGACAGGCCGGACAACAAACGCTCATTGTTGGATGCAGCTCATAACGATTACCTGGAGTATATGGACCATATCAACGATCCAGAGCCGGAGCCTAGGTCAAATTCTCGATCCATCAATTTCCAGCGTCTTGGCACCCTTTTTGCCCCTCCTAGATAAAGATGTTCCCCAGGCAGGTGAAGAAGCGATAGATGAGACTCTAGCAAGACTGGTCCGCTTAGTCGAAGAGCATACTCAGCTGAAGTTCAAGAGGCAGCGACAGAAATACTAGATTACTGTAATCAATAAACGTCTGCGTAGGAGCGACTGCATCTCAAACCCCTCTGTTCCCTCGTCTCTTAACGCTAACTCAGCCTAAGAAGTCCCAATACCTTTCTTAGGCGACTTTAAAAGAATGATGATTGACATCATTTTTTTTTTTTTATTCAGTCCCCCAGATCTTGGCCAATTCCTATCTAAAGGCACGAGTTATTAACTGGAAGGATAGAAAATGCGTCTAGCTAATGTCCGGGGCGAGTAAGTAGGCAATTTTGGGCGAAACAGCAGCTACTCTATGGTAGTATCTTGACTTGTAAGGATTTTTGACGTCCATCACCGGCTTCAAATCGCATTTTCTCCTCAACCAGCTAAGCAATCTCAGAGATAATGGTATTTATGAGTTCTCTAGACTCTACTCTAATACTTTTGTTAATGAAGTATGAAGAAAAAGAGAAGTTCTGAATATCAATAATTGATTGAACAAAAAAGTGCACTTTTGATTTCTAGTCAATAGACTATTTTGCTAGACGTGTCCCTCAACCCCAGTTTTTTGTCCAGGGGAGATCCATACTTTTCTCTCCACCTGAAAAATTTACATAGACGGGTGTAAAAAATCATCTCTACAATATCTCTTTTTAGGACTCAACATCTAAAATCCACTCCCAAGGGTACTTCACTTAGAGACAACTGCTGGAATAGTACCTTCACCTTTGACTATGCGTTAGGTGAACGCTGATTGGCTATCTGATACCCATTGATTTTACTTAGAAAAAGTCAAATTTTGGAGGGAGGGTGGCGGATGGCTTGGGGATGGGTTGGAACATAAGGACTCTCCTCCTCCTCCTCCTCCGCTGCCAGTCGGACAACCGACTCGCACAGGCACCCGACTCCTCCACACTCTCCGCGCGCGTTTGACCACATTCCTCTTCTCACCCCATCGTTTCTCTCTCTCTCTCTCTCTTTCTTCTTTCTCCATCCAATCTCATCCTAGCCATCATCATCATCGTCATTACCCATTCCTCTTTCTGTTACCTCTCGCTCTCTGTTCTCTCTTCCCTCCTCTCTCATACCTGACCTGTCCTTTTTACTCATGCTGCGACGCCCACTCTTATCCCTCTCCTCCAAGGCTGCCCTGCTTCCTGTTTCGATTTCCAGGGCCGTCCCTGCAGTAAGTTCCCACGGGTCCACCCTAGTCTACCACACAATCAACCAGTGACAACACATCAATATTGACTTCCCTCCGTGCCTCTCCACCACCAGTGCAATCGGCAGGCACTGGCGGCCCTGACTCTGAAAACACTTCGGCCCATCCATACCTCAGCTCGCTTGTCGTTCGGCGCACCCGTTACGGACACATTAGAGCAGCGATCGCAAGGACAGACCAACAACCTACCCAGCATCCACATCCACAGTGACTCGAACAGTGTGGTCATTACGCCACCAAAGAGTTCCAAGTACTATCGGCCACACCAACTAAGCACCACCCTGAGCCCCCTCTGGCTCCGTGACAACTGCCCGTGCCCAAAGTGTATCGACCCATCAACGCGACAAAAGCTGCATGCCTCGTCCCAGGTGCCGCTTGACATTTCTGTCTCTTCCGTTCAGATTTGTGACGAAGGTTTGGCGCTGACGTGGTCCAAAGGGTTGTTGGATGTTGGCGATTGGGAGGAGCCCGCTAAAAGAAAGCCGGGCCATCAGAGTCTCTACCCGTGGGAAATGTTGCTCGGATCCTATGGTGGCACTGCATCCGAGCACCGACAAACGGCCCGGATGAACCACAAACCCACTCTTTGGGATGGACAACTGATGAACGACAAGGTACTATGGTTGGACTACAAGGACTATATCCACTCACCCGAAGCGCTTCGACTGGGTCTTCAGCAACTACAAGACTATGGTCTCTTCTTTGTCAAGAATGTGCCTCGCGAGGATCAGCAGGTAGCCACGGTTGCAGAACGGATCGGACACCTTCGACATACGTTTTATGGCAAGACTTGGGACGTTCGGAGTGAACCTGACGCCAAGAATATTGCTTACACCAACCTCAACCTCGGACTCCACATGGATCTTTTGTAAGTCGTCCGTCTTTTTTGTTTATCTTTCCAGTCTATCGGCAATGACGAAGACCCAACCAGCTAACAGTGACTGACTCGATGGACGTAAATACTGAATAGATATATGGAGGCCCCGCCAGGAGTTCAGTTACTTCACAGCCTCGAGAACAGTGTCCCAGGTGGAACAAGCATCTTTATGGACTCGTTCAAGGCAGTTGAGTTGTTGAAAAAGGAACATCCTCAGGACTATGAAATTCTTTGCAAGACCCCAACGACCTTCCACTACCGAAACGCAGACCATCACCTTCACTACAACAGACCAACAATTGCTGTGGACGAGTTCAATGATACACTGACCGTCAACTATGCGCCACCATTCCAAGGTCCACTTGAATTACCGCAAAATGAGGTGAAGGCGTTCTATAACGCGTTGAAAAAGTTTGCCCAGTACATCGAGTGTCCGGATCTGCAGTTCCGATACACGATGCAGCCAGGGGATTGTATGGTTTTTGCCAACCGACGAGTGCTTCACGCTAGGACAGCATTTGACCCGACCAAAGGAAGGCGGCATCTCAAGGGATGCTATGTGGATCTGGACATGTTTAAGGACAAGTACCGGACAACACTGCAGATGACTGTCGAATAAGCAGAGATAGACTAGAAGTGGAGAGGTGGGACGATAGACCCCCAAGATACCATTTAAACCACACCTTTGCTCAAAAAGATGAGAAAGAGAGAAAAAGAAAAGAAAGAAAGAAAAGGCCAGAGAGAAAGAGAGAGCGAGGCAGTGTTTATGGTCAATGTTGATCCTTTTTGTCTTTGGATTGCTATTTCAGGCGAAGAGAGAGTCTGCTTGTCCCGATACTTTTTTTTTAGCTCCTGTCCTTGTTCATTTCTTTCTGTTTGTACGATTGCGAGGACACCACACCCTACCTTTGGCTACCACGCGTTAAATACCCTCAGCTTACAGAACGCCACCTTTCTTTTTCTTTTTCTTTAAAAAAAAAATCGCTTTTTTTCTCTGCGACCACTTTTCACTTGGTCTCTCGTTCTCGTTTTCTTTCCCATTCTCCTTTTCTTATGCGAGCAAGCTTTTTTCTTTTTCTTTTTCTTTTCGTCATCCTACAACGTACTTGCTTCTCTGATTGTAAACCCTTCACTCTTCGTAACTCGATACCAGTACCTATTCTCTACGACATCCCCTCCTTATGCCGCTTACTCGTTCTGCGAAGCGTAGACATACCAGGCCAACGCCACCACGGCTTGCCAAAGTCTTTGACTGCATTGTCTGTCACAAAAGCATGTCTGTCAAATGCACCATGTACGAAGTTTCTGCTTCTTGGTCAACCTGTATCATCATTGCCCATCAGATTCTCTTGGTTGGTCGGTTTAGAAAGCTAATCTCAGAAGGCCATTTCCCCCCTTGTCTTTTCTCTCTCTCTCTCTCTCTCCTTCTCGATCGAGACAGTGACTGCCAGCTTCGTGTTGGAAGCCTGCGATGTGAAGGCTGTGGTGCTAGTTACTCGTCTATTGCCAACCGTAGGTTCTCACCATGTGATGCGTGTTTGGTAGGAGAGTAGACTGTCTCCTCTTCTGTCTTAAATTTCTATATCTCATCCTAGACTCACCCCCCTGCTCCTCCTCTCTTTTTCCTCCTTTTTGACAAGACCTAAGCAAGCCTATCGACATCTACGGTGACTGGGTTGACCAACAACATGCACTTGGTATTGCTGAAGATGAAAGGCGTCGACAAGCAAGAGCCCTCTCCAGACCTCCAAGCAATCCTGAACCTACAGGCCACAGAGTTACAGAAGAGACCCACCGTAGAACGCGTAGAAACCATGTCACGATCGAAGAAGTCCGAGGTGAAAACCCTCGGCTTATGGTCATGTTCAAACTCGATGCCCTCAAAAGCACTCCCGCCTCTACAGAACCTAGTGACACTAGTACAGACTCTAGCTTTCGTCCCAGCTCCAGTCCCAGCTCCAGTTCCTTTTCAAGTCCCGGCTCTAGTTCTGTCTCTAGTCCCAGCTCTAGCTCCATACTCAGTTCCAACTCTAGCTCCAGTGATGTGGACAAAGTTGAGTCTGAAGACTCACCGAAGCCCAGACAAAGAACAGTCGATAAACGAAAGGCATCCGAGGATGCAGTTGCCTCGACATCCTCTTCTGTCTTTAAAATTGCAAGGAGGACTCTGACAGAAATGAGAAACGCTGCCGCCTCCACGGCCTCTTCAAGCTCCTCCAACACCCGTGCATCGGCTTCATCCAAGACTGCACCAAAGACATCAAAGAACATTACTAGAAGACGAACCCAACGGACTCTTTTGCGTCCACACCCTGAATCTACCCCAGAACCCTCGTCATCATCCAACCTCGTTCTGGAGACCAATGACTCTTCCACCGATGACCACAATAGCAACAGTGATTGTTGTAGTGATCCGGCTTTGCAGGCTGGGTCTTCTAGAACTGCTGGATCTAGCGCTGTGACGAACACGGCAGAAACAGCGCAAGTCGCGTCTTCTTTGTCTACGGAAGAGCAAGGAGCCATACCGCCTTTGGGCGACTCTGTTGAACCAACTCCCTCGACCCCTGACAACGGGAGTGATGATTCTTCGACTACTCTTGGCACCATTGCTATAGGTTCAATTCAACAGCAGCAGCAGCAGCAACAACAACAGCAGCAGCAACGGCGCCAGCGCCAGCGACGCAAGACCATGCTTCCAGTACCCAAAAGATGATCATATCCATTTGACAACTTGCGCACAGGTATGCTGACCTTTTTTTTCTAAATTCTTCTTTTCTGGGCAAGATGAAGCCACTTGTCCAATGTGCTACTTCACATGATATTCGCATTTCACACACACACAGGGAATAAACCCTGGATTGTACACCTGCATTTTCTACCAGAAAAATTTGTCCCCCCCCATTAGAAAAGGGGGGTTGAGAGGTTGGAATGGCTTGCTGTAAGGGTCCAAAGAGAGGGCTTTTTAAGATGCTCGAGCCTACAGATGAATATGCATTGGGCGGCTAGGAAGAAAGAGAGGGCGCAAAAAAAAAAAAAAAAAATTGAATGTTAATGTGGCGAAGCACATAAAGAAAACCTTGCGGATCAACAACAACAAAGAAAGAAAGAGAGAGAAAGAAAGAGAGAAAAAAACAACAGTAACAACAACAACAACAACATATCGTCTCCTGTTTATCGCCTCAGTGTGAAAGATATAACAAAGAACACACCAGTGAATGCATCCACCCGACAAAACTAAGCACCTCATAAGCGTATACCTTCCTTGGACCATTACACTCGAGCAGCAAGCTCTTTTAACTGTTGCTAATTGGTCGTTAGGAATGTGGCAGTAGGTCGCAATGGTACCTCTCAGTGAGTCATTGCCCTTGAGTAGATAATTCAAGATGATGCTTGGATCGAGAACATGATAATCTCAAGGATGGATGAATACTTGACTTGGTCGCAAAGAGAGAAGGAAGGGGAAGGTGGAGTGAGAGGGTGTTCCATTTGCAGTCTCGGTCTTTAATGTATCCAAGTATCCCACAAGTTTCGGAAGAGGAGGAGGGGAAAGAGAGAGAAGGGTTTACGTAGTTAGTACCCAAGGAGAAGGAATAAGACAAGGGTAGGTTGTTCTCAAGGTCTTTGGGCATGTACCTTTATTTTTCATACTTGCTTGCTTAGGGAATTAACACCTATTACCTCGCCAAAAAGTCCCATCCCAAATATTTTTTTTAGTTTAGGGCCACTGAATTGAAAAAAAAAAAAAAAAAAAAGCACTTCTTGGACTTGCAGTAAAAGAACCGCTCATCATGGATGGATGTCTTTCGAGTCCAGACTCATTTGGAAGCCTAGCTGGGATAAGCTCCCACTTTCACAGGTCGCCAATCCGAACCCACCAACAAATGCCTTTTAAGACTGTCTTTGTAATCACCCAAAATGGATCTCTCAAGACTGCCGCGCGGCAAAAAAAAAACCAAAACCAAAACCAAAAACATTGGCCTCTTTGGATACCATAGATCATTTGATTTCTGGAGCGATGAAGCTTCCACAGAGAAAGCAGATAGTGAACCGACGTTTTACTATCCATGAGGACTCGGGTGAGGACGATACTCTTGACGTGGACCTATCTTTGGAGCAAATCCTGACTGAAAAATCCCACTAAAAAAAAAAAAAAAAAAAAAAGGCTGGTTTGAATCATCTTGGACTTGCAAAGAGCACCACTCCGAGATTATCAAGCTTAGCTTAGACGTTGGACAGAACTCGTACAAGGGAAGGTTGTGATTCACGCACATATCAAGGCTTTATAACAACAAAAAAAAAAAAAAAAAAAATATACTGTTCCTTGGGGGGGATCTAGTCTCTTCGATAGGGGTTTCGAAGTAGATCATATTTTTTTTTTTTTTTATCCTTTTACTACAAGTCCAGGAGGGTTCAATTCAATGACTTTTGGGATGAGACTTTTTTGGTGAGAATTCAGGTTTTTTTTTTCTTTCTCTTCTACAAATAGAAACCCTGAGGGAGACCCACATGGTGAAATACCGAGAGTGTGTATGTACCCAATATCTTGCGCCCATGCTCGAGAAAAAAAAAGGTTCCTTGGGCGCGTACCTTTTTTTCTTTTCTTTTCTTTTGATATGATGATAATGCATCTGTTAATGGGGAAAGACATATTTAAGCGTCGTTTGTTTGAAGATTCTTTTTCGGTTGAAACGGATCGTGCAAGTGCGCAGTGTTGGGAGGGGGGAATATACAAGTGAAATGTTGACAACTGGCAAATTCTTTTATCACAGTGTGTATGAGCAAAGGATGATGAGATGGTGATACCCTTTGCATAGAATACACGCCCACGTAATGAGAAGAGAAAAGGTAGCACTGAACGATTCAGCTTCTTTTGGCTAGAGGATAGGTACTGCAATGTCAAGAGCCAAAAGCCAAGAGAAGGGGGGTGGGGGATCAAAAATAGTTCAAGATGTGAGAGATAGTCATATGGTAAACGATCGCTTCTTTTTTTTTTGGGGTGTGGGTGGGGGGAAGGTCTCCATTGTGAACAATGTGATGACAGCTCCAATGGTATTTTAGTCAAGGCTTTTGCTAGTTCATGATTCTTGGGATTTCTTTTTTAAATACACACACATACACGTCTCTTTACTGATGGTTTTCAACACCTTCCAAACTCTTGTTCCAAGGATTAGACCTCGTTTCAAAATGATAGGGTCCAACCTTTTCTTTTCATTTTTTTTTTTTTTTTTTTTTTTTTAAACAATCTAACATTTTGTATTTTACGCGAAAAAAAAAAAAAAATTAAAAAAAAAAATAAATGAAGAGAGGTTTTTGGGAACCAAAAAAACAAAACAAAACAAAACAAAACAAAAAAAAAAGAAAGAAAGAGTCAGAGATGGGAACCCCCTTCTCCTCCCTCCCTTCTTATTATTCTTTTTTCTTTTTTTCTTTTTCCTTTCCGAGAACTATTCATATCCATGGTATGGGTTATGTGGACCGCTGTATTGACCTGGAAGAGCTTTGGTATGATGAGCTGGTGCAAGAGGCGGTCCAGAAGTCGGAGGCTCACTCCCAAGGTATCGTCCTTCGGTCATATAGGGGCGCTGGGATTGAGATTGAGATTGAGATTGAGATTGGGATTGAGATTGGGATTGGGGTGGAGGTTGAGATTGAGACGGAGGCTGAGAGGTGGTGGGCATAGACGAAGAATGGTAATGCCGGTCCCGATCCGCTTCCCACTCGCGATTATTGGGTAGACCATATTCTTGTGGATGCTTGTCCCGCTCTCCTCCAGGGTTCCAGTATCCCATCGAAGAACGTGTTGAATAAGAGGAAGGAGGACCTGTAGGTGGAGGTGGATGTGAAGGTTGGGGAACAGCTCCAGGGTGGATAGTGGGTGGAGGAGGACCATGACGATGATACCGACCATTGTTACTCTCTACCAGATAATCAGGATGGTAACCATGCTGACCTGGAGGTGTTGGTGCAGCAGGCAGCTGTGAATGATAGTCGTACGGAGGGTAGCGGCTGGGTAGAGATGAGTTATGGAGTGCTGGCCCAAGATTTGAGGAGGATGGCGTAGGTAAAGCTGAGGTGGAGGGGGGTGGGGGCTGTGGAGGAGGAGGAAGTGGCCGATACTGCGTTGTCCCTGCTACTGCTGAGGCCGCGACTTCAAAGACTGCACTGTGTCGGGAATGCAGGGTCACCTCATGGAGGCTAGTCATCGCAAGAGCCGCTTCCTTCTTTTGCCGCATCTCCTCACTCTCCTCCTCTTCCTCGCCCTCCCTGCCGCTCTCCTTTCCTCCGCGATTTTCTTTATCTAAATGGTTGGACTCTTTTCCATCGCGGTGCTTGGAAAAAGAAGGGGCAGGGGGCCCGTTCTGATTCTCTGATGTCATTGCCGAGGCGCCTGCTACAGGTTGACCTGGGCGCTGGTGCTGTTGAAACGGAGATGGTTCCTTTGTATACGTTGTGTTCGTCAGAGATGCTGATGCTGACGTGTTGGTCAGTTGAGGAGGGGGTGCAGAATGAGCGTTTGGTGAACTGGTATTGTTATTCTTTGACGTTGATGTTGGGGCCTGTTCTTTCCTGATGGGGGGTGGGGGTGTGGGTTTTGCCTGCATTGATACACTCTCGGATGTAAGATCAGGTCCGCTATTGGAGATGGCAACACCAGCTACAGCAGCAGCGGAAGGGTTGACGGTTCCTGAGGTAGAAGAGTTTGGATTGGGAGCAGGCGAAGAAGAAGAGACAGGGACAACAGCAGAGGTGGTAGTAGTGGGGGCAGCAGCCGCAGAAGCAGTAGCAGTAGTAGCGATAGTAGCGGTGGTGGTAGTGGTAGTGGTGGTAGTGGTGGTGGAAGAAGAAGAAGGGGACTCTTGTGGGATAAAGAGAATCATCCCGCTGTGGGTGGTGCGCTGGTGAGTGATCAACCGAGCCAGCTGGGTATAGGTCGCTCCACAGCGGTTATGGCGACAGACATAGGGCCGAAGTCCCTGGTCGGTGTGGACGACCCGATGATGAGACAAGGAGGAGGACTAGAGAAGTGAGAAAAGAAACAGTAATAATGATAACAATAATATAGAGTGAGTGATAAATTATCAATATATGATTCAAAAAAAGGACACGTGCCGAGAGAACAAACACAATAAGCAAAACGGGTTTGCGAGAAGAAGAAGAGGAAGAAGAGTCAACAAGAGAAAGGACAACTGGGCAGGGTAGGGTGCGACATCATGGTGAGAGACAAGAATAGTCCAGTGAGCTGCTGTCTGTGCACACGGATGCGAGCAAGAATGCAAATGCAGGTGCGAATGCAGAAAGAGAGACGTACGGTGTGAAAGGCCTTTTGACAATCCTTGTATCCGCAGAGATAGGGAGGCTTCCCGGAATGGATCCGAAAATGCGTTGTTAGCCGTGAGGGAACCGTGAATTCTTTCCCGCACCGAGGCCAGCTGCAGCGGTACCTATGTAGGGGAGAAAAAAGAAAAAGAAAAAAAAAAAAAAAAAAAAAAAAAAAAAAAGGAACATGGCCGGGCAATAAGCGTGAAACCATTTGTGAGCATGACCAGTGTGAGAGTGTTGTTCGATGTATCGCATTACACTCCTGTTCTTGCTCCTGTGGAGTCGGATCAATTCCTTTTTGGCTCGCTGATAATGCCATGCGAGCGGGTCGTTTATCTCTCTCAAATCCACAAATGGAGAGCAGGGGAGAGGGGGAGGGAAGGGAAGGAGGCTGAGGAGAGAGAGAGAGATGCAGCTCGAGACTAAAAAAGAGAAAAACAAAAAGTAAAAAAAAAACTTACTTTCCATCGGCATTCTTTTCAAAATCTGGCACAGGACTGGATCCAGCCGTATCCTGGTCCGTAATGGTTGATTCTTCCGAGGCACGATGTGAGGGAGACGAGGCCTGTGAGGTCGAGCCCGAACTCGATGTCGATGAGGACGGTGTTGGACCGGATCTCTGAGAAGGACCAGTACCAGCACCGGTATGGGTGGTGGCCGGGGTAGTAGGAGTAGAAATAGTTGTAGTAGTGGTTGTAGTAGTGGTAGTATTCCGCGATTTGTCCCTGTCCTGCTGGAGCCCATCCTTGTCTGTCATTACAAACCGGATCTCCAGCTGCTCTGATGAATCGTTGCCTGCAGAAGCTAGAGTTGTGCTCTTCTTGCCCGGCTTCTTTTTTGTTCCTGACGGTTTCGAGTCCTGCTCGGATGGGTGTGACTGGAACGAGCCTGCTTCGCCTGCTTTTTTCGGGTTTGGGTGACAAAGCAAAGTTAATATACACAGCAATATGCAAAAATGAACATTGGCGTGTGATAGGAAGGGTGCAAAGAAAAAAAAAGAAGAGGAAGAAGGAACAGCAGAGGCATGGGAATGAGAAAGAGAGCCGATATCACTGAAACTGACCTTGGTTACGAGGCCTTTTCTTGGCAGGGTGCTCATGTGTCGATGGGGTGGCTGCAGCTACCACGAGTGCTCCTGTGGCTGCGCCTGTTCGCGTCGATACAGCAGAGGCCCCAGCTGTTGGAGCCAATGTGCTAGCCGCTTTTTCCTTGATGGGCGGTGTTCGAGAACTCGTGCGGAAGGTATGTGTTGAGTATCCATTGTTCGTCTCATTTGGCTTGATCTTCTGGGGTACACTCCTGTTAGTGCTGTTGGTGCTGCTGGTACTGTGGCTGGTGGTGGTGGTACTACTACTGCTTGCATTATTATTATTATTATGAAGATTAGCGTGATTACTATTGTTGGCGGTGGGGGTGTTGCTATTGTACCCGCTGGGGTGCAGAGAGCCACTCTGGAGAAACGGCTCCTCGAGCTGGCCTACGGAAACGGAGCTGGCGTGTTTCCTGGAAGAAGAGGTAGATTTTGCTAGACTGCCAATGCCGTTGTTGGGTCTGGCAAGTGGCTGGTCGACGGGTGGACATGGCTCGAGGCGAAAAGTGGCAAGCGAGGCGTTGGAAGGCGTATGTGGGTGTTGTGGTGGTGTGGGTGAAGGAGTCCTGGCTTGGTGCCGGATGATATCTGGCAGAGAGGTGGCAGATGTGCCAGGCGGATTGAGTATTTGGGAGAGATTCATCGGGATGAGAGAACGAAAACACAGGATTTATGGAAGGGCGATTACAGGGGTCCGGAACCATATAGATGAAGGATGATGGCCAGCGGATTTGCAAAGAGCAAAAATGATCATAAAAACACGATGATGAACGAAAACAGCCAAAATCGGCAAAATAACGATTTCGTGCGGAAGATTTGATTTGCCAACGAGATATGACGGATTAATAAGAGCAGAGCAGAGCAGAGCAGAGAGAAACATATTTAAAGATTTGCGAGAGAGAGCATGTATATAGAGAGAGAGAGTGAGCGCGAGAGAGAGAGAGAGATTAGAGAGAGAGAGAGAGAGAGAGCGAAGGAGAGAGTAAAGGATAGAGAGAGAGAGAGAGAGAGAGAGAGAGAGAGAGAAAAGAAAGAGAGAAAAGAAGAGAAACGATGGGCAAGCACAACACACAGACAATATTCACATACACACGCGGACGGCTGGCTGGGGAGGATGGAATCGAGGGCCGCCCAGACAGAAAACGACCCTTGTCCCGAAAAGGAAGACGAAGAGGAGAGAAGGGGTGAGGTGTGTATGTGAATGTGTTGAGTGAGAGCGAGAGTGAGAGCGAGAGCGAGAGAGAGAGTGAGAAAGAAAGAAAAAAAAAAAAAAAAAAAAAAGGTTAAAAGGCAAAGAGAGAAAGAGATATAGGCCCCGTCATCCACTCCTCCACTGCTCCTACTTGGCGCCAGAGGCCATGACCACCTTATCCCATAGCAAAAGAGAAGAGAAGAGAGAGAGAAGGGGGGGAAGGGTTCTCTCTCCTGTGGACTAGTGTCCCACTATCACCGCACAAGTCCTTCCCACTTGACCCTGTTCGTCCCACCAGTCTTGTCCCCCTACTTTCTCTCTCTCTATCTCTCTCTTTTTTTTTCTCTCTCTCTCTCTCTCTCTCCCCACCCCATGCAGTATGCACCTGCACCGATCTCGGGAAGCTCTGCTCTGTCCACGGCAACCTGTCCCAAAAAGGAAGGCAATGTTCAACTCTTTTTGTCTCCCTCACTCTCACTTTTCGCAGCCACTCATTTGCTGTAAAGAGCAAAGAGCAAGATGACGAAAAGACCCGCAGACAACTTTACTTCACACTCAACCACCACCAGAGAAAGAGAGAGAGAGAGAGGGTGATGGGTCTCTCTCTCTGTCCCTCCTGATTTCGCCTTTTTAGCTTTGGCTGTTGATAAATTGGTCCGGTACCACTCGACAGACACGCTTAGCGGGGAACTCTCACAGGACTCCAAAAAAGATGCTTGCTTTCAATGTTTAGTAGATCATGCACTCCTACACCCAGGGAAAGAGCTGCACAAAAAAGCTCGAGAGATCTTAAAAGACCTCGTTGAGACCCGAAGTGATGAGCAGAGAGAGATAGAGAGAGAGAGAAAAGGAGGACTGAACCAACTGTGGATTCTCTTGGTATTCCGGTCTCACTCTCCAACAGCATGCCTTATTGTCTGTTCATTCTGTTGACAGAAATGGACGACTTTCGAGCTCAGTCTGGGACCCTGCAAAAAAAAAAAAAGAGAGAGAGAGAGAGAGAGAGAGAGAACATACACCTGTATTTTGTCTGTACACCATTCTTGAAGAATATCGGGTGCCACACCCTAAGTCATTCCATATCCTTAACCGGATATCAGACTAGCTGCAATGCAAACCGCCCTGCGATTCGATAGAGTAACTTTAAGGGTATCTGTGGTCAACGTGGATACCAAAAGATCCCGAGACAGACTAGATGGGCAATAAGCTAATAGCAAAGGATGAATCTTGGATAGTTGTTGTGTCTGATCACCTTTGGAGCCTAGAAGCCTAGAAGTACTACTTACAATGATGGCACTGAAGTTGATCTTCATGAAGACAAAGTCTGTGTGTTTATTGAGCTATTCTGTAAGCATGCATATCGGAAAAACAAAAGAAAAGAATAATATTAATCTATCTGGTATAAAGTGTCAGAAAGCAAACGGCTCGACCTGTTTACGTTTTTGACGTATCGAAAATATGTTTATGGTAGAGTGATCGTCCATGAACCGGCACACGCACGGAGTCTCGTAGTAGAATCAACTAGGATTCTTGGGACCTGGGCTGAAGAAACAGAGACAAGCACTGACTAGGAGCAAGCGCTTCGTGCCGATTGTCCAGCATGTGAGAGTGGCGAGGTATTTGATTCCATCGCCATGGAGTAACAACATTCCGATGCATTCTCATCCAGCGTGCTTGGATCGTTTAGAAAATGAGTTGGTGGCAACACTGCATATTGCTACACAGTAGACCTGCGAAATGGGGTTAGTGGTGCCTAAAAAAAAAAGGCTTATTTGGTTTAGTGATGCAGATGGACCCACTTTTCTATCCATGTATTCTGGGTACATCCATTGATGCGACCGACAGACTGGGCCAGATGTTCTTCCATGGAGACGAGTTGAATAGACTGAAGTAAAAAAAAAAAAAAGGCGCGACGCGGTCAAAAGGAATACCATTTTTTTTTTTTTTTTTTTTTTTTTTGGCGTCTTCCCTGTGTGGCGCTTCCTCTCTGGACTGGGAGAGGGAGAGAGTGAGAGTGGAGTGAGAGTGAGAGAAAGTGAGGGGGAAAAGCAAGTCCAGTCCACTTGACAAGAGAGAGAGCACCCCCCCCATCATAACCTTCCTTTCTCTCTACTATCTACTACGCGACCCTTCTACTCATCATGGCCCTCATCGGAACTGTTGCTGGATTCGCCACCTTTGGCATTGCTGCCCGTGGCCTCGGTCTTACCATCCAGCGTCAACCCCTTACCAGTGGTAAAGGACCTCTTCTCGATCTATTTTTTTTTTTTTTTTTTTTTTTTTTTTTTTTTCCTCCCGCTTAGTATTGGATCGCCATTGCTTCGACAACAAATATCAGGATCCGAAAAAAAAGAGCGACAGGATCGGAGTCAGGGATCGGGATCAAAGAACAAGTTCCAGCTCGAGATCTATTGACCAAGAGAAGACCTACCCAGGATGGACATCTCTGGAACAGAATGACAATCGTTCAATAAGAAAAAAGAAAAAAAGAAAGAAATCTATGATGGTCCGCAACTCATCTTCACGACCCAACTCTCTTGCTCTTTCTCTCTAAAGAATAAGCAAACCGACAACTCCATCTCGGGCATACGAGCAACAGTTGCTGGATCTCTACACTTTGGAATCCAAGACCACTGTCTTCCCTTTTTGGACAACATCTCGCCAATCACTAGGGAATATCAGCTCCACGCTCGGTCTTGACCTTTTGTGGTGAGCTAGACACCACCTTCTGGAAGAACAGTGGACATAGAACAGCCGGACCCATGTTTTTTTTTTTTTTTTTATATATATATATATTTTTGGGAGAGAAGGGGGAAGACCTTCAGCTCTGTCTGTCTTTCTCATTCCAACCACCAACTCTTTTTTTTTTTTTTCTTTTTTTTTTTCGCTTTCTACAATAGGGACTCGTTGGCTACGGTCTCTGCCGCTGCATTTGGAAGCTTCGGATACTATATTTACGGACTGGAGCAGAGACAGGACAAGATCTTGAGCGAGCGCAAAGAGGTTCTGATCGCCAACCGCGCAAGGAGACTCGCTGCTGAGGAGGCTTCCGCATAAGAGACCCAACGCTCCTCTCTCTCGCTCTCTCTCTTTCTTTCTTTTTCTCCACTCTTGCCTCCAACTCTTGCTACTCTTATCAAGACCGCTATCATCAACTTGGCTCCCATCTCTTTTCAAACTCTCTACTCGAACCATTACCCATACAATAAACACTGCTAAAAAAAAAAAAAAAAAAAAAAAAAAGGCATAATATATTATTCATTTGAATATGATATGTCCAATGTGCGAGAGTGAACGAGAGAATGAAAAGAAAATGAAAAAGAAAAGGATTTAGATACAGGCCCCTACGGAAGGAGCAACATACTCAAAACTGCTTGCATTCATAATTTTTTTTTTGGGGGAATAATTGTTGCTCTCAAGGTCGGCTTGAGGAACCATCGAGCAGGGTATCCATCTCCGCATTATCAGCTCCATTTCCACCTCCAGAATTGGCTACGCCACCACTGGCACTATTGCCACCTTGGTCCGTTTCATCCTCTCCGAAATCGTTGCTGCCAAATTCTCCAGAGCCATCACCGCTACCGGCAAGAGGTCCACATTTCCATCCTCCAAGTCCATCAAGCTCAACCCTTTGGATATGATATCGCTCCAGCAACGAGTTGTGGCTGACCGTGATGCAAGAAATGTTCAACTGTCGCAACTGGTTAAACATCTCATTCTCGGAGGGTGTGTCCATGGAGCATGTCGCTTCGTCGAGCACTATCATAAGAGAGGATTCAACAAATAAGTATTTGCGACTTGGTACATGCATTTTTTTTTTTTTGTGGGCACAATTTTTGCTCCCTCTCTCTCTCTCTCTCTAAAAAAAAAAAAAAAAAAAAAAAACCACACAGAAAAAATCACGTAGAAAACATACCAGCTACAAGTGGGCGTGCATAGAACAATCGTGCAAAGGCCAACTTTTGTTGCTCTCCTGGAGACAACATCTTGAGCCATTCGTTCGTGTACAGGTAATCGAAATCGTCCACTTCTCGGATCAGGCAGTCAAGTCGTGCCATTCTCAAAACTCGGAGTACTTCCGCATCCGAAATGTTCGAGGCCTGGTCTCGGTTTGGATACGCAATCTGTTCTCGCATAGTTCCGTAAGGAATATAAGGCACCTGAGGCACAAAAACAACTTCCTTGTTGAATCGCTGTGGAAGAATGATTTCACCTAAAGAAAACATCAAGGCATTTGCGTGCGTGTGTTAATATACAGAGGAATGGAATGAGGTGATCACACTGCGATGAACACGTGCTGACATTCTGAGAGTAGATTATTACCTCGATCAGTAGGCCAAAGTCCTCCCATTGCACGAAGCAGCGATGTTTTTCCGGCTCCTATTAAATCACACAAGGCGTGATGAGTACAGGTCATTTTTTCATAGAATTCCTTGCCACGAGGGGAGGGGAGTGTGTCCGTGCCCATTTTTTTTTTTTTTTTTTGTGAGATGATTGACAGTCGACTTGCTGCGCTCTTACCATTTGGTCCCACAATCATCGTATTGACACCAGCATTGAACGTGTAGGTGAAATCTAGTAGTAATTACATTGAGAACAAGACCACTTCATCGAGTCAAAAGCTGTTCATTCTGCCTCTAAAAAAAAAAAAAAAAAACCACCACCACCACCACCACATATTATAATGCAGGACATGAAGAAAAATCTCTTTACCTTTGACAACAGGATCTCCAGCTGGGGTGCTCAGGGATACCTTTTCAAAACGAATAGAGACATCCGACTGAACATTTGTTTCGTGCGGGAAATCAATCGCCACATTCTCCATCTCTGTATTCAATTCTTCAAGAGCCTCCATCAGTTGACCCAAACGAGAGGTGTAACCCGCAAGGTCAGAAAAGTCCTGAGCACATTTGATGACCTGCGAAAACTGGAACGTAAGGTACATTGACACAAACGATATCTAATTAAAAATAAATATATCATGAAGCAGAGAATAGGTCACAGTGGTATGTTAGCAAGTCATATTCCTACGAAAAAAAATAAAAAATAAAAAAAATGGCCAGGTGCAGAGAAAATCAAAGCACTAACCTTGCTAATGACAGCAGAGATGTCCGATGGAGGCAGTGCATCATACGTTCCCCAAAAGATGGGGATGGCAATGATCACATAGCTAAGAATTGAGCCAAAGTATGATACACTTTGGGTCATGCCTAGTGTGGTATTTGAGGAGGGAGGGAGGGAGGAGGGGGGAAAGTCAATCATGGACATGTGGTTAGGGAAATGAAAAATCTAACGTCGTAGACGCGGTCTAGGCGTTAATAAGCTTGCATCTGTCCTCCTCTCTTAATTTTTTGCTTACAGGTAAGAGGAAACTCCTTGTAGATGACACAAAGCTGAGCGCGGAGCAAAACTTCAAAGGACTCGTTCGCACTCTCCTTGGCCTCGCATTCACCACGACTGAATGCAATTGACTCTGCAAACTGTCGGAATCGCATATGAAGGAATCTGTAGGGGGGTGTGGACACCATGTCTGTGTGTTAGGAATATGAAAAGTAGATGTGACCCTGATCGAAGCATTTGCGCGTGGCATCTTCCCAGGGACAAGGGGCAGACATTAATTTCAAATTACCGGAAGTAGCCCTCAGCGGATTCTTTGTAAAATACGGCGTCAACAATGGGGTTAATCAGGAAACGGCTGACAATGGTACTCAAGAGAAAGTATCCGTAAATGCAGAGTGGGCCCGTGTATCCAGCCATCAGCCAGCATTGATAGGTATAGAATCCGATGAGGACAGGAATGATGACCAGGTCCACTACAATCTTTCGGAGTGTCTCTGACAACTTTTCCACATCCTGCGTGATACGTTGATCACTAGACACCATCATCAAGGAGATCAGAGGTAGGCCTGCGCGGTTAGAGCTCTGTAGGTCACATAGGCTTGCTCTGATGCACAGAGTCAAAACAACAACAACAACAACAACAACAAAAAATAATGGCGCTGCTTACGGATTGTCGACATCTTCGTGCATCTGCATCATCAAGATGCGGTAGAGGAGTTTTGGTTGGAGATAGGTCCGATGGAGGTGAAGTGTCAGGGCTCTTCGGCATTCAAGCGCAAAAAGGTTGCTTAGCAGGAAGATGATACTCTTGCCCTAAAGTGGAATATGCTCGCGCGAGAGAGAAAGAAGGGGAAAAAAAAACAAGGGTGCAGCGAGTACGCATTGCATGCAGCTTTGAGTGAGTTTTTTTTTGTTTTTTAGTTGCGGCGGGCATTTTCAACCTTAGATCAGCAGAGCGGACTCCCGCCGGGTCTGTGCCATTTGCAAAAAAAATATTTCAATCTCCAATAAACAGCCGCATGGAGCAGAGGAGAGAGAGAGAGAGAGAGAGAGAGAGAGAGAAGAGACGAGAAAAGAGAGAAAAGAGAGACGAACGGGACACAGACAGGGCAGAACCCAGGGGGCCCGTCGGGAGTAATTATGCGATCTCGCACAAACACTACAAACACTGGTCAGAGGAAGCGGAGATGCCATGGAAGGTGAGGAAGGAGGGGGAAGGGGGAAGGGGAGAGAGGGGGGAGGGAAAAAAAAGAAAAAAGAAAACTTACAAAACCGGCAAGAAGCACTGTGAACAACGACGATCCCAGGAGATAGGAAAAGGCTGAGGAGTCGCGGTCACCCAAGACTTTGTAGTATCGTGAGGGGATCGTACCAACAAAGTACACAACACCCTCGTTCAGGAGACAAAATGCTGCTAGACCAGCGTAGAGCCAAGGAGCCCTGCATGGCTTCCGGGTAAGGACCTTGAGGATCATCATAAACCGCTTAATAAACAGTCGGTTCAGTCGGAAGCTCTCATTCTGCTTGGGGATGGCAAAGCCAAGCTCCTCTGTCCGGGCTGCATTGCGAATGGTCTCATCCGAAGGATCGCACCAAACATCGGTGGGGCCGCAACGAGTTGGGTAGGCTGAATCAGTACGAAGGAATGGTGGGGTGAAGCGATTGAAGAAGGCTCGGGCACGGCTCTGTTTGACGGGTTCCGAGTCTTCGTCTTGGTATCGCCTCCGTCGACCTCCATGAACAGAGCCGGTGACGGTGCGGTCTTCGTCTCTGTTGTCAGCCTCTGTCGTGACAAGGCGGTACATTGGAAGTGAGGAATTGCAGGGATGCAATGGAGAGAACACGAGGGACGATGGGTAGTGGCTGATGCAGGGGATGGAGGAGAGTGAAGGGTGAAGAGAAAGAGAATGAGGAGGAGGAGGAGGAGGAGGAGGAGGAGGACGGAAAAAGGAGGAGAGAGAGAGAGAGAGAGAGAGAGAGAGAGAGAGAGAGAGAGAAGAGAGAGAGAGAGATAGAGAGAGAGAGAGAGAGAGAGAGAGATATAGAGAGAGAGAGAGAGAGAGAGAGAGAGAGAGAGAGACAGAGAGAGAGAGAGAGAGAGAGACAGAGAGTGGACAGAGAGACAAAAAGAGAATTTAATGGCGATGGATGGACAAACCCTCCCCCTGCCTGTCTGGAGACACACTGAGTGGTCAAAACTTTTTTTTTTTTTCTTCTCTCTCTCTCTCTCGCTCGACTCGAACGCCCTGCGATTTGCGATTCAAAGTTTTCCCAGAGTGAGCTGGGACAGGACAGGGGGACAGGGACCACTGACTAGGGTATGTGAATAGGTTCTCTTCTCTTTCTCTTTCTCTTTTCTCACCCATCAACACATCCACACAACAGTACATTTACACACACGGCTTCTTGCCGGAATAATCTTGCTACACACAGGCACACCGGAGAAATTCTTGTCGACACAGAGTGCCCCAATACTCCTCTTTCATGAAGCAAGCAAAAAAACCCCTCCACTGTGAAAGACAATCCATCAAACTCCATCTCCTGTTGTTATCCAGAGACGATGGCTGGCCTCAAACCTTTTTGATCATGAGTGCCTGTGTGTGTGTGTGTTTCCAGTATCCGACAAGCCCTTTCCGAGCTCTCCCACGGTTGCGCCCTGCTTCCTTCAGGCCCAACTTTAGAGGTTACACACCACACACTGCCTTTTTCGCCTGCGGGTGGACGAGGAAGAGGGAGAGAGCGAGAGAAAGAGAAGGGCGCCAGTTTCCAAGACTAAGAAGGGGGTTCCGACGTCAGTTCCTCTTCATTGGCATTAACCCTAGCACTTTTAGACCGCTTTCCTTCACACTGCCCTGACTCACGCCCACTTTGAATAATCAACATGCACATACACACACACACTGGTGGTGTAATGCAAAAAGCAAAAAGGAGAGAGAGAGAGAGAGAGAGAGAGAGAGAGAGAGGTGGAATTGTGGTTGGGATATTTATTTGCTTATTTGCAAAAGAGCGGCTGACTAAAGTGGCCGTCCTCCAAAGAGATCTGGGAGGAGGATCAGGGTTTGCTTGTGTCACCATACCTCACATCCAATCTGACCATGGACATGCCTTTTCCCGCTCCAGTCCCTTCCTCATTCTAGGCCCAAATGGTACATGTCCCCCCCACCACCACCACCGGTAGCGCCTGTTGTCTAGTAGCTTACACCACATTCCTTGGACAAGGTCCTTTGGAGAGGAGTGGTAGATAGAGAGATGGATAGACAGATAAATAGATAGAAAATTTGAGACAAGGAGAGGGAGGGGGAACATTTACTGTTCTGTCTTCAGCATCGTTTGGACATTCCAAACATTCGGTTGGGTTCAATGGTCAAACAGCAAAGTCTGCTCGCGTGAGCAAAAAAGATGAAAAGGACGAGAGTGGGAACACGCGCTTGGATAATCAAAAAAATGGCCCTATTCAAATATATGCGCAATATTAAATTTAGGTTACTAGAGTAAGGATCCAAGTTTGCACACGAATGCAATAAGAGAAAAAAAAAAATTGCACTCGATTGCATCTGCATAGATGTTGAAGACAGTTTGGATCCAATATTTGGCTGGCGTTGCTAGAGTTGGGGAAGTAAATCGTCAAGAGAATACCTAGGAAAATGGAGGGGGTGAGTTTTAGTGTTTTTAGTTGAGCAGAATTGACGCTCCCGAGATTGCGATCGCCATCGCCACACTATTGTCTCGCCCCTTGGTCTTGTACTCAACCTCGAGTGAAGTTGTTCCTTTCATCCTTCAGCCAGTCACGTTCACGCTTTGCTTAGTCGCTGAGAAAAAGGTAAAATCGGTGGTGATAAAAGATTCGGTGAGATGCAGTCAGTCTTTTTATTTTTTTTGGGTAAGGACCTGTATTTATACTGGCCCTGAGCAGCCTGTCTTCGGAGTAAAAATGCTGTCTGCAGCCATGCTGTAGACCGCCTATAAACATCTCCTTGGTTGTCAATTTTAGGTTCCTATTGCTTTTTGCTAGATATAAAAGTGTTGATCTACAGCACTCTTCCTTATTGAGAAGAGGCAGAGAATTTTGTGGAGATGGCGTCAAGTACAAAAGAAGACTATGATGAGAGGGGGGCGGTGATGTTTTGTCAACTAGACTGGCAGTGAAGGGGACCTTGTCATTAGTGAGCGATAGAAGCGGCTTGAGATGTCATGTCGACGACTAGGCGCTAAGGAGATTGTGCAAAGGTTTTCCCAAGTTTTCGTTGGCACTGCAGCCCGTTAGATGAGCTGTGGCGCTCATGAAGCGGCCTTGGTCGAGTGATTGTACTGGAGGGGAGGGGCAGAATTCTGCCATCGAGGAGTGAAGTGCACTTGGGCACCGGCTATTTTAAACAGATAAAAGGCTGGAAGGGGAGGGGGGAAGATGGAGAAGAAAGAATATGATGGCGATGGGAATTGGAAATGGCGTGTTTAAATACTGTTTTCATCGTTTCGGATCTGCTAGTCATGTACCGCACCATCGTTCGCCTTGTCTGCCCTTGACAATCTTTATGCCTTTTGGGGGGTTGAAAGGGCCAGCAAAAAACTAGCGGCTCACTCTATCGATCTTACCATTGTTTTCTGCCGCCATTGTTTTCTGTCGCCATTGTTTCCCCAGCTGTGGCATTTCCACGCCGCTGCATTCCCGCAACGCATACCAGTTGTTTTTATCTCTGAAACGGACCTAAACCACAAGACATGCTTGGGAGGAAAAAGAGCATGTAAGAATTGCAGTTCGCGAACTCATCCAAGCAAAACAACTCATGGTGACTCCCGTAAAAATTTGATGCCCACAGGATCACCCTTTCTATCAATATTCAATCCAGCTGCCCAAGAGCATGGGGTTCATCTTATGAGAGAAAAGAGCGGGATAGTGTCGGCGCTTGCGCTCCAATCATTATCCACTCAGAAGCACTTGCACAGATCACACATCATTGACCAAAAGATGTCAGAGAAGCTTCCGGGAGGTCATGTGCATATTCTCAGACGAGATCGAAACTTCGGCCAGGTTAGTTTTGTTCTCCCAGCGCTTCATTGTTGAGTATGAGGTACTCCATATCAATTTTCTCATTAGCAATGACTACAAACTTTCGACTCCTGGGATATCTACCAAGGGTCCTTGGACGAACAGAGACTATAGACTCTTCTGTGAAGCACAAGGACATGTCGGTCATCATGGCAGTGGCCGATTCCCAGTCAGGGGGACTGGCGGTTGACGTGTTAAAGCCGGACTGTCTGATCCAGATGTAGTCGATTTGGTTGGACTTGCTCGAAAAAAAAAAAAATAAGTTTTAGATCGGCGAGGTATGTCTTTATTTTTGGGCAAGGGCCTATTTTTTTTATACTGGCCCCAAGCTGCCCGTCTATGGAGTAAAAATGCTGTCTGCCGTATAAACGTCTCCTTTTGGCTGTGTCTCTTTAGGTTCTTATTGTTTTTTACTATAGCGACCGGCGGTCAGCCCATTCGCCCGCTCGGGTCCTTGGGGGCTCGCCCATCACTTGGATTGTGTATCGGTCCACGAACACGATAAACATGGCTCCGATACAGCTGCTCGACCTTGTCAAGGATGAAAAATGCCCAAACACCGCCAGTTTGTGTCTTGGTACATGTTTCCATAACTCAAGGACTTGATCGAATTCTTGATGTCGAAATGGCTCGGTCCACTGGAGCAGAGGGCATCAAAGATCCCCCTGGCATTTAAAAGGAGGGCTCTTGTGGATGGGGAGATCTCGGGCGTTCAGTAACCGTGTAAATTCTGCCTATCCTGTCGCCCTGAGAATAATATAGCCGACGAGCACCAGAGGAGTCCTCGGAGTCTCCTCTGGCTCTCTATTTAGGTTCATATTTATCGTCATTCAGTGTTTCTCAACGAACGGGATTCTCGTTCGATAACTCGTTTCGTTAAGACCACTTACAGGGGTCTAGTATGGCTTAACGAAACGAGATCTGAGCTCACTCCGTCCGATAAGAAACACTGTCTGTCATATCACTCTGAAAATGCTCGAGGATATCGGAGTGAAGGATTTGTCGAAATCTTGAGGATGGAGGTTCTGACTGGCCGAAGGTGCCCATCCATAAGGACTAACCATTCACTGACTCCAAGAATAGAATCAATGTGATGGAAAAACACTATGGACAGCGATGACTGTCTGGCAGTAAAAACAATCGGCTTTTTCCTCGATGAGAATAAGCAGATGTTGGTGTCCGATTCCTGTGCAAGGAATTGCAGAGGCGGCCTCGGTGGGATTAGCAATTTTATCTGGTCTTGACTTGGTTCCTTGACATCGATAGAAAACGGCGGACTTGATGAGCCGTTTAGAGCGAGCGTATTATGTTTAGCGAGAGTATGGGTGTGAGTGAAAGTGCAATGTGTATGCTTGGCGAAAAAGATGATGTATATCTGCAGCATGCTTTTTTTTTTTTTTTTTAAAAAAGGTCAAGACCTCCTTTATAAATCCTAAGATTGTGATGGCCCAACATTTTCATTCGACTGTAGACTGACAAGAGGATTTCGCCCAATCCAGGATAGTGTGCCAAGAAAGTGGTGAGGCACCGTTTCCGATTTGCTCCGCTCAGGCCCTTTGCTAGGGGCATTAAACCGTTGCCAGTTTGGTCCGTTTAGGATTTTCCCTGAGGAGAGGTCTGTGCTTGATGTTAAATACTCACAATCGTATTGTTACTTTCCCTCTCTCACTCACTCACTCACTCACTCACTCACTCACTCATTTCCCTTTATCAAAACACCTCTTTTTTCTACAAACAACACGCACTACTCAATGAATGAGAAGGGATTCTCGCCTGGGTTTACTGACAAAATAGAGGAAATGCATCTGTTCCGTTGGCCATCTTTCATCGGACCAAGTGATCATCTTGAAAACTCGAGACAATGCGCCTTTGTCTGCTTGTCATTCACATGTCACTAATATCCAACAAGATATTGTCTAAACTACAGCATAGCATTACCCAAAAGTAAGGGCTCCCCATGTTGTTTTGTCGTCTCGCAGGCGACGTCGTAATTCCTTGAGACTTTGCCATCACCCTTTGAAAAGCCAAAGAGTGTGTTCACTCCGCATTCTTGAACAGACCAAACAAAAAATTAAAGGAAGCGTTTTCAGGTTGCTTGTACGCTGGCTATTTGTATGGAGGTGTGTACGCTGCATCCGCGAGGAGGTGCTCCTCCAGAGAAGTATACTTTAAGGTCCTAATACTGATCCAGAAGATTGTGCATTTAAGCCTCTGCTCCTGTGATCGAAATCGCCGATAATCTGGGAATACCTACACGCAGAGTGTTTCCAAGAGTTCCGAGAGTTGATAATAGATAAAAAATAGCTAGAAAAAACTAAGCTAGATTACGTATCCACTCATTCTGCCCCCCCTCCCCCCTTTTTTGAATACTAGGCTAGAGCAGTTTTCTGTTGATATTCTACAGAAGAGAGGTGGGGGTAGATCCATTGCAACTCCTGTAAGGAATACCAGTGTGATTTTGGGTGACTGGTAGTACCTGACTATTTTTCGTTGGTAAATTTGTCTATCGATTTGGTTTAATAGAACACAGAGTATGAAATACCTTACAGAATAGAAACAGATGACGAACAATGCAGAATTGGAATGAGAGAAAGAGAGGGAGAGGGAGAGAAAGAGAAAGAGAGAAATGAAAAAAGAAAGAGAGAAATGAAAAAAAGAAAGAAAGAAAGAACATGAAAAAAAAAATTACGGCGGCATAATAAGTTCTATCGACTCTATTAAGTAGAGTGTATGTGTGGGGTCGCAAATGAATCATTTCACATTTCGTTAGGCAGCTTCTTGTTCGAGCCCTTCGACTTCTTGAACTTTGGCTAGATTCATTTTTTTTTTCCAGAGAATCATCAAATAGAACAGTTATATCCGTTAGCAGCGGAACTCAACACTGGACAACACGATCAGAAAGTGTGAGAAGACATTGTATCTTACCTTGAACAAATTGCGGACGTCTTGCTCCTTTTGGAACTTGTTGCCAGCTTGAGCACCAACAGCGACACCGTTCATCATGTTCTTCTTCTTGACCTTCTTGACCTTTCCACGGTCATAGTCCACATCGTAGGCATCAGGGCGATGATGCTTAGGCTTGAGCGACCTCAAGACATCTTCACGGGCCTTGGCCAAATCCGCACTAGGCTCTTCCCAAGTCGACACCTTGCTGCCAAGCATATGCTTTCCACTGTTGAGAATACTCTCCTTGACATCTGAACTCCTGCTGAACTCGGCTTCGCGAGAAATAAGCGCCTGAAGCTTTTCTTTCTTGGATGCGGTGGTTTCATTGTGCTCCACAACGATCGCAGAGCCGCTTGATGCTTTAGGCTTGACAGTCCAACCATCCTGCTCCACCTGTGAAGAATCATCGTCCGAGCTGTCGCGTTTAGTTTCACTCTCAGCTTCCTCAATATCCCTCTTTGTCCTCTTCTTCTCGTCAAGCAGACGGAGCTCCTCAAGGACAGGCGATTTGAGAATGCCGTCAGTAACCTTCCAGTCCGATTGAGGTCGAGTGGGGATGGTAATCGACATTGGCTTTGTTGGTGCAGGCTTGGTCGTAGGACTCTTAAAGATATCATCCAAGTCCGCCAAAGGACTCTTTGAAGCAGAGGAGCTAGTTGGCAAAGGTGCGCCAAAGATAACCTTGGGAGCATTGGAAGATGCCGTTGGCAATGAGGTCGATGTAGGAGATGTGACCGAGGTAGCAAGTTCATAATCGTTCTGTTGGGAGGCGCCTGTCTTCTGTTGCTTGAGCAGCTCAAGTTTCTTGGCTCGCTTTCTTTCCTTCTTGAGGCGGATTCTCTCTTCCTTGCTAAGAGTGGGGTCTGAGGTGACCAATTTGTCGTCCACTTTAACTCTCTTCTCCTTGGGTATCAGTGATGATCGATCCACCTTGGCTCCGACTTCATCATCTTCCAGCCTTGGCCGTTTCTTCTGGATAGGAGCCGTAGATACTCCGTTCGCTGTTCCGTTGGACTTTGCGGCTGCTGGTACGCCGTTTGGTGTTGAGCGAGAGGCGCCCTTCTTATCCAAGGTGTAGAAGAGCATGTAGGCATTCTGGCTCAGAACTGTCTGCAAACTAACCACGCTCACCTATAGTTGTGTGTTCAATGACAAATTGGTTGGTTTCTTCATGTGCAAATACAAAAAATACAGGAAAAGGGGAGGATTATTGAGAAAATTAGGCTTACATGAGAGTCGTTCATGGAATACCAAATGCCATTGGAACTCTTGACAAAGCAGTAATAATGTCCGCTATGGCAAGAGCCTCCAGCATGAACAAGGACCGCATAAAGACTATAGTTCAGTTCTGGATGCTTCTTGTTTGTGCTCATGACAGAGTTCAGCTCGAGCTTGGATTCGAACCGAACATGTCGGTTGATCTTTTGTCCTGTAAACGTGAATCGCTTCAGATGGACACTCAAAATATTGGGTGCCTCATAGATGGTCATTTGCTTCCGTGCATCTACCAAAACCTTACACCTGGCAGGAGGGAGAGCGGGGAGGTAGAAGGAGATCAACAAAAAAAAAAGTCAGTTTTAAGCATAGACATGAACGAAGTTAACACGAAGCCAAGACTCGATCAAAAGAGAGAGAGATAAAAAACATACTTGTCACACTTGTACTGGTTGCTCTTTGTCAACATATCTGGTTTGGTATAATCGCGGAGTGCCTTCTGAACACTCTCTGCGTTCCTGATGTCCAGGCTGACGTCCAGATAAGTCTCAAAGGTGTTGGATTCGTAACCGCATTTCATGCACTTGACCTGACTCTGGAAGTAACCTCCAAAGATCTGGTGAATGATGGTGGTCTCTTTGATCCGGTTATCCAGTTTGCTGTGTTTTAGAGACGTTTTTGTTGTTGTTATGGTTAGAAATGACTGCTACCAGCTACACCTGAGACAGAGCGACGCTTATCTCGGGAAATAGAGAATCCCTATACCTGTCATATCCAATGAGACAGCTCTTCTGGAGAGCATCGATCAAGTAGCGAGCAAACTCGTGCGAGTCCTCCTGGCGACCAATCCTGAATTGCTTTCCAATATCTAGGAGGTCGAGGAAGGCGATTCTAAAAAAGTAAGCATGGCTCCTCTCATGCTACTGCTGTGTCTCTCTTATACATGAGGCTGATGATGGTCAAACCATACTTCAGCGAGGGAAAAGAGTCCAAAAGGGCAGGGCAAATGATTGCAGACTACTTACTCCTCAGTCTTCCGACGATGACCTTGGGAGCAATGGCTTCATGCATGGAATGAGAGAAGCAGCGGTTCACGTGCTTCTCGAGGAGACACATCATGCAGAAGTTGGTTGTTTTGCCTATACCATGAAGCAAAGGGTAGAACAGAGAGTCGATCGCAGGTAGATTAGATTCTATACTTTTGGTGGCGCTAACAAGACAAAGGAAGAATAGAATGAACGAGAAAAGGGAGCATACATGTGTTGCTGTGGTGGTTCGAGAGCAGATAGTTGGCCAAGGGAGTCGTATAAGTCAAACACTGGAGAACTGAGTTCAAGAAGCAGGTGTTGCCGAGGTTGTGCAAGCCAGGACCGATAGGGCGAGGTTGTGGCCATGCCATCTGGACTCTCTCCTTGTTGTAAAGGATCTTTGCAGGGTTCCTGAACCCATTTGCATCCTCTGTCTGAGCACTTGCTGCAATTGCTGAGTGTTGGGCGGTGCCACTATTGCCTGCATAAGTTACTGATGAGGGTGCAGTGTTGATGAGTTTAGATGCAGAAGTATCGGATGCGATGGCGTTGACAGGCTTGTATTTTTTCTTGAGTCGCTCCTGTTTAAGGTCTATCCGGGTCGATTCCTTGAACTGAATCCGCCTTGAGAGAAAGACAGAGTTGTTCTTCTTGAGCAGGCTCTGATCAACACTGACGGCCACCATGTTGGGAACTGAACACCGTCAGGGCAATGGAATGGGAGAATGGACAAAAGCAGAAAAAAAAAAAAAAAAAAAAAAAAAAAAAAAAAAGTTTAGAAAAATAGAGTGACCGCATTTTTGTTGGCCGCAGCGGTCAAGAGCTGCTGGACACAGGGGAGAAGGGGAGAAGTACCCAAGTTAAAGGCGAGAGGCATGGGAGTATCGAGCCCGTTCTTTCTTTTTTTTTTTTTTTTTTTTTTTTTTTTTTTTTTTCTTTCTTTTTTCCCGTTTTTCTTTTAAATATATTAGAATAAAAAGAAACAAAGGATGTGGATTTCTTTTGTGCATGAACCACTTACTCCTTGATACCGAATGAACCCCATGCTCTAGCCATCAAGTTGGCTACGAATGAAGCGGCTCAATGCTCTACCCTTAAGAACCATCTCCCGACCACCGAGATCGCCCATTGTTAGGGCGATCTGATCCCTAATGGATGATTAACCTTTTCCTAGACAAGAAACGAACCACTCTATAGCTTGGAAGCATGTCCGGCGTCAACAACAACCCAGAGAAGGAGACTCTGCCCGAGATCCCCGTTCCAGTTCTGAATGACCCCCGCCCTGGTCCAGACAAAGACCAGGTCGTTGCAGCATTCAAGGTTCGTGGCAACTCTATAGCATGAGCAACTGCACCCTTTTTTTTTTTTTTTTTTTTTTGGACTTGAAGGCGCGTCAGAGAACAATCACGCTGCAAATGAGGTCTAATCAGCACCAATGCCTCTTACCACTATTTTCCCCCTCCTAATCTCGACAAACTACAGTCATTGGAGCCAGGCCGCGATTTTTCAACTATGCGCAAGTCACCATGTGCAAAGGAGTCGTTTGTTGACGGAGCCGCTGTCGGATTGGGCGTTGGTCTTTTGAAAGCCATGAAGAGTGGTAAGGGATTCCACCCAGATTTGTGTTCTTTCTTCTGCATTTAACACTCCTCGACTCGAATAGACTCGGTTGTATTAACGGACTGCAAATCGATCTCGGAACAATTGTAGGCGCAGGAAGATCGGCAGCAAACTGGGCATTTGGCGGATTCGTGCTGATGACTATTGGAACATGGTAAAAAGAAAAGGAGAAAAAAAAGTCATTCTACAAACCAACCTAAGTGCTTTGTTGCTTAGTTTAGGAGTCAGTGTATCCCAACTAATTTTTTTTTTTTTTTTTTTTTTTCATTCTCTTTCTCCCTGTGTCTGTAGGGAATACTGCCATTTCAAGATCAGGCAAAAGAGACAGCTCATGGCGTCGGGACAGATGCCAGTTGTCAACACAATCGACGTTGATGCAGCAAAGCGACGGGAAGCTATTGCAGCGCGTCAAAGGGATGAATAAATACCCTCTACCCTACCCTCAGCACTCTAACCTTTCAGCATTTCTTAGCAGTCATCACCTGATTAAAAAAAAAAAAAAAAAAGGCATTAGAGTCCTACGACTAGAGAGGACGGTATCTGATGGACCATGCATTCAGTAAGGTCAGAGAGCTCGTGTCTTAAGAAGTGTTCCTTGACACAAATGATTGAAGAGCATGGGAAGGTGGTTTTGACCATGCGTAACAATAGCGAAGAAAGAGATGAAAGCACGATTGAGAGGCTCTGCGCTGATGCGTCTTGACTATCCTAGAATCGGATGGGATAACATGAAGGCCAGTAGATAGTCCATTCTTTCTCTCTTCTGCGTCCATAGGAGCTTTTCCTCCATGCATGGCATCAATGTGGAAAAAGAATAAAGAAAGAGAGAGAGAGAGAGAAATGAGAAAAGAAAAGATGGGAAGGGAGGTGTGACAATCGCTTTTTGCCGCCAAAATGTCGGCTTGGTCCAAAGGGAGAGAGAGAGAGAGCCCAGCTCATACCCCTTGTTGTTGTTGTTGTTGTTGTTGCTGCTGCTGCTGCTCTCACCCTACGCAATCGAGCACTTACGACATCGCTCTGTCCCCAATTTCGACGCGGTCATGGCCTTTGGTCTTGCGCATGCGCACAGGGTAAAAGAAGAAGAAGAAGAAGGGGTGCTGATGGCGGTCAGGCTGACCCTCCTCCTCCGATTCTTCATTCTCCACCAGCCAACCATGGCTAACGCCTCATTCCCGCTCTTTTTTTTTTTTTTTTTTTTTTTTTTTTTTTTTTAAAAAATGAGGTTAAGAGAGACGAAGCAGGTAGATGTGATCAAGTGCCCACAAGGCCTCTTAGCACTTTCTTTCGGCCGTTACAATCGACCCATCCATCCACACACACGCCTTCATCTAGTCTGTTGGCGCAAGGGTAAACAAGGTTGCTGCTGTTGAACAATCCTAGTCCTCTCTTCCTCCCCTCTCCAACCCCCCCCTTGCCTCACGGAGAGGGAGAAGAGATCGCTCGTCAGCACAGACAAGGCCTCAAACATGATCCGGCTATGGGTCTACACTAACAACTGACACGGCCACAACACAGGCTATGTGTAATGCTTGCTCGATGCTAGAGATGTTGATGGGCCCATTCGGGTCTCAAGAACAAAAATCTAAAAAAGTCTATGATGGTGTGGTTGTTGTTTGTCTCACTCACAGGGACAAGAGCTTACTGATATCCATATTTGTTGTTTTTTTTTTCTTTTCTTTTCTGGTTGTCCATTTTGTTTACATGCAGCCTATATTGACATGCATGTTCTTTCTCTCTCTCTTTCTTTCTCTCTTTCTCTCTCTCTCTCTCTCTCTCTCTCTCTCTCTCTCTCTCTTCTTATATGTCTACTTCGACTTCACTCGAGGGGTTGGACGGGGATGGAAGGACAAGACCCCTATTCGGTCAAGTAAGCTCATGAAAGACTCAGCGTGAGAGTTCAGGGCGAAAAGAGCGGAGGAGAGAGGGCTCGACTCAGGGCTGACAGCAAGGTCCTAGAAACGTGGGAGTAGAGAGAAGCAAGTCCGAGCCCTTTGCTCCCACACAGTCCATTCCAATGAGGCGGGGGTTCAACATCAAAGGGACAGTCGGACATGGATACACAGACACATGCGCATGGACCTTGTGACCTCGCGCGTTCTTCAAGAGAGCGGAGTCGAGTATTGACAGAGTCGATTAGACCCTCGTTCCTGGTGTTGGTGTGGTGCAGAGAGGACCAGCTCATTGCTAAATCCTATTTCTCTTCCTCTTCCTCTTCTTCCTTCTCCTTCTCCTCAGGCACGTTCTCGCCCCTCCAAAGCAAACAAGAGCCGCCGGACAGTAAGAGGAACAACCCAGCCCTCGTAGGGTTCTGTCCTTTCTCTCGTGTGGTTGGAGCATAGCATAGCGCAACAAGGCAAAAAAGAGTCCTCCCTTCTTTTAATCCTCCTTCTCCTTCTCTCCTTCCTTCCTCCTGAACCAGCTCCTCTAGAGCCGTCGATGGGCTGTCGACCCGTTGCAACCTTGCATAAGCGAATGGAGGTCGGGCGTATGGCTCCTATAGAAGGGCTGGTTTAGGCTGTCCAAGTAGCCCCGAGGTCTTTCTCAAGAGAGGGCAGTAGTATCAGGGACCGAAGAACGGTCAGACATGGCAGGTGTGACAGAGGAGAGAGAGAGAGCAAGAGAGAGCGTGTGTGTGTGTGTGTGTGTGTGTGTGTATGTGGAGCTCCTCGGAGAGAATGGAGCCCAGAAGAACTCTTTGATAGGCTTGATGTCCCAGCTAGTCGCGATGCTGTTGTCTTTTTTGACTCCTTGGGACATGATCTACTGCGGGCACCCGCTCGTTTGGAGCGAGAAGAGAGAGAGAGAGAGAGAGAGAGAAGATAGGGCGGAGGACAGAGGCGTCGAGGGGGAAGGACGAGAAACAGCTGAAAAATAGAAAACTGCCCCTGAAAGCCAGACAGGCCATTGCTCTCTCTCTCTCTCTCTCTCTCTCTCTCTCTCTCTCTCACTGGGCCACAAGCTTTTGGCCAGGACCCTCAAGGCAGGCAGTGGCTGTCGCTGACAAAGGATTCGAGGACGAAGGAAAAAAAAAACAAGAGGCGCTTGTTTTCCCTCGCTTTTTTTTTTTTTTTTCTCTCTTTTAAACATCTCTCGACTCTTCCCACCGAGTGCTATATCGTCCTTTTTTGTTCCGTTAGCCTGAAAGCATCTCTCTCACGCGCACGCGACGCACGCACGCTTCTCTTTTGCATCCACCACTTTTCTCTTTCTCTTTCTCTTTCTCAGATCGCATCGCTTTTTTCCTCTTTTTTTAGATCCCGTTCCATTCCAAATCATTCCATCTTAATCCATCTTCGTTCATCTCGCGCCGTGGTATAATGGGGTCCTGTTTCTCTTTTCTCTTTTCTCTCTGCGCTCTGCATTCTTCATCGATGCGCGCACGCACGCACGCACGCATCATATATATATATATATATATATATATATATATATATATATATATATCTCTCTCTCTCTCCGCATACCCCCTCTCTCGCTGAAACCTGTTCCCGGTAACCAAAGCTCGGCACTCAGGAACCAGGAACCAGGAGCTCGCACTAGACGGTCCATTCCCACCACCGTCACCATCACCACTAACCACTAACCACCACCATCACCACTGCCACCACTACCACCACCGCTTCAGCAGACACGCTTTCCTTTTCTCCACCTGTCAGACCCTGCCTTCGCCTCTGCACTCCCACCAGCACCTCCGTCCCTCCCCCCTCTCCCTTCAAACATACGCCCAAGAGACAATCTAACTCAGCTGGACACCAGACTCCATCACGCTCTCAACGAGCTGCACTCTGAAAATTTCCTCCACACACACTCGCTCAGGTCAACAACATGGCTTCGGGCAACCAGATGGTCGGGAACTATGTACGTTTCATGCGTCTGCTTCTCTCTCTCACTTCTCCTGCCTGCCAATCTGTTCCTCGCTGACAAAGCAGAGCCAAGAGAAATGCGCTGCGGCAGCACGGTCCTTAGTTTTCGACAAAGCGACGTTGGTTACTTTTCTGAACAAAAAGCCACGGTTCGGTCTGACGTTTATCCCTTCTGTTCACTCTTTGCCTCTCTGCATCCCCAACAGACCCTAGGAAACTGTATAGGGAAAGGTGCTTTTGGGTCTGTCCTCAAAGGCCTCAATGTCCACACAGCCACGACTGTCGCTATTAAGCAAATCAAGCTGACCGACATTCCCTCTAGTGACCTGGCCAATATCATGGTAATGAACTTCAAGTCACTTCTTACTCTTTCTCTATCTCTCTCTTTCTCTCTGATTACTGCTCCGGTGAAGGAAATGCATGGCATCCTATCCCTTTGCTCTCTATCCACCAAATCTGCACCAGTGGCACACCAGCTGGTCGTGACCCGGTGGATGAGAGAGCCAACCAAGTAGGATTGGAGACAACAAAGACTCATGCTCATTTTCATTTTTTGCTTGCCTTGCCCCCTCTTCTTCTCTTCTCCTCATATGCATAACTGGGCATCCGTGCGAACTGCGTGAACAACAGATGGAGATTGACCTACTCAAGAAACTAAACGTAAGTCGCACTCTTTTTTACACCTGTCCTCTCCTGGTGGTCTCAAAACCACATCGAGAATGGGATCTTGTCATGAGGAAGACTGGCTAGCTAACGCGCATCCGCACTATGCACACACACACACACACGCACACGCTTTCTCTCGCTCGCTCGCTCGGTCTTCTCTGTCTCCTTTTACTCCGCTGTTCGCGACTGGGTTGAACAGCATCCCAACATTGTCAAGTACTTTGGTTTCGAAAAGACAGACGACTGTCTCAACATTATCCTAGAGTATGTGACTGTTCGCTCTCTCCTTTGGAAATGACGTTCTTTCTCGGGCCATTTGCCACCACGACTCACACTGAGCACACACACGCGCTCTATCTCTCTCTCTTCCTTCCTCCTCCACATCCTACTGCACTCTAAAAAAATTGCTCAACTTCAGGTTCTGTGAAAATGGCTCATTACGGAGCCTTTGTAAAAACTTTGGAAAGCTGCCTGAGCATTTGGGCGCCATGTACATCACCCAGGTCCTCGACGGACTTATCTATCTACACGACCAAGGTGTCATCCACCGCGACATCAAAGGTGCCAACATCCTCGCCACAAAAGATGGTCTCGTCAAATTGGCAGACTTTGGCGTAGCAACTCTTTCCAGCGAGGGCGGAGACCTATCTGTCGCCGGCACTCCTTACTGGAGTAAGTTCCTAAAAGAATGCGCATGTCCAACAATGGGAAACAAAGAAAAGGAAGATTTTGGCCACAGCCTGGGGGTACTCGCTTCCATATATTGACAATTACCTCCACATTCTGTCTCATTCTTCTTTAGTGGCTCCCGAGATCATCGAACTCACAGGAGCAACAACTGCCTCAGACATTTGGTGCGTGTCCATCATACTATTGAGGATGACTACATTTGCAAACAGGAGTATGCATGAAAAACTAAAACAGAGCGTCATTCTTTGGATGGAATACTCTATTAGGAGCGTTGGCTGTACAGTAATAGAACTTCTGGAGGGCGATCCGCCATACCACAACCTACCTCCAATGGGGGCGCTTTATCGGATTGTCCAAGATGATCACCCTCCGATTCCAGAAAGCGTGTCCGCAGTAAGTCGACTGGACAGGACATACCTGGAGCAAAATCAGTCAATCAGAAGAAAAAAGAGAGAAAAAGAATGTTATTGACAGCACAGTGTCTCGAACTCACGTATTCCTTGTATAGATTGTCCGGGATTTTTTGATGCAGTGCTTCCAAAAGGATTGCAACCTCCGAGTCTCTGCCAAAAAGCTCTCCAAACACCCCTGGATTCAGATGTCTAAAAAGAAGACCGCGTCTGGTAGTCAAAGGAGTCGGGATAAAGCTATTCCTGCCTATGAGGATGCGGTCAAGAGTGTACAACAATGGAATGAAGCACTCAAAGGAACAACAACCATCAGTCCTGGCAGGATGTCAAATAGCAAACGACGGAGTAGTGAACGAGGTACCCTTCCACAGTTTGAGATGTACATCAGATATAGGGGAGAGAGAGAGAGATTTTTTTTTGTTACAGTTCGATTACGTACTAAAACTTTATGTGTCTTGGTGCGTTTTTTTGTATGTACTATGTAAAGGTGGCAAGGCTGTTGGAAGAGCTGTACCTGCCATTGTCGAGATCTTTCATTCGCCCCGACAGGAAGACAAAGAACCCTCCAGCGCTCCTCCAGTTCAACAACAAAAACCTCAGCGACCCACGAGTGCCATTGGACCATCAGGACCTTTTCTGCAACTGGGCAACACGAACAACCCACCCAATATCAATGTGACCAATCCAACCAATGTTACTCACTCTTATGAACCAGAAGTGTATACGAGTAACTGGGATGATGACTTTGCGGACAGTATTTCTTCCATGCAACTTGCAGCAGCTTTTGAGGGTCGGGATCAAGGGGATGAAATTATGAAGACTGTTCGCGCATTGCCTTCAAACAACCGATGGGCGAGCGACGACTCGGATGAAGGACCTTTTGAACAAACTAGAGAGACACGACAGCCCTTCAAGCTCAAGGCTGCAGAGGTACGACCCCAACTTGGACTATTTCTTCTTTTTTTTAACGCCTCTTGTTTTGCTGAAACCAGAGCCGTAGTGAGTGACTCATAATTTCTTTTTCTTTTTCATCTTAGAGTAAAAAACTGGCTCATGTCAAGCAGGAAGCAGCTGAAAATAAGGGTCCAAGTGGCTCATTGGCCTCTCGATCGAAGGCTATTGTACATGCACCCATCGATCTAGTGCGCTCACGGTCAGCCCCAGGACAACTGGCTCTCTCACCACCATTGATGTCGGAAGAATTTCAACATTATCAAGAAAAGGAAGATGACGACTTTTCAGAGTTCCTGGACGAAGTAGGCAAGTGATACGCCTTGAGTCATGTTGCTTTGGTAGTTGGGACAGTTAATGATCTGATAGGGGAAGGAGATTTTACTGACAGTAGCTATTTTTCTTTCTTCGATAACAGGAACTCATGGTTCGAATTGGCCCTCGCGACGATCGAATCAAAGCTGGGTATGTGCTGCCTTTTATTTCCTCCTCTGTCTCCATAGTCTCCGTTTGACTATTCCTTCGAGTGATGTTAACATGGATGATATGTGTTTTTTCCCCCTCCCTACTCTTTCTTAGTATGGAAATGATGCAGGATCGGATGATGAAGATCCATTTGCCGAAGTCGATGAAGGATTTGACGAGATTGGTAAAGAAAAGAAATATAACTCTTGGCATATTGCGTTACATGAGTTGACATTTACTCCCCCTCTTCCCATTACACTACCCTCTTTGACTTCATTCTTTCAGTCTCCTAATATGATGATTCATTCTTTACAATACCTTGATAGACTTGGAGGCAAACATTGCCAGAGAAAAGTATGCAAGGATCAGCGCCAGCATTTCTGAGCAATTCAAGAAACTTGAAGTCCATTGCACCGAAAGGCAGCTGGAGGTTGTTTGCGATCAACTGGTATGCAACCATCGTTCCTGTGGAGGGAAAGAGGGGGGGACAGAGTGGAGGGAGGTCGTTTTTCTTTCTTTCAAATCGAGATCGACACTCTGACAATGCTTAAAATCATTTTGATTTTATCTATTAGTTAACCTTATTGTCCGAGAATCCTGATGTGAGAGGTCCAATGGTGGCCAATCATGGAACTATTCCACTCTTGGATCTTATTGAGAACTGCTTGCAGCCTACACTGATCCTCAAACTGTTGACCATCCTTAATATGGTATGTTCCAAATCTGGATGACCTTCTGAACATCTTCTTGAAAGCTCTGCTGTTGTTTGTAATACCAAAACATCTTCTTTTTGTTTTTGTTTCGCGTGTCATTTTTTTTTATTAGCTCATCAGAAACGATTTGGCATTGCAAGAGAGCTTGTGCTTGGTGGGAGCTATCCCTGTTCTGATCCGGTATACATCCAAGCGATACACCAAGGATATCCAGATGGAGGCTGCCGTTTTCATTCAACAGATTTGTCATACCAACCCGTTGACGCTTCAAATGTTCATCTCATGTCGTGGACTTCGAACTTTGATCGAGTTTTTGCAGGGCAACTATACCACCAAAAAGGATCTCGTTTGGATTGCCATCAACGGTATCCATAGCGTTTTTAACCTTCAGGTAAGGAGTTTTATCCTATGTAAAAGATGATCAGCGTGGACATGAGAAGAGCGGTTAAAGAAAGACTGTTACTCATCCTGTTTTCTTTTTTGACTACAGAGTCTCACCCCTAGAAACGATTTCTGTCGACTGTTGGCGAAACAGGGCCTTCTAGACCCACTCTCGGCAACACTTTATAACACAATTCGTGATCCCAATGGCGCTTCCTATACGGAGAAGATTGTGCAGGTTCTCTTGATCTTTTCCCAGGGAGACTCTCCAGTCAAAGAGCTCTTGGCCACTAGGCAGATCGTTCACCGTAAGTAGAGTGAGATTGCTTCAAGATTTGATGAAAGAGGTCTTCGAGGCTAGGTAGATTAACTCGAAAATTATTGCAATTTTTTGATGATTCATGTAGGGATGCTGAGCTCGCTTCAGGATCTTCCTCTTGACCTGAAAGTGATGATGCTCAAGTGCATCAAGAATATCTCCATGAACTCGAACACTTTGGATGTCCTGCAAAATGCAAGTGCCATCCATACCCTTGTCAAGGTGCTCGAAGACCATGTGGAGGGTGCCAGTCTGTGTCAGGTAGGTGGCAATTGCTAGTCGCTTGAACAGGGTCAGTCTTTGTTTCATCCATTTATTGACGCTCGATTAACTCTTTTTTTTTTTTTTTTTTCAATATGAAACTAAAATAGGATATCAGCAAAGATATCAGCAAAGAAATCACCAACCATGTCCTGACAACCCTTTTCAACCTTTGCCGAATCCACAAAGCTCGTCAAGAGGAGGCAGCTCTTGCTGGCATTATCCCTCATTTGAAGCAGCTTGCTGAATCCAACTCACCTCTCAAACAGCTCGCCTTGCCCATTCTGTGTGACATGGCCCATGCAGGCCGAGTCTGCAGAAACATCTTGTGGAGTGATGGGTGTCTTCAGGCATATGTTGGTTTGTTCAAAGATAATTACTGGCAGGTCAATGCCATGGACTCTGTCCTTGTCTGGTAAGCGTAGACTCTATCTCTTTTGTGGACAATAGGAACATGGGCAACCCAAGTCATTATAGGCTGATGGAATAACCATCCTTTATGTTACTCTCTTCTATCTAGGCTACAAGATGAGACGGTGGACGTGGAGCAGGTCCTCCTAGAGTCGGGTCATCTCAACTTGTTTGTCCAAGCTTTCCTCTCGGCCAAGGCCAACTCGTTTGAAAACATTCTGGAGCCACTTTACAAGATTATCCGTTTGTCTCCATCGATTGCCTGTGGTATTGCTGTTCCACAACTCTTTCAGCGACTGATGGATCGTCTTGGTCACCCCAAGGCTGTTGTTCGACTCAACTTGCTTCGAATCCTACGTGCCATCTTTGATGCTCATCCTTCACGAAACCAGTTAATTGACCGCTATGGCATTTCAGAGGTGGTCACCCGAATCGCGTTGACCGACTCGGCTGTGTTGGTGAAGGAATTGGCGAACGAGATCCTGGATGCTTTTGCCGAAAGTGACTCTGAGGCTGCACTCAGTGGTAGTGACGAAAGCGACGAGGATGAGGATGAGGAGCAAGCTTTCGAAGATGAGGAGGAAGGCACCTATGGTAGCTTTTCATCCACGAACGGCGTGTTTGCACCTAGAACTCCCTTAAAGCCCCTGACAGTGGACGCTGTCGATGAAAAGGATTTGGACCCAAGTCAAGGCATTGTGATTCACAGGCGAAGCCTTTCTAGCCGGTCTATTGGTAAGACTGTGCATGATGCCAAGAAATATAGTGGTGATCCTTTTGAAAGAGAGGTAGATGAGCTGGATGTTCGGGACACGGGGATGGATCCCATGGCTTCTCCTCCGTCTATCCGAACTCAGAGACGACTACACGGATTGCTACAACCGACGACAGCTCGTCGGAATAATAAGCATGAGAGTGGTTCCAGGACTTCATCTTCTTGGCCAACACGGCAACAACGACCCAGCGACCAGTTTACAACTCATGAGTTGAAGGCTGAGAGCAGCGAAGAGTCAGCCAGCGACGACTCTTCAGAGGACCAGTTCGTGACAAGTCGAGACTGGGACGATGATGAATCCCGTCGAAACTCGCGCGATTCGGATGCTATTCATTCAACTATGGAGGGCGGTCAGACCAATGGAGGTGCGGATGAAGATGAAGAAGACGAGCCCAGGACCGTTCGAATGGTACCACGCCAGTTCGGGCACCAAAAGAGTCGATCGCTGAGCGAAGTGTTGAACTCGATCACGGGTATTGGGTCTGCAGGTCCATCACGAATGGGTGAAGAGATTTCACGTTCACGATCGAATGACCTGGAGGATACTTTGGGCCTTTCCCGATATCGAACCGAAGAGCTGACCGAGAGCATGATCATGCGTACGGAGCTTCCCAGGATCCGACTTGAGTTGCTGGACTTGGATGGATTCCCTGCCTGGAACCGTCAACATCTGGAGGCTGCAGACGATGGTGAATCTGATGAAAGTGACACTAGCGATCGAGACGACTTTGGAGAAGGAGGATCCTTTGATCCTAATCAAGACGAGAGCGAGATAGAGAGGAGGACTAGGAGTCCAAGGTCGACTGGTTTCAACCCAATGGTGTCTCCAGAAGAGATTACAAAAATCTTGGAAGAATACCATGGTGTCAGACGTCCATCTGTTGACGGGAATGCTTACTCATATGGTCACACAGGAGGCGGGGCGGCTAGCGCAGGTCGCCAGAGCACCACCGCCGCAATGACTCGGTCTAGCAGTGGCAGCAGCAGTGGAACCAGTTCCGGAGACCCCACAATCCGGGGACCTATACGTCTCGTCAGGGATGGGGTTTCAATGTCCTCTGCAGATTCCTCTGTCCGATCCTCAATCCAAGATTATGATTCCATTGGAGGGGTAGGGGGTCTAGGAATGATTCGAGAGCGAGCGAGTTCTCAAGGTTCAATGTCAAGTATAGACGAGCAAGCGATATCAGAGCCTCTCAAGACTCCATCCACGCCAACGACGCCGCACCCTGCTGGAGCCGGGTTGGTCCTTGCGGCGAGACAAGAGTATGATTCGGAGCTTCGATTTAGTGACGATGAGTTTGGCGATGAAGAAGAGGAGCGAATTGATATTTTTGCGGAAAAGTCAGATCCACCTGTCAATACGGACCGCAGCCATCCCTCGAGGGCCGACAAGTCTACTGTCGTAAAGGATACCTTTGAGGAGACGGAGGTTCCCAAGGGCGAAAAAGATTCTGCTGTGGTTGCGCATACTAGCAGTATGCATAGCAGCCAAAACAGTGATGGTGTTGGGATTGGCGACGCGGTGAATCATAATGCCGAGTATAGTCCCTGGAAGGGCATATCGCGACGACCTTCCAAGAGGGGTCATAACCGGATTCTTCGACTTTCAGAAGGCATGTCGAGTGCTTTTGAAGGAGAAGGTGAGGATGCACAAGGAGAAGAGTCAGGGGTTGGAATTGGTAGTTTCTCGATGGCGGCCTTTCGACGACGACAACATGGACATCTTAAATCCGAATGACAATTAGAGCGGATGCTACTGTCATCTGAGCAACATGAAGATACACTTCAGGATCAAGATTCGAAGACTCGTGTAGAGCAAGAAGACGAAGGCCAAGAGGCCTTGGTTGACACACAAGATGAAGAGGAACGTGAAGGATCTTTGACGTCGACGGCAAGTGAGCCAATAGCGACGGTTGAAGGGTCTTCAGATCAAGATTCGGGATCAGCTCGTGACGACTCGGAGGAAGATGGGTCGTCTTTCAAGAGTGATACTGAAGAAGAAGAAGAAGAGGTCGGCGTTCCTCGACATGGACGAGATTCGAGTGCATGTATAATTTCGTGATCCCCCCCTCCCCTTCCTGGAGTAGCTCAGAGCACAACCACGATTATTTTTTTTCTTTTGATTTTTTTTTTGATTTTGTTTTTACCAAGCAAACAGTAGCATCCGCATATCAGGACAATTCATGATTATGACCATTTGTTGTCTTTCATTTTCATTTTTTTTTTATTTTTGTTTGTTTCTTTGTTTGATTTTTTTTTTTTTTTGACCCTTGCACAATCCATTTTCTTTTTTTTTTTTTTTTTGTTGTTGTTGTTGTAGTTAGTAAGCTATCTTTTTTTTTTTTTTTTTTTTTTTTCTTCTTCCATAGATCATAAAAGGAATTTGTAACGATATCTTTCAAAAAATCCGAGAAGGGAAAAAGCACAAAAACACAAAGTATTCATGGGCATCATTCAATGGAACAAGTCTGAAAAAAAAAAAAAAAAAAATTAATCAAAAAAAAAAGAATCTGTCTGGGACTGGAATGATCGGATTTTGAAAATGATCCAAAAAAAAAAAAGAAAAAACGAAGAAAAAAATGAAATGATGTCAAATCTCTAGGGATATGATGAGCCTCCAGGCTAGGAGGGGAGGGTCGATCCCATCGTCTGTTCCCAAAAAAATCCAATCATGTCCCAAAAAAAAAATGGCAAAAAAAAAAAAAAGGGGATTTGAAAACAGTGGGCCTGGGATAAACAACAGGGGACCAAATAAAAAAAAAAAAAAAAAGGGGTTCGTCATTATAGGATAAAAGGAATAGTGAGCATTGAAGGGTGACAAAAAAAACAAAAAAAAAAAAAAAAAAAAAGATGAAAGGGGAAAAGATATAGGGAGAGAGAGTGACAAAAAAAATTAAAAAAAAAGAAAAAAAAATAAATAGATTTCACCACCGAGAGTTGATGTCCTCCTTCCAGCCCTCGAGCGTCTCCTTGTCTCCTGTCAAGTAGAGCACCATGGTGTCGTCCACAACACGAAGAACTTTTAGAAAGAGAGTAAAAATAAAAGAAAGAATAAAGGTGTCAGTAAAACAAGCCAAAAAAGAATTCGCCTACAACCAAAAAAGGGGGGACCCTCTACCCAAAGAAAAGAAAGACTTACCATCATTCTCAATAATCTCTGCTGGATGGAGTCGTGACTCGAGAGGCAAGGTGCGGACCAGCTCCAAATTCTTGGTCGACATGTCCCCGACGGCACCCATACCAGAGAACCCGCTCATGGTCGTGCCTGCTGGTCCTACAGCCATATTCGCCAATGCACCTCCATTGGCTCCAGAACCGGAACCACTACCGGGTGGACCACCACCCGCTGCAATCGCTGCCAAGTTGGTACTACTGGCATTTGTACTGCCCAATCCACCTCCAAGTCCTCCCAGAGAATGGCCACCAGAACCTGAAACGATCGAGGACGTGTGCTTGGTCGAAGCAGCACCACATTGGATCAAAATGTCGTTGAACAGAATAAACAAGAATGGTTTCTCGACCGTTTCTTCCGAGAGTCGATGCACCGTCAAGTCACCATTGCCACTGTTACTGCTAGGCGTGTTATGAAGGACCTCGGCCATAGACACATTCCGGGTCACAACTCGGATCAAGTGCAACACACCTTCTCGAACCACCTTACGATGTGGTTGCACCAATGTCATCTTGCCCTGTGAACCTCCTTGTCCTCCTTGTCCTCCATGAGTGACAGGTCCCTGGTTTGGCCAACTAACAATCCTGTTCTGGATCAAGAGAACCTTTTCATGATTCTCATATTCACGTTTCCGTTCATTCATTTCATCCGCTCGATCCGTAATCTGTTCCAATGCCGTGGCAATATCCGCATAATCCTCATGATCCCTCCAGGTATTGTCCAACAAATCCTGCAACAACATCTTGTACCGGGGGATACGTTGCACAGGCAACAATAAATAACCTTGTAATCCCAATTGAGAATGGTTTGGATGTTTAGCACATCGTCGTAAAAATTCCTTCATCTTTTTCTTGGTCTTGGATTGAGTCATTTGTGTTTGGAGTACTCGGAGGGCATTGTCATAATTGTTGATGTAATAACTGTACATCTTCATATATGCAACATGAGCCGCAAACACTCGACCAATTCGATCCTCGGCCTGAGGAATGGTTGGTGTCGGTGCAGGGGTCGTACCACGACTGCTGCTCATATCAGTCAAGGTCGACAATCGCTTCTCCTCAACAGACAACTGTTGCGTGGATGATTCGGGGGTCGATCCAGCGGCTGAGGTCTCGTCTGAAGAAGGAGGGTTGGTCTCCACTGTGGATGAAGGACGAGAAGACGAAGTTTCGACAGCAAAAGTAGTACGGGTCGGAACAGGACTCAATGGACTAGTCACAGCCACTGCCGCGGCCTTTTCTGCGCTTGCAGTCGTAGCCGTTGCAGAAACAGAAGTAGAGGCAGCAGAGGCAGAACGTGCTGTGTGATACGCCTTCTCCAGCTCAGGCAAAAAGTGCTGAGCATGGAACACGTAGATGCCTTGAGCGTTCGTGAACACAGCCTTGTGATCTCCTTGGGACATTACTTGTTGTGCAGGTGTCAAGTAAATCTCATCCAAACCCTTCAGTCCCTCAACATAAGTCCGTTCCGTCGCCAAAATCTCATCCACAATCCGACGACGACGTGTCGCTTGCGCTTGCATCTTGGCCAATCGGAATTCCTCTTCCTTCTTGGCTTGTTCTGCTGTCGTCGTCATCTTTTCTTCAGATCCCTTGCCTTCCTTGTCACTCTCGCCAGATTCTCCTGTCGACTTGGCCTCGGTAGAATCTCCTTCTGTATTCACACCAAGACCCACTGTCGCAGCTCGATCTGCACTCCAGACACGACGCCATGCAAAGACTTCGTTCCATTCCGATGAATCTGGGTCCAAATCGTTGAGATCCTTGAGATATTGCATGACAGGCTTGAGATAGGCCGAGTTTTGTCCATATCGGATAGCTCCACCTGCGTTCCAGGTGGTGGCCATCATCGAGGCTTGTGAACCCTGTCCTGGCATACCAGCAATAATTGGCGACGAGGGCAAAGGTGTCGTGGGCGAATGCAATGACGAAAGTCGGTGCTGTTGTTGCTGTTGTTGAAGCTGCTGTTGCTGCTGCAAGGCCTCTGGATCCAGGATATCGGAATCGTTCTCGGTACCCTGTGTCATCTGACTCTCCATGCTCATGTAACTATACCGGAAGTTCTTCTTGGGGAGTGGGTCAAACGCCAAACTGGAGGGCACGGTCGAATCTCTCGAGGAACCATAGGGCAAATGACCTGTGCTCTTGTTCTGGTATCGGTTTCCAAGCACACTAGAGGCAGTGCCCTTGCTGGATTGGTTGGACATGAGTGCAAGGTCTGGTGTGCTCCTCAACGAAGCACTCGATTGTGTACCCAACACATTGACTCCATTGCCACCATAGCCTGAATCACGGACCGTGTGAGTTTCGATGGTCGAGTGACTATCGAGTCCATCCATGACCAGTTCGTTGGAATTGGTCCGCTTATGGAATCGATCCTTCATCCATTGGTTCAACCCACTGCCTGGTCCACGTTTCGAGTTGGTGTTGTTGGCATGTTGGGTCGAGCCTCTAGAGTTGGGTTTTCCAGATCCATCGTTCGTCTCCTTTTCATATCCTTCTCCAGACAAACCGCCATTCGCTGCATCAATATCAGCCATGGGATCAAGTTCACTTCCGACTGAAAAACGCTTTGGATCGGTTTTGATCGAAGAAGGTTGTGGCTGCAACTGCTGCTGTTGCTGTTGTGAATGATCCTTTGTAGCGGATTTACTGGTTCCCTTGCGGATAGACTTTAAAAACTTGTTCAAAGACAACGAACTAGGAGTCGGGCTCGAACCAGAAATCGCTTCCGATCCAATGTCGGTCGCATTCGAAGTAGAAATGGCCCGTTCTCGTCGAGGTGGACTATGTTCATTCGCAAGGGCAGAGGCATAGTAGGCCCCTGAAGCAGCAGAAAAGGTACTGGAGCGTTGACTCACTGAGGCACCAGTATGGTGATCCAGACCCTCATCCGTGATCATGGATGTAGTATTGTTGCTGCCGTCCTTCTTTTGGAGACCCATAAAAGTCATTAGATCACCATGCGACCGTCTCTTGGACAGAGTCGCTGGTAAATTGGCTCCTCCCGTGCCACTGCGTCTCGTACCAGCTGGAGCAGAAGCAACTGATCCTGCATTTGACACAACAGATCTTCTCCAGGGCTCATAGACACTTCTGGATCGGGTCGGTGCGGCGCCATGTCCAGAACGACTCACGGAGGGGTCTGCATAAGGATCGTCGCCCAAGAAACTCTGGTGTCCTCCGAGAGCAGTTGTAGAGGAAGATTCTGTCAAGTCCTCGACCAACAGAGGTTGTAACAATTCTGAAAAGGGTGAAACAAACTGGTTTCCATCGACGAGCAAGACATTGAGGGTAGTGGAAAGGAGACAAAGTTGAGCAGGGACGGATTTGAGTCGGTTGTTCCTGACATCCAGTTGGCGCAATGCTTTTAGTTTGCCAACCATTGGATCTATGGAGTGGGATAAACCATGTTAGAGCCACGGGAGAGAAGGGGGTGGGATGGGACGGAGAGAGAAAGACAAGGTAGGGAGAGCACTAAAAAAAAAAAAAAAAAAAAAAAAAAAAAGGCCCCTTAGATGAGATAGAAATCATTGTTCCTGACATCCAGGACCTCAAGACGAGCCATCTTTTGGATGGAATCGGGCAATTTCCTTAGTTTGTTATTGGAGAGATAGAGCTCCTTTAACCGGGTCAATAGTCCGATCTCGTTGGGCAAGAGCTCAAGTTGATTGTCACAGAGATCAAGCACTTGGAGTTGGGTCAAGGCAGTGAGGTTGGAGATTGGGGACAGAATCTGAATCACATTATACGCCAGTCGGAGATGTGTAATTGCTGTTGAGAGAAAGAGAGAAAGAAATAATAATAGTCATTGTTAACAGAGTGTTGGACACACAAACAAGGAGACACAAACCAAAACCTATTATTCATGCAGCTATGCAAAAGAGAAAGAGAGAGAAAGAGAGGGAGGAAATAAAAAAAAAAAAAAATTGCAAATGCAAATGCAAATGCACAGGAGTAATAAACAACAACAATAATAAACCTACTGCTCGGTAGACCAGATGGGATCTCGGCCAACTCCCGTTTGGTCAAGTCCAGGATCGTGACACCATGTTGAAGCATGGATTCAGGGATTTGGAGTGTCGTCGACATGGTGGACCATTCCGTATCAGAGACTGTCGAGAATCGACTCGTCAGGGGGTCTCCTCTTTTCATCAACCCCTGCTGCTGTGAATTCTGCTGCTGTGAGAGTGGGGGTGGTGAGGATGAACGAAGGCCCTGTGCTTGCGTTGTTGCTGTTGCCGTCGTCGTTGGCATCGACATTGTTGGCATCGACATCGATGGCATTCCCATAGACGGCATTCCCATCGTGGGCATCGCCATTGTGGGCATCGCCATCGCTGGCATTCCCAACTCACTCGACTTGGACCCGAGTGCAAACAAGGGTTCGAAAGAGAGACTGTTGGCAGCAACAGCGGCCGCACCATAAGCAGACCGTCGGTCCTGCTGAGAAGTCGATGAGAGTGGGGTCTCAACTAGACTCGACAACCCAGTCTCTACACCCGTGCCCATGCCAGCCGAAGCTGGCGTGGAGGGGATTGAGGATGGGATGATAGCAGAGCTGATAGTGGAAACTCGTTTGCGTTGAGCACTCTTTTCGGGAACCGTGGGTGGCAGTGCGTTGAGCTCATCCCCCATCGACCGACGCTGACCTCGCTTCTCAAAGTATGAACCACTGGACCCATCCTCATGATGTGAGAGCGGGCCATTGTAGTGGTTGGAAGAAGACGAAGACTTGGCCAGCATGGCCATATGGCTTTCCAACAGCGAATAATGGAGGTGCGACTTTTGCAACTTGACATATTGTTCCTGGAGGATCTTGGACCGGACCAGAGGATCGTCATAGTCACTGTCGTCATAGTCTTCGCTCTCAAAATCCGTGTAACCTCCACTCTGGCGTCGCGAGGATAGGAGTGCGGCCGCGGAGGTAGAGGAGGAAGAGTTGTTGGGAATGCGTGGACGAGGGATGGGCATGACATCGGGATCGCTGTCGGCATTGGTTGTCGAGGTTCGATTCATCCTGGATTGGCGCTTTGCGCTGTTGGCGCGGGCAAGGCTTTTGGGGGGTGCAGCTGGGGTGTGAGATGAATGATGTTGCTGTTGCTGTGGATGATGATGTGGATGATGAGAAGAAGAAGAAGAAGAAGAAGGGGGAGTGGAGTGGTGGTGGTGGTAGCTCAAGCTGGATGGTCTGCTGCTGTTGTTGTTGTTGTTGCTGCTACTACTACTAGCGTGGGGTGATGCAATAGATGATGAACCTCCTGAATTCAGAATTCCAGGAGTCGCATCGACCATCCAACTTTCGCGCTGCATCCTGTCCCGTGCCGTCGTATCCTTGAGGATCGGTCGAGGCATTGTCAAGACCGTCGTCGCTGTTGTTGGAACGCTTTGGCCACCACTACCACCACTACTGTGATGACTATGATGGTCGCGCTGTTGCTGTTGCAATTGTTGCTGTTGTGCGCTAGAGAGCATGCCGTCAGGAGTCCTCCTCGTCGGTAGTCCATGCTGGTGGAGCTGGTGCGAGGACAAGGAGGAGGAGGAAGAAGGAGGCAGAGCGCCCTCAGAGCCTACTGAGGGGAGCGGAGGCAGCTGGCTATCGGCCGTGGCCAGGAGCGGCGATTTGGGAATGGAATTACGACGGGTGCCGGAGATGGCAGGTGGTGCAGGTACGAGCATGGTCGGCGGGTCAGTTCGCATCTTGTTCTTATTGGCCTTGGCCAAGCGAGCACTCTTGAGTGTCAAAGGAACAAAGGGTTGTGTTGTCCCAGCAGTGTCCAAATCTGGGCGACCTTCGGATACGGTGCTGACTGAAGAGACGGCGGCGGGAGTGCACGAGAGCCGCTGGATGGTGTTGGTGGAGCGAGCGAGTTGTTGCTGGTGGTGTTGCGCGAGAGCGTCGTCAGAGGCGAATGTGTCTAGTCCAGACGAGGACAGGGGCGGTGGTGGCCGTAGGTCGTGCACCGGAGCAGATGCAGGGCCTGACTGCTGCTCTAGGGGTGGAGCAGACGAGGTGGTGGCGACAGCTGCAGAGGAAAGGACTAGAAGATGGTGGGATCCCCGAATGTTCCAGGGTCAGGAGCAGGAGCAGGGTCAAGACCAAGAACACCAAGCACCAAGGACGGGGCGAGATGACAACAATGAGATGGAAAGAGAGAGAGAGAAAGAGAGAGATGGATAGAAGAGAGAAGAGAGAGGGTGGAAAAGGGCGGGAGAGAGAGAGAGAGAGAAGAGGGGGCAAGGGAGAGTGAGAACGAGAGCGGGTCAGCAAACAGAGAGCTCAGCGAGTTCGGGACATCGGGATTGGGAATCGTCAAGGGCACAAGAAAGGCACGGAGAGAAAGAGAAAGCGAAAGAGAGAGAGAGAGAGAGAGAGAGAGAGAGAGACGAAAAAGAAAAAGAGAGGAAGGAGCAGGCAGTCAGGGCGAGACGACGGGGGAAAGAAAGGGAGTGGCAACGACAGCGGCAACGACAGCGGTGGTTGCAGTCAAAAAGAAAGAAAAGTTGTCTTCGTCGTTTGGACAGGGGATGCGGCGCGGCGCAGAAGAGAGCGAGCAATGATAAGAAAGAGAAATAAGAGAAGGAGAGCGACGAAACGAACAAGAAAAAAAAATAACAAATTGGCCCACGGGGACGATCCACAAGCGCCATCGAGGGTTGCACCACACGGAGCCCAGCTAGGCAGTTCCCCGGCCTATTGCCTATGAGGCTAATGGGCAATGGACCGAAGAAAGAAGAGACGGATGCGCAGAGGAACAAGAGAAAAAAGAGAGAGAGAGAGAGAGGAAGAGCCCTTTTCTCTCTCTCTCTTTTTTTTTTTTTTTTTTTTCTCTTTTCACCCCGCGCCAGGGACAACGCGCCCGTCTCCTCGCCACGCTCTCCCCCGTCCTCTCGAAAATGTGCCTGGGACAGACGATGTACAATATCGCAACGGACCAATTTCGCCAACACAAAAAAGAGAAGAAAGAAATTATTCGTTTTGGGCTGCATCCTTTCCTTGCCCAGTCCAGTACAGATCCAGAGCACCGGCAACTATGGGCAGAAGCCCCGTCTCCCACAAACTACCCAGCCCGTTATTTTGCTGCTGTTCATTGCTGCTATGTTTCGTCTCGGCCCCGCGCCCCAAAAACGGACCCCTCAGAGCCGAATGCACCCCATCTCCCGCGTCTATTAATACAGGCGCGTCTTTAAATATATACACGCACGCGAGGTGATACAACCGTAGAAACAAACTCACAACCCAGTAGTACTGCAAAAAAAAAAAAAAAAAAAAAAAAAAGTAGAGACACCTACACACGCCACTGAACGGCCGCCCTAGGAGCCGCCCGCCTCTCATTGTCCTTGCTTAACTGTTGTCTGGTCTGGGAGAGGGGGGTTTAGGTGGGGGGGTGTCAGAGAGGACGGATGTTTGTGGGCTGAGCGGCGAGAGCAGGAGCAAAGAGATGCGCGAGAGCGAGAGCAACTGACTCGACAGTCAGACCGACAGAGTAAGAGAGCGAGCGAGAAGACGGGCAAAGCGAGAGAGTGGGGGAGTCAATGATGGAGAGGGATAAGGAGAAGGAGAGCAAGGCCCCGGTTCAGGTAGCCGGAGAGAAAGAGAGAGAAAGAGGACAAAGTGTAAGGGTAATGAAGGGGCAAGTAGAGTGAAGGTGTCAAAGGACGAGGCCGGGGAGAAGAATCGATGGTACGCGAGGCTGTGCGAGTAGGTTGATCAACCGTTGATGATGGTCGGTGGCGGAGGCGATGGTGGTGGTGGTGATGGAGGCGGTGGAGACGGAAATGGTGGAGAGGGGAAAGGGATCAGCAAGTACCGAGCATGGCACAGATGATGATTGCGAGGGAGAAAAAAAAACAAAAGTGAAAAAGTGAAAAGAAAAGAGAGAGAAAGAGAGAAAAGGGCACGACAGCGACGAAACGAGAAGGAGAAACCCAGCAGGCACGGATGACAAAGAGACGTCAACAGCGGGATGGTCGCCGCGGTCAACTTTGAACCGATAAAGTTGTCTGCCAGGAGTAAGAGAAAGAGAGAGAGAAAGAGAGAGACCCGGAACAGCCACATGAACGCGTCGTCGAACAAAGGGACGCGCCTGCCTGCTTGCCTGCCTGCTTGCCTGCAGATAACGACTCAAAAAGCTCTTTGTCTCTCTCGCATTCTCTCTCTCCCCCCACCCCTTCACACACATTTGTCCAGCTGTCTCTCTCCTCGCCACGATGTTACCGTGCCCCTCGCATCCTCCCTCGTGTTCGTGTCGTTGCAAGAGCTGCATGCCGTATTGTGCATGTGTATTTCTCTCTGTTTTGAACGTCGGGCTACCTATCAGACGGCCTTCCTGCCAATCGGCTGGTCGGCCTACCCGTTTGTCTGCTTGTCTGCTTTGTCTGCTTTGCTGGCATCTCTTCCGGTCCCGTCTCCGTCGCCCATCTTTTTTTTTTTTTTATACTCTCTCTCTCGGTTCCATCCGCCTCCAGGCCAACTCTCTGCCTTTTTGCTCCGCACAACACAAATACTCTACTAGGCCCAATATCTCCTTCGCGAGCTCTTTTGCTTGTGCTTCTCTCTCGTCCTAGTACGCGTAGTGCTCTCTCTGTATCTCTCTTCCGTTTGGTGGACCACAAAAGCGGGCCAGTGCCTCCTGACCGGCTCTCGAGCACCAAGATGCCTTTGCAGCAAGCAAAAACGAGAGGTGAGAATTGAGAGCTGGCGGGAAAGAGAGAGCGTGGTAAGGTTGGAAGGTATGAGAAGGAGGGGGTAGGGACCGGGACTGTGGGATGCCGGTGCCTGACTGGCATTATTTGCAAGATCCGTCCTTTTTTGAACAAGAGTCATCTCTTGTCTGCGAGAGCCGAGCAAAGAGAGCATCTGGTACTTTCTCGGTCTCCCTCTCTCCCGCCCTGGAGGCATTTCAATCAACGACTTGGGTCTTTTTTTTTTTTTTTTTTTTTTTGCTCATCAAGAGACAGTAGCACTAGTTCCCTCTCCCTCTCCTCTCATTTGCTTGCTCGTTCACTCGCCCAGGACAGCTCTTGCCAGCCTCTTGCATTCTGGGGCGACTTGCTCCGTTTTTCATCCCCCCCCCTTTCTTGCCTCTCCTGTAGACATTCCAGAGGACACGCAATTAAGGAAGAGAACAAACCGGGCAGCATAGAGCGAGATGTACTCCCCACCCCTCCTCCTCTGTCTTCATAAAGCCCCGTTATCCCCGAACCTCCGGGGCAAAACAAAAAAAAAAAAAAAAGAAAAAAAAAAAAAACAAACAAAAAAAAAAAAGGGACACACTTCTGGAGAATTAACCTTCAGAAAATATTGGTGTCCCCCCGTCCAGGCCCAGAGGAAAAATACCAAGGATATAAAAGCAGTGTTGTATTACCCTCAACGGTCCAGAACCTTTTGTAATTGTAATAAAAAAATGTTCTCTCATTTCCCCAGAATGCGCATGTATCCGTCTTTGTCGCACGCCCTCCTGCTCAAAGGGAAGAGAAAGAAAGAAAAAAAGAAAAAAAAGAAGAAAAAAAAAAAAAAAAGGTGTGCCTGGGTATAGAGCGGGGTAAAACTTACCATACTGTGGCGGCAATAGATCTTGATCACGTCCAGAAAGACGTCGCGTCGCGCTCGCGCTACTGCTGCTGCTTCGTCGACTCCGCGTCACCACCACCACAGTCTCGGATGCTGTCGTGTTTGCAGTCGAGGTCAAGGTTGGATCCTGTGACAAAAAGAACGAAGATCGAGCCGACGGAGGCAATCCTGTCGAGGTTGACGAATCCGTGGAAGCAACTGAGAGCCGGACATCTGTATCAGCCGTGTACACGGACGAGCTCAAGGACGGTGGTCGGGGGACAGGAGGCACAGGTGAGGATGAGAGGAGACCATCTGGATAGGGTAGGGGTTGACTCCCAGATCGGGTTCGAAGAATCGATTTGGGTTTGTTCTTTAGGATGGACACAGGCCGGTGCGTGGGACTCGAAATGATCGCCGCACCAGAGCCATGTGGACTTGATTGGGACCTGGTTCGTGTCGACGACAAAGAACTGGCAGATACGACTGGAGAGGTGGATCCCGCTGGTTCCCGATCACGGTCCGTTCCGGATGGGTCCTCATTGGTGACTGATTGTGATGCTGATTGCGATGATATTGCAGCTGCTGGCATTGAAGGGCGTCGGTTCTGGTGCCGACGAGGAGTGGTGGGCGTCGATGGTCGTACAGAAACCAATTCATGGTCCTTGGCGGCAAGAGTGGAAATGGCTGTGGCTGTAGTCGCTGTGGCCGGTGTGGGCATGACCAATGCATTAGAGCGGACCCTTCCACTGCTTGTTGCCGAATGACGGTGAGAACTAGCAGAGCCAGTTGAGGATCGACTGTCCTCCAGTGTTTTGCTCCGCCGTCTGCTACTTTCGCCTTTCTCGGGCAGAGTCACGGTGGCAGATACAGGGCGAGAGACCGGAGAGACTGAGGGGACTGGGGAGAGTGAAGAGACCGAGGAGGTTGGAGAGACTGAATAGACCGGAGAGACTGATGAGATGGAGGAGACGGGTACTTCTGCTGATGAGATCGTTGAGGACTGTCCAGGGGACGGCCGAGAGGCCAAAGAAGGGTCTGAAGCGCTGCTATTGGTGCAAGGGGCGACATTACTGTCCTGGCTGGCTTCAGGGGTAGTTCTCGGGTGGAATCCAATGGTAGTCTTTGGCGAGCGTGGAGGAGAAGGCTGTGCCGTTGGCAGAGGTGCGGGTGTTGCACTGGGCGATGGTGATGGTGATGGTACCTCGTCTGTCGGGATCGGGGGAAGTGGGTATAGGGGTTTGGGTGGGCGAGTCTGGGTAGGTGTGATAACATTGACAACAGGGACAGGAGGAACAGGGGGCTCATCGCCAGGGTGGAGGAGTGAAGGTAGGAATGGATTAGGGCATGAGGTCGAGATCAAGAGGAGGGATGGGTCGTCGTTGGCTTCGCCAGGGGAAGGTGAAGATCGAGCGATGGCGATGGGCTGAGCAGGGGTTGAGGATGATGATGCTTCAGGAGTAGTGTCCGAGGGTGTTGGGAAAAAGGAAGAAAACGAGACAGTAGTCGGTTCGGATGGCTGAGGGCTGGCAGATCGGGGAGTCTCTGCATTTGTAGTGGCAGTGGTAGCAATTGAGGGGACTGGGTCGATGGCGAGGATGTCAGTGATGGATGAGGAGGGGTTGCCATGAGAAGAGGATCTGTGCCTATTCTGGAGCCCCCGCAGGAACCTTGGCAGACTCATCTTCGACGCCGATTCAGAGCGAGGCGAAGTCGCGGGAATGGATCAGTCAGGAAGTAAAAAGGGGCTCGAGATGATGATGGACAAGAGGATGATGATGGAGGATGACAGTGATGAGCACTGTGCAACGGATGGGAAGGGACGGGTAGACGGAGGAGGACAAAGAGGAAGAGCGAGAGGAAGAAGAGGGGGAAGTGGAAGTGGATGGGGCCGAGAAGGATGGGGATGAAGAAGAGAGGATGAGGAAGAAGAAAAGAAGGATGGACGATTGAAAAGACAAAAGAGACAACCCTGGACAAGAGAAGAAGAAAGAGTCTCTTTTTCAAAAGGGATGCCAATGCGGGGACCAGGCCGCCGTGCCTGTGAGAGTGCGTGTTTGTGTTTTATTTTCCTTACCAATTCTAACCAACGGGCGTATCAGCAGCTAGTCGATTTGGTTCGAGGTGTCTTTCTGTAGGACAGCCTTAATTCGCATTAATGATACTCTCTCTCTCTCTCCAACGACCAGGTGTCTTTTACATTCCCTCTGCGCCACGTCTGGGGCATGCAACGGACAAGAGAAAGAGAAAGAGAGAGAGACAGACAAGCTCCGCAATGCACATGCTTTGCTCTCTATCTTCTGTGTATCTCTCTTTCATCAGTGTATTTGTATCTGTCGCTCTCTGTCTCTCTGTCTGTCTCTTGCTCTTGCTCTCTCTCTCTCTTCCTCTCTCTCTCTCTCTCTCTCTCTCTCCCACACGCGCGGGCCACTCTCCATCGTCCTCTCCCACTCTTTCAATCACTCACGCCACCAGTGACCAGACGCGTGTCTCTCTCTCCCCTCCTCCTGAGCCACACCACACCGACGTGGCATTCGACGCATGCACTCTGTGGTGACTCGGTATATCTCTCTGTCTTTCCCACCTGTCCAAACTCTTTTATTCTTTTTTTTCCTCATCCATCGCATCGCCCACTCGTCGTTGCTACTTTTTTCTTTCTCTCTTTTTCTCTTCCTTCTTTTTCTTTGATCAGTCTCGCGTGCTCATTGGTATCATCCATCCCACAGGATTCTTGTTGCCACCAGACGTGATCACGCTCATTCATCTCATCGCGCATCAATTTAACTCAAAAGGACAAGCTTACAATTTGACGCGTCAGGAATGTACCCAGCACAAGGACAAGGACACGGGCAACCCCAGGGACAAGCCCCGCCTCCAAGACCAGGAATGAGGCCTCAGTACCCGCAACAGTCATTCACAAGCCCGCCTGGTGCTGCCCCATTAGCTCCACCCAACTCACAGTTACCGCCTGGGAACCGACCACAAATGTATCCCAATGGGTCCCATCCTCCACCACACGTAGGCTCCGGCCCTAGCCCTAGTCAAGGACCGAGACCCATGGGACCTGCTGGAGGGCCGATCTCCCAGCGTCCGCCCTTGAATCAACAGCGACCTCCACAACAACATCCTGGTATGGCTAGACCTCCTGCCTCTGGTCCTCGTCCACCCATGGCAGGCGCTGGTAACCCGGCTCCTCCACCACAACAGCAACAACTGCAGCAGCAGCAGTTCCAACAGCAGCAGTTCCAGCAGCATGGAGGATTGCCATCCCAGCCACTTCAAAGACCCCCACCTCCAGGGAATAGTGCTACCGGAACCACCATGCCAATGGCACGACCTGTCGCGAACCCACAGCCGCAGTCAGGTGAAAGGGGGCTTCCAGGACCTGGCCAGGTGCCTCAGAATCATGCACGACCACCTCCCCAAGGAAATGTATCCAATACAGCCAGCGTCCAAAGCAAGAACTCCCGCCCACCTTCACTTATAATGCAGCAACACTCTCACCAACAGATACCACAGGCTCCATTGCACTCTCAGATGCCACAAGCTCCATTGCACCCTCCGATGCCTGCCCAGCAGCCGCCCCAGCAGCCGCCCCAGCAACAGCCACCGATCGCACAGGATCCGAGCCTTGCACCGATTGCTGGGACACCTATCCCAACAGGACAAACGGGAAGCGTCCACAAACCCAAGCGCGTTTATCCCTCTGCTGGCGTCAATCCTATTCAGGATTCGCCTCCTTATGGACCAGGATCGAGTCAGCCAGGAGGGACCTTTCAACCGGCAAGCATTCCAGGAATGCCACCACAGCCACCACTACCATCACAGCCTCAGTATGGAACTGCCGCTATGACAGCTGTATCCCCAGCCTATGGGACACCTGTGCCAACGCATCATCCAACTTTCCAACATGGACAGGTTCCTCAACAACCTAATACTCACCAGCTGGCGAATCAAATGGGATCCATGTCACTCCATCAGCAGCCAGGTCACGGGTTCACTAACAGCCAAGGGCCTTCTGTAAGTTTTGTCGACTAGAGTGAAATATCCATTTTCTCTTCTTGATGCTGAAAGAGTTTTCTCCGCAGAATGCGACATTACTTTTCCAAGGCGGAACAGTACTAATGATTTTTTTTCTCCCCTATTCTCATCCGACTAAGATGACAACCGTGGCCCTCGCCGGTGCACGTCCACACATCCAGGACCTCGAAGCCCCTCCACCAGCGATCAGACTTCCTCCCAATGTAATGCTCTTTTTGTCTCTAGGAAGATCGGAGTCTAGATGGAAAACAGTACATCTGAGTGATAAATGTCGCGTGTTAACGAGAGTATGAAATGGTCCGCTGTTCCTATTCCTTTTTTTTCCCGATCTGCTAGGCATCTGTCACCCAGTCTCCGTACGCAAATTGTGATCCTTCGTACAAGCGATCAACCCTGAATGCCATCCCTGCGAGCTATGAGCTCTTGAAGAAATCGCGTCTCCCTCTAGGACTTGTTATCACACCATACCGAAGCGTGAAGGAAGGCGAAGTATGAACAAATTGCGATCTCATTTAAGGATAGAAAGGAAGTTGCTCTAATCCAACATACTCGAAAAAGTCGATTAACATAACGGCGACTTCTTGTTGGTGACATTATTCCATTAGGAACCGGTCCCCGTCGTCTCGGACACGATCATGGCGCGATGCCGTCGCTGTAGAACATATATCAACCCGTTTGTCAAGTTTGTCGAAGGAGGTCAAAGATGGAAATGCAACATGTGCTTTACTTTGAACGAAGGTACATTCTTTGGTTTCACTGCTGCTCATGTGTTATCCTCTCTTTTTCTTGTTCAAGAATTCGCCGCTGACAAAGTGTTTATGGCTACAATAGTACCTTCTTCCTTTGATTACGATGCCCACACACAACAGCCCGTGGATCGGTGGCAGCGACTGGAGCTTAACTATGCTGTCGTAGAGTACATCGCGCCGACAGAGTACATGGTACGACCTCCTCAACCTCCCGTCTATCTCTTTATTATCGACGTTTCCTACCAGGCGATCCAGTGCGGAATGGTAGCTACCGCAACAGCGGCGATCTTGGAGTCTCTAGATAATATTCCCAATGACGAAGGTCGTACCAAAGTCGGAGTCATCACAGTCGACAGTGCCATTCACTTTTACAACCTGAACGTAAGCTGCAAAAAGTTTAGAGCGAGCAATCGGCTTGAACAAAAAAAGAAAAACAACGACAATAACAACAACAACAACAACAACAACCCCAATGCTTGCTTTCTCTATCTATGTATTAGGCTGCTTCAGGAGAACCCGAGATGCTAGTGGTCCCAGATCTTGACGAGCCTTTCTTGCCTCAACCTTTGGATATGTTGTGCAACCTGAATGATTGCCGAGAGGTACTGTCATCACTCCTAGATCGACTCCACGACATGTTCAAGGATACACACAATGTCGGCAGTGCATTCGGTCCAGCTTTGCTCTCAGCCTACAAGCTGATATCGCCGATCGGAGGCAAGATTCTTTGTCTTCAATCGAGTCTACCCAATCTGGAGTCCGGAGTCCTCAAGATGAGAGAAGACCCCAAGTTGCTGGGCACTGCAAAGGAATCATCATTGTTGCAGCCAGCCAATTCGTTCTACAAGACTTTCTCGATTGACTGTATGAAGTCTCAGGTCTGCGTTGACATGTTCTTGTGTGGCGCCCAGTACTCGGATGTAGCGACAATGAGTAAGCATATCTTTTGGATATACACTACCTGTTTGTTTACCTTCTTTGCTCTTGTATAGCTGCCCTAGTATTCTGACAAGATGTACTTTTTCTTGTATTTGTTTTACTCATGAACCTCAACGGTGTCATTGTACATCGCGTGGTAAGGCTGTTTACCCAAGTATACGGGAGGCAACACGTTTTTTTATCCGACTTTTAACGCTGCGAGACCCGAGGATGCAGAGAAATTGAGGCACGAGCTTTGTGAAGTGTTGTCTCAAAGGATTGCACTTGAAGCCGTGATGCGGGTTCGAGTGTCCAAGGGATTAAGAATGTCAGCATTCTATGGCAACTTTTTTGTTCGTTCAACCGATCTCTTGTCCTTGCCAAACGTTCCCCGGGATCAATCCTATTCGATCGAGATTAGTTTTGATGAAAACCTTACTGTCCAGACAGTATGCTTCCAAACTGCTCTTTTGCACACGTCCTCGTCAGGTACATTCTCTCTCTCTTTCTCTCCTACCTGGGCTTGCAAACAATCACAAACAGACAAACAAGAAAAAATTGATAGCTCGCTCTGTCCACTCACCATGCACCCAACCTTCGCCCTTTTAATCTTCAGGTGAACGCCGCGTTCGAGTGTTAACGATGGCGATTCCTGTGACCAACAGTCTTGCAGAACTGTACATGTCAGCAGATCAAGTAGCTATCACGACCTTGCTCGCCAATAAGGCCGTAGAACGGGGCATCGACTCAAAATTGGAAGATGCAAGAGATGCATTGACCAATGCCTGCGTCGACATACTCGGTGTGTACAAGACACATATGTCGGCTGCTTCCACGGGAGCGACTCCTAACCTGCCCATCTGTGATAACTTGAAGCTTATGCCATTGTTGACACTTGGCATGTTGAAACATGTAAGTGTCTTGCCTTGAAATGAAGTGAATGGAGAGGGAGAGGGAGAGAAGAGTATCCAACTCACGCTCTGTGTATAACAATATTCCTTGGTAGCCCGCCTTAAGAGCTAGCTCACAGATCCCATCCGATGCACGTTCGTTTGCTCTCCATCTGTTCTCGACGCTCCCATCTCAATGTCTTATCCCGTACATCCACGCACGTTTCTATTCACTACACAATATGCCCGAGACTTGTGGTACCGTGGATGCGAACACGGGTAAGGTTCATATGCCTCCAACCATGAACCTGAGTAGTGAAAATCTTGCCCGAGGAGGGCTGTTTATGATTGAGAACTCTCAGGCAATTTGGTTGTGGGTAGGTCGGGATGTGGTACCACAATTGTGTTGGGATCTCTTTGGTCAAGAAAGCTACCAGAATATTCATGGAGGCAAGGTAAGCGTTTTGAACCTTATGATGAAGGAAGGAATATCTTTATTTTATTTCATTTTTCAGAGAGATGGGGAACTGTTGTGAGATCTGGACCTAACAAGAACTTTTGCAAAAACACACGCACGCACACACACACACACACACACACACACGTTAGACAACCTTGCCGGAACTGGAGAATGACTTTAATCAGAGAATCAACCTCATAATCCGCCATACTCGCAATATGCGACGACAGCCATATTATCAGCAACTGTATGTGGTCAAGGAAGATGGCGATCAATTCTTGAGACTGCAGTTCCTGAGCCATTTGATCGAGGATAGGGCAGAACCGATCATGAGTTATCACCAATACATGGCCCATCTCAAGGACAGGGTATGTTTCCTTCAGCCGTTTAAGACGGGTGATGACTGAAAAAAAAAAAAAAAAAAGGCTCTATTTGACAAATGCTAACCCCCTTCCCCTCTTTCTATTCTTGCTTGTCGATTTCTAGGTCAATCACGGCTCCTTTTAGCTGAAAGACCACCGGTCAGAGATGCAGAAAAGAAGGGAGGAAAAGAAAAAAAAAAAAAAAAAAAAAGGACGAAAGAAAAGCAGAGGAGGGAAAGAGAGAAGGCGCTAGGTAGCCTTTTGGAGATCTAAATGAAGTACATTGTCAACTAGCTCATTTTCTTGGTTCTCTAGGATTTCTTGTTCTTGAGCAAAAATTCGTTGTAGTTCAACCATCTTTTCAATAGGCCTTGTAATGTCCTGTGAGTAATCATGGTTAATCAAAGTATCGAAGGATAGAATTGTCAGCGGAGAGAACCAAATAGAAAATACACACGTACAAAATGAGAGAGAGAGAGAGAGAGGATGAGAGAGAGATAATCCGCCCTTCTCTCTTAGATCTGTCCAACATGACCCGAAATCTAATCTCTTACCTTCATAATCATCGGGGTATACTCAACGCGAGGTTTTTCAAGCAGATCGTTTTCTCCGTCCGTCTCTGTGACTTCCAATCCAGATGAAGAGGGCAAAGATGGTGCTGGCCATCCCAAAAGTGCAACCGCTTGACCCACAGCCTCGGCCGTCGAAGTATATGTCTCCTTGGGCTCTGGCTTGAGTTGATGATAGACAGACAGAGGGGGGTTCGGGAACTTGATCTGGGTGGTCAATTGTTGGAGTCGAGGATTACATCGATACATGATCTTGGCATGAGACCAACTTCCATCAAAGGCAATGATCAGTTTGTAAGGATACTTGGCCGGAACATCGTTTACTAAGGTTGGCATGTCCATTCCTGGGTAAATCGGGTCTGGGTGAGAACATCCTTGACAACGGTATCGGAGAGGAATATTGGTAGATAACGGAGCTGGAAGATGATTGGGTGGTAACAATGTGTTGGCGATCGACTGAATATCGACAGCGCCATGGCTGGGATATAGTAACAAGGGTGTGCAATTGGGATCTTGAAGTATTTGCGACAGTCCTAAATAAGAAACATTTCCACATACACACATACACACATACACACACACACCCCAGCCCACACCCATCCTTTACGTTTAGAATGGAGACTGACACAGTTGCTTGGTTTTATATCTCTGAAACCTCTAGACATAGGGAAAGACACTCTCTTTTTACCTGGGAACTTTCGGTCATTGAAATCCTTGCCGATTAGAACTTGGCAATATTTGAAGGTCATCTTGAGAATACGGATCGTTCCAATGCTGACCTGACATCGAGGATGCTAATAAATAGAAAATAAGAAACATCAAATAGTCGCGTTGTTTGGTGAGCCTATCATCCTTTTCTTTCTTTCCTTCTTTCTCTTTCTTTCTCTTTCTCTAGTCCTCGACGGTCTTTATTGAGCAACATCCAATGAAAAATAACTCACCTGAAGAATCAAGATACGAACACGACAGTTACAGTAGAGTTGGTTCGTCAGAGCAGAACAGATACATGATCGACTCGGTCTCCAACACCGTGAACATTCTTCCCTCGAATCCTCAATGTTGTTGCGATAGTGGATATGGTCTGGGTTACGCCCGGAGCATCGTTTTTAAGAAACAAGTCCAAAAAGGTTAGTCTCCCTCTCTCTCTCTCTCTCTCTCAAAAAAAAAAAAAAAAAAAAAAAAAAAAAAAAAAAGGACAAATGGAGACCTGCTCACATTGATGGAAGAAAGAAATAAGAAAGACCGATGACCCGTGCTATTACCGATACGGTTTGGAGTCGATACATCCTTTGATTCGACAAAACGAGAATCACCAAAAAAGGTTCGCTTCCACGTCCAAAGAGTGTTGGTCCAGGCCAAGGGTGTATAGTTCAACTCTGGATCCAAATGTACAAAACGCCGACGATGAGCGCGCTGTTCAAATCGGGAATAGAATTTAGTTCGTTTGGGCTTGACCATCGCCGTTGGTTCCTGAGAAGAAGATGTAGTGATTCCCTGGTCTCTGTCCTCAGTAGTCACTTTTGGTTCAGGAACTGGATCGGGCGTCTGATTTGATCCGCTTTGTGATTCTTTTCCTACAAAAGTCTCATTCTTCTCTAGTTTCTGCTGTTGCTGTTGTTGCTGTTGTTGTTGACGATCCAAGATAAGTTTCCTTTGGTGCTCTTTCCGGACACGAATCAGCTCCGTAACAGTCGGGTCTGTCGTACGCCAATGTCGATCTGGAAACCGGGCCAGGGTCAAGGGTTGCCAGAGTTGATCCGCAGAAGCTAAATGATTGAACCGATGACTGACACAACAGAGACGACAGAGGGTCTGAGCACTTAGACCAGCGAGTCTAGCTCTCTTGATACTAGATGTAGGTCTCTTGGAGCTCTTGGAACCCGCTGAGCCCTGGTGACCTTTCAAGACTGGGTCCTGTTGAAGTGGAGGGGAAGGTGCGGGCGGGGCAGTAATATCATGGGCATTGAGGAGACAAGAGAATACACGAAGAAGGATCGCATCCGGAAGATCCGTCAATTGCATTGAACCAGTCGTCGCCATTAGACTTGAAGGACAAATGAAATGCAACGAAAGGACAAAGAGATCTTGGTCCATCGTTGAAAGCCATAAAAGAAATGAAAGAGAAAAAAAAGCTACACGTGATAAGCACAAAGTTTTATTCGCTGCTTAGAAGCGACCACGACCTCCGCGACCTCCACGACCTCCACGACCTCCACGACCACGACCACCACGACCTCTTGCTGATACAACCGTAGCTATGAGATAAACAGAAAGAAAGAAATATGGTATGTTAGCTCTGTAATAAGACAAGAGATACTCCTCTCTCTTTTTTTCTTTTTTTTTTTTTTTTTTCTCCTGTCAAAATCAAGGATGGCAAAACAAGATCGATCCAAAGACGTACTGGTCTTTTTCTTGGCTTTGCTCTTGGGCGAATCATCAACCAAGAGTCTGTCGAGAGGCAAAGAGTCTGGGAGGATGAAATATCTGATGTTGCTTCCACGGATGCTCAATGTGTCCAAGTTGACAGGGTCCTTGTTCTTGACCGTCATCTTGACTGATCTCAAATGTGTGTTCATGCTCATGTCCACGCCCGTTACTGTGCCGTGAACAACAGTGCCGTTCTTGAGCTCGACGGTCACCGTCGAGGAGTTGAGCTTCATAAGAAAACTAATCGCAAAGCAGAATGGGTGGAGGAGGGGGAGGGAAATGAAAAAGAAAAGAGATCGGGAAGTTAGCACTGTCCTTTTGAAAAAGAGAAATGATCCGTGAAGGATAAAGTACATGGACAAAACCCCATGAAACTTCCTTCCTCCAATCCAGTCGTAAAAAAAGAGAAGATACAGATCCCAACGCTGGACGAAGCGATTCGATCCAAGGCGAGTCGTTCGGGAAGATTTTCTTTCCTTCTTTCTTTCTCTTTCTCTCCAGATAAGAATCCTGTGTCATTTCCTCTTTGTGTGTGTTCCCTTTCCCGAGTCTGTGTCAAATAAAACAATTCGAACTGTCCTCTTTTTTTTTCCTGAAAAAAAAAAAAAAAAAAAAAAAAAGATGTAACCTTCGGTATCCAGTTGGTCGAGGCGATGGGTGTCGTGATGTATTTGACGGCGTTTTCCAAAGGACGTGACTCTGATGACTAGTCCTCATCCTAATCAGTCAGCACTGTCATCGTGAACCAAGGTTGACTTTTGTTCTTTCTTCCTCTTTTTTTTTTTGCCTTCCCTAGAAGTGATGGCGATCAGATCAAAGATGCAGAGATGCAAGTCTCTGTTCCCAAAAAAAAAAAAAAAAAAAAAAAAGCAAGGATCCTGGATCATTATCTTGTTGATGTTGTCGGAATAGATAAATAGAGATCCAGAAGATTGCTTGGGTTGGAGTATTTACCGAACGAGCTTCATGGTTGGTGGACTAGGTAACTTGGTATGAATGAGGATGGGCGTGTCTGCAAAGGCTCGAAGGCTGAACAGAATCAAGGTCTTTGGCTTGGAAACCGACGCCATTATTACGTCACCGTAGCTGTATCTTTAAGTTTGCTACATCGCGCTCGCGACGTTTCGACCTTTTGCTGATGGAGAGAATAAAAAAAAAAAAAAAAAAAAAAAAAAAAAAAGAGAGAGAGAGAAAGGCAAGGTGAAATGACTCTAGACTTGAGAACCATACGTAAAGAAGCCTTCAGGTGCCAGATACGAGAACTTGTCTGGCAATAAATAGGCTTACCGTTGCTTTTGCTATTGTGGTTGTGTTGGAGAGTTCTTCATTCTTCATCGCGAGTAGTTGTCGATGTATAAAAAGCTTCTTTTGTATACTCTCTCTCTCTCTCTCTCTCTCTCTCTCTCTCTCTCTCTCTCTCTCTCTCTTTTATTATCCGTGTATCTACTTTCAGAAACTATCTTTTGCTCATACTGATGGCTTCCTGGACCCCTTTGGTGTCAAGGTCGTTCTTGATAATACTCCAAGAACCTGTTGTCGTGATCGAAATACCTAAGGAGAGAAGGATAAAAAGGTTTTTTTTTACGTAACGGTCAGTTCCTTTGAACAGTAGTGGGCATAACCGTAACGCTTTCTTAACGCTTTACCCCATTGTGGGAGCCCATCACCTTTCGGTGGATTCGGCCGCTCTGGGTATTGGATAAACCCCAGTTCGCCAAGCCATCCTCCCAGAGAGAGGACAGCATCATGATTGTGAGTAACCAGTCTTTTTAGGGACTGGAGGCCATGGAAGGACAGACTGAATACAGCCTATAGCCCTTCATTACCCACTACCACAACCACAACAGCACCTACCCTACAGCCAACAACACTACCAGCCTGGCCAAAGCTGATACAGGTAATGACAAGAGTCGCTAGAGGCATCAGGCGACTCTTGATACCCACTGTCCCTGACCATTCATGCAGCTACACTGGCTCGCCAACGCAGAACCCACCCTCGCCCAGAGAAAGAGGACCCAGCTGGATGGGTCGCTTAGGAATACCCTAAGAACCCAAGAGACTCCGGGGATTCAGGCTGGCGGTGGTCAGGTACTCTCAGAACCTGGCCGTCAGTGAACCCCTACCCGAAAAAAAAAAAGCAAAAAAGAACAAAAGGGAAAAAAAAAAGGGTACTGCTCTGTCCAACTGGGCCCTGTACACACGCCATACCCCTCTCCAAAGAAACCGCCATTACCTTATTTGAGCTGAGCCTAACTTGTCCAACTTGTGGTCTTGCATGAACCGAGTCCTGTTCGAAGAATGAAATGAAGAGGAGAAGATGAGTAGAATGAGAATGAGGAATGAGAGGAGAAGCGCTGAGCAAAGGAAAGGAAGTGAAGAGAAGAGAAGAAAGAAGTGATAAGAGTGATAAGAGAGAAAAATCAGTGGCAAATAGTAGTCTTGGTTGGGGAAGGTGTCGTGACCTCTGACCTGTTGCATGCTGAATGCTGCTGACATCCATACATGAGGAGAGGACCAACATTCCAGCTGCTGTCATTCCTCCTTCTATTCTGCCATTCACCTCTCTTCTGTTACCATTCGCCCTCTTCTGTTTCTCGGGACCTTACTGTGTAATAACTGTCCATTTTTTTTTTTTTTTTTTTTTTAGGTTCGGTTCTTCGTCCTTTTTATCCAGAGTTGAACAGACACACGCGAGCTGACATGGTTCAATCTAGAGTCTACATGATGAAAGTAAACGTTGCTTGGTATCGAGCCATGACTTCTAGATTCCCGGATGGAGAGAGAGAGAGAGAGAACTCGGTCGAAAGATGCTAGGAAAAAGATAAATTCCAGCAACAGCAGGCGATGGACAAGCGCGTCCCTTCTCTGAGATTCACCTCTGACATTCTCGCTTCCTTCTCGTAACTCAATCTCTGGTTGATAGTTTTTTCACTTACCATATACCTTGGAATGGCGCTCATAGGTCTAGTCGCACCTAATTCAAGCGTATTGTACGATTGCCGGCCTCAGAAAACCTTTCGATGAGAATTATTAGCGCATTAGCATGGATCTTTTCCCAGACTATAGACCTCTCTTTGAAGTGAGCGATCTCGCCATTTCAACGATACTTTTACTCATTCAACATGTATTATTGTATGTCTCTCATTCTACTCGTTTATTCGCTTGTAGGTGCCTTGCCACCGGTGAACATGTAACAAACAATCGTGAGTGCCAGTCGATTCTCCATTGGAGTTCTATCAATGTGATGCCATGATAAGTATGCATTATATTCTCAAAGGTGCCAAACATACTGAGAAACCATTTTAAAATCAAGTGAGTATGTATTCTCATGGCATGGTGTTGGAGTGCACGATTTCTAAAATGGAGGATCGCTCTAACTCGATGCATTGAACCCTCTCGGCCATCATTTACCTGTTCCTCCGGAAAGTTGATGTCGATCCGGGAATAGCAAGGAAAAGATGTAGCATTGTGGCTATTTTTTTCCTCCTGAATGTAAGTTCATCTAAATCGAATACATTAATAATGGTCAGCTCTGTTTTTCTGACCTACCATAGTTGTTCTTGACTCTGGAAATCGGCCGCTACCTTGCTGACTGACAAGTCCTTGTGCCCGATAAAACGTTTGGAGTCTCTGCTCGTCCAAGGTTCCTTGATTGATGTCCCGAGAATCGAAGGTTTACTGTCATTGTTGATGAGAAGACTCGTATGGAGCGCCTCATACACAACAATAGAGCGCTAGAAGTATTCCACTCACGGGCTTCCTCTCATCTATTAAACTATGCGGTACCAAGGAGACCCGATTTGACTGATTAATGTGTTACAAATGCCAAGTAGGAGTAACTGGATTCGAACCAAAAAAAAAAAATCCCAGGGCTGCATCAGTCTATCTAAAAACACATTCCAGGGCATCCAAGGTAAGATCTGCGAGCTAGTCAGGGCATTCTGAGGGACAAGATCAAGTCCGAAGAGAAGGGAAGCCTTCCTGCGTACGCGCTTGTCCATCGCCTGCTGTTGCTGGAATTTATCTTTTTTTTTTTTTTTTTTTCCTAGCATCTTTCGACCGAGTTCTCTCTCTCTCTCTCCCATCCGGGAATCTAGAAGTCATGGCTCGATACCAAGCAACGTTTACTTTCATCATGTAGACTCTAGATTGAACCATGTCAGCTCGCGTGTGTCTGTTCAACTCTGGATAAAAAGGACGAAGAACCGAACCTAAAAAAAAAAAAAAACAGTTATTACACAGTAAGGTCCCGAGAAACAGAAGAGGGCGAAATGGCAACAGAAGAGAGGTGAATGGCAGAATAGAAGGAGGAATGACAGCAGCTGGAATGTTGGTCCTCTCCTCATGTATGGATGTCAGCAGCATTCAGCATGCAACAGGTCAGAGGTCACGACACCTTCCCCAACCAAGACTACTATTTTTGCCACTGATTTTTCTCTCTTATCACTCTTATCACTTCTTTCTTCTCTTCTCTTCACTTCCTTTCCTTTTGCTCAGCGCTTCTCCTCTCATTCCCTCATTCCTCTCTTACTTATCTTCTCCTCTTCATTTCATTCTTCGAACAGGACTCGGTTCATGCAAGACCACAAGTTGGACAAGTTAGGCTCAGCTCAAATAAGGTAATGGCGGTTTCTTTGGAGAGGGGTATGGCGTGTGTACAGGGCCCAGTTGGACAGAGCAGTACCCTTTTTTTTTTTCCTTTTTGTTCGGGTAGGGGTTCACTGACGGCCAGGTTCTGAGAGTACCTGACCACCGCCAGCCTGAATCCCCGGAGTCTCTTGGGTTCTTAGGGTATTCCTAAGCGACCCATCCAGCTGGGTCCTCTTTCTCTGGGCGAGGGTGGGTTCTGCGTTGGCGAGCCAGTGTAGCTGCATGAATGGTCAGGGACAGTGGGTATCAAGAGTCGCCTGATGCCTCTAGCGACTCTTGTCATTACCTGTATCAGCTTTGGCCAGGCTGGTAGTGTTGTTGGCTGTAGGGTAGGTGCTGTTGTGGTTGTGGTAGTGGGTACGAAGGGCTATAGGCTGTATTCAGTCTGTCCTTCCATGGCCTCCAGTCCCTAAAAAGACTGGTTACTCACAATCATGATGCTGTCCTCTCTCTGGGAGGATGGCTTGGCGAACTGGGGTTTATCCAATACCCAGAGCGGCCGAATCCACCGAAAGGTGATGGGCTCCCACAATGGGGTAAAGCGTTAAGAAAGCGTTACGGTTATGCCCACTACTGTTCAAAGGAACTGACCGTTACGTAAAAAAAAACCTTTTTATCCTTCTCTCCTTAGGTATTTCGATCACGACAACAGGTTCTTGGAGTATTATCAAGAACGACCTTGACACCAAAGGGTCCAGGAAGCCATCAGTATGAGCAAAAGATAGTTTCTGAAAGTAGATACACGGATAATAAAGAGAGAGAGAGAGAGAGAGAGAGAGAGAGAGAGAGAGAGAGAGAGAGAGAGAGAGAGAGTATACAAAAGAAGCTTTATACATCGACAACTACTCGCGATGAAGAATGAAGAACTCTCCAACACAACCACAATAGCAAAAGCAACGGTAAGCCTATTTATTGCCAGACAAGTTCTCGTATCTGGCACCTGAAGGCTTCTTTACGTATGGTTCTCAAGTCTAGAGTCATTTCACCTTGCCTTTCTCTCTCACACACACACTTGGATTCTTTCTAGTTTTTTTCCCCTGTCATGCACTCGCTTGATTTAATGTAACAGCACACATCCTAGAGGAGTGAGAGTACCACTCTAGAGAAAGGAGCCTTTGCAAAATGGCGACGGATGTCAGTCTTGTCTGAGTGAGCAGCTGGCCATGAGGGCATTAGTCCACTGACTATTCATGAGGACTTGAGATGGAGAGATGGACACACAGTGGAGAAATGATCAGACGGGAATGTACCTCCATAGTTAGAGAGGATTAGTGGCGCTCTGTGATGCCTACTACATCCACTCGGCTTTGGAGGTTGTTGCGCGGTAAGAGGAACAGGGTTTGGCTCTCGGCTGCAAGATAGTTTTTTTTTTTTTTTTTTGGTTTATGTGGCAGCAGTATCCAAGATCAGCATCGCCATGATAGCCAAAGACGACGCAATCTGCACACTTCGGGTAAAGTAGCTTGGGAGTTTTGTAAATGTAAACAGGTAAAAGAGTACTCGAGTCAAAATACCTTACTCTCAATGATGGATGATATAGTACAGGTAGGCATGGGTCTGTACTTGTCTATTAGGATTCTCTGTCGCTAATATGGTTTTGAGAACTGATTCGACCTAGTCTGATAATCACTTTCAATGCCTAAACTAGCCAAACGACTCCAACAAAGCCATTATTGGGAAATCACATTATCAAAATAATAGTAATAATAATAAATAAAAATGATTTCCTGCTCCAATGGCAACCAAGTCTCCCTAGTGTCGCGTCTTTTAGCATAGTAGAGCACTCATAATCCTACCGAGAGTGTCTTTGGACTAGTCATAAATAAAGTCTTGATCATACTGTCGAACAGAAAAACTCTAGATCCTGACGAAAAGACTTCTCTATAGGTCTCTGTAGTCTGTCTTTCTGTTTCATAGATGCTTGAAACTTTAAGCAGTTTGTGATAACGGGCATAGCGCCTTTTTTTTTTTTTTTTTTTTTTGTCCTATGATGATAGATACGAAAAAAGAATTGAACTCTGCCCTTATAGTTGTTTTTCTTCTATTTCTCTCTTTTGTCAATTTCTACCAACTAAATTCAAAGGCATGACGAAACACTTGATCTGATGGTGATAGCCATTGCCTCCTTTTGACTTTTTTTAAGACTCAAAATAGTCATGTGTGGCGAGAGTAAGATGAGTTGCTACTACTTGAGCCGGTTTAGCGATCATTTACAAACAAAACCTACGCGTCGAGAGAAAATGGGAAAGAGAGAGAGAGAGATGGAGGAAGAGGAAGAGGAGGAAGAGGAAGAAGAGGAAGACGCATTGCCATGTCAGGTAAAAAGCCCACAGTTTGGTAGGAAATAATTTAAGAAAAGAAAGAAAACTAGTGCAAGACTATCGACGCTACTTTGATGGTTACAGATTGCAGGAGTTAAAAAAGACTAAAAAAAAACTAGGAGAAAAAGAGCAAAGCTTGACTAAGATAACCGAGACCAGAAGAAGAGCCTCTTCTTTTTTCAATCTCCTAGTTTTTTTTTTTTTTTTTTCGAACGGAGTTTAATCCTCAACATCTATTGCCCCACCCAGTGTTATGAGGTTGATTTGGTCAATCACTTTGCTTTTGGGACTAGAGTATGCTGCTCGCAAAATGTCTACAGATATCAAAAATTGAATAAAAAAAAATGAACTCAGGAATTGGCAAGGAAACTCTGAATGGTGGGATTTATTGAACGAATTCAATACCATTGTTTTCGTCTTTCATCCTAGCATGACATGCATGCTATCACTATCGTTATCGCACGTGTTCCAAAGCTGCCATCAATGCTGGATACAAGCCTTAGGCATTGCTTTTGCGCTTTCTCTTTCCTTCAGCCCAACGGAAGAAAAAAATAGCAAAGTAGGAAAAAGATCATCTCTAGCCTTATTGCGTCACAGCGAGCGCTTGAGTCAGGTGGGCTATCGATCTTGGTGTGAAGGATGAAGAGTCGAGCTGGTGGACCGAGCAATGAGAATGATGAGGACCCAAATATTCGGTTTGCATGCGGATAGTTCATCTTACCAAGTCAATGGAAAGCATGCAAGCATATGGTGTGGACCACAAGAGAGCAAGGAACGCAAGACCCAAATGATGTATCGGCTTGACCGCACTGGGCATCAAGTCAATAGGCCCGATAGATCTGCCCTCCTCTCCACCCCTTTTTTTTTTTTTTTTTTTTTTTTTTGCGCGATGCTTTCTTAGTCGCGGAGCATCCGACATATTACGTCCGAGAGGCCCTGAGCATGCTCGGAGTAGTAGGGGTTGGTCGCCGTATAGTTCATGGCGATACCTTGCTGGAGTGACGTCCCTCAAATTGCACTCAGAAAGAGAAAAAAAAAAAGTGGCGATAGTATTTTGTTTTGGCGGTCCTAATTCAATGACCATGGAAGGACTTTCAAACGACGGTTACTCAAATACTCAGGGGGGTCAGAAAAGTAAAATGGGCCTTGTAGGAGTTTAGGAGTGACGGAATGACACACGAGGTCATACCAGTTCCAGAGCGTGCAAATCTTCTCTCGTCCCCTACTCCCCCCACCTTTACCCCTATCACTTTCAACAACAATGTGCAGCTTCTCGGCCTTTTTCCATGACAAGGTTCTTTGCTCTTGAGCGCCAATGCGCGTCCCCTTTTTTTTTTTTTTTTTTTTCTGGGTTCGATCGAAGGCATAGACATTGACCAGCGGAGAAAAAAGAGGGGGAGAGAAAGACCAAGGCTGCGGTTTGCCCTGTCCAGGTACTTTAGAGTCCGACTAACTCGGACGAGTACTAGTCCAAGATGAGCGCTCCCTTTAGAACGGTTGGGCGCGAATTCTCCAAGAAAGTGGGTACGAAGAAAAGCTGCTTGTGGTCACAAAAAGTATAACAAACAGGGTATGGTTGAGGTCTCACCTTTTGCGACGGAAAAAAAAAATAGCACATGTTCACTCCATCCTATCTCATCCTCATCCCCCATGCCATGGAAACGGGGAAAGGGTCTCTTGGAAATGATGCAACGCAGTATCTCGGTTGCTCCGGTCTACTCTCTCTTTTTCACTTCCTCTTCTTCTTCTCTCTCCTCCGTCCGGTGCCCTCTTCTCTTCATTTCCACCTTTCCCCAACCCAAGGGAAAGGGAGAAGGACCCATTCATAGGCTGGTGTTATTTTTATATCACCAACAATGGACCCATCCTCACAAATCGCAAGGAGTAGAGAGGGAGCTTTCCAACACAACACTCTCGTTAGATAGGAAAAAAAGGAAAAACGACATTGTCGTGTCATCTTCAATTGTTTGCATCAGTAAGCGAAGGGGAAAAGAGCAGGAGCAAGGAAAAGGAAAGGGGAGGAGAAGAGACTAAATAGTCTAGGGCGAGAAGGAGGAATGACCTTTGGGGTAGAAGGCTCATCCCAAGGGTCTAGCCAAAGCCTAGGCTAACTCTTTTGTTTGTCCCTTTGTTGGTCCCAAATTTTGACAACCTGCTAAAGTCTTGTTCCCTTCAAAGAGTCAGGATAGCACCAATACCGGACACAATGAATTAGTGTCGCTCTCGTTTGCTCTCTATCTCACTCTCGCTCGCTCGCTCGCTCGCTCTCGTTCTCTCATTCTCCTCTCACTCTCCCTCTTTCACTCGCTTTCTATTCTCGTCCTCTGTTTTTTTTGTTTTTGTTTTTAAATCCCTTATCCGCCCCACGCTTGCCTTTTCTCTATACAAAGAAGAAGAAGAAAAAACAAGGTATGGTTCCCCTTCTCTTTTGACAAACAACCTTCCACCAGGGACGCTTGTGTACTTTACAGGTGCTGTCTACAGTTAAAGTAAAAGAAAGGGCCGCGGGGGCCAACACAATCGGCACTGGGTTTCTCTGGGTAGAAACCTGAAGGTCAGGAAGAGATTGACGCGGAGTCTGGTTCAATTCCTTTGTGGGTCTTTCTCTCTCCTTGACTCCCCCCCTCCTCCTCCCGGAGGCCTTTTTTTTTTTTTTTTTTTTTTTTTTTTCTTACACACACACATCAACACATACAGAGATGTACTGCGTACTGTATACAGTATACACCCGGTCCTTCTCCTTCTCTCTTTTTTCTTTCTCTATCTCTTTCTTTCTCACTCTCTCTTTTTTCTCTCTCTTTCTTTTTCTTTCTTTCTCTCTCTTTCTCTCTTTCTCTCTCTCTCTCTCTCTCTTTCACTGCCCTGTTGGATTAGAGTCTCTACTGTGGTCCAAATGCATAAATGCATGCACAGGACGCGAGACGGGTATGCACGATGATGCTGTACGAGTTTGCTCAGTTCCGCCAAAGAGGGCTCACAGCACCCGGTCGTGTTCATTTTACACCCTCGCGAGCATTTCATACAACCTTTTCCGCCCAAGTGGAAGATGTGTGAGCTGCTGGCGATGGGGTGAGAGAAGGCTCAGCGGGGGAGAAGAAGGGGAGTCGGAGGCCATCCAACGGTTGGGCGGGAGAAGAAGAAAGAGGAGGAAGAAGGGAATGACACGAGATGGGATGGAGAGCGGGCGTGGGTAGCCCTGTGGACCTTTGTCAGCGTGGCGGCGTCGTCTCAGGAGTAGGGCTCACATGGCCCTGAGAGCACACGATGCAAGGGATGCCCTTGAACGTGTCCTCAGTCCTCAAGAGAGAGAGAAAGAGAGAGAGAGAGAGAGAAAGAGAAAGAAAAGGTACACCCGTTTCTCATACCCTTTCTGGCTTTTTTTCCCCTCCCTCCCCCCTTCCCCTCTCTCCTCTATCTCTCCTGCAAGGGACTGGAGTAGGAATGGCGAGAGAAGCTGAGGGCTTTGACCATGGATGGCGCCCATTGGCTCCTGGAGGACCGGCGGCAGAGAGAACTCTGCAGCCAGCCAGTTGGATCCAGTCAAAGGACGACTCGGAAGCTAGCTCGGCCCGAGCTCAGAGCCACAGTCAGACCCCACGACAGGCAAATCCGCGCTCGGTCAGAGAGAGAGAGACCGGGGTCAGTTGGGCTCTGTGTGTTTGTCTGGATGTATGTAGATCCAGCGAGCGAAGGGAGGTGCAGAGGAGACTAAATGACATCAGTGATCCCATGGCGAGCGCTGATAGCAAAGGTTTCTCTCCCTTCAGACGAGGCACGTCCCCGACCCTATTCGGCAATAGACTTGAGGACCGTAATGGGAGCATGCGTGGATCTTCTTGCCCACCTGGACTGCCCAGTCTAGTTTACTGAGCAATTGGAGAGAGAGAGTGGGAGGAGAAGGAGCAGGAGTAGGAGAGAAAGAAAGGAGAAGAGAAAGAGAGAAGAAAGAGGGGCTGGCATGACACTGGGGTAGAGCGCCAGGCTGGGTATCGCTAGCCGGTGGATGAGGAGTAGCGAGCGGATATGAGAAGGATTGAGTAAAAAAAAGAAAAAGAAAAAGAAAAAGGACAATACGAGCGCCATGTTTCGTCATTGTCGCAATGGGCGTTTTTATGCGCACACGAGGAAGCTTAGCACTAGCCCAAGAAGAGTAATGCACAATGGAATCCTGAAAGCTCGGACATGTCATGCCCTGCGTCAGTGAAATGGCCAGAGGAGGGGATCCATGCCGGCGATAGTCCTGATCGTACGTGTACGACATATTCCCGGTCCAACCAACAGGGCATTGAGAGAGAGCCATGAACCCCCTTGTGCACCCTCTTTTTTCTTTTTCTTTTTCTTTTTCTTTTTCATTCTCTCTCTCTCTCTCTCTCTCTCTCTCTCTTCGATCCTTTACTCTCTTGCATTAACATTCATTTTGGATAAAAACACTCTGTCCAATGCTTGGTACTGGACAGTGGTAGGTGCGGAATAAAAAAGAGAAAGTCTCGGAAAGAGCGAGAGGATCGAGCGGGCGTGGATGTTGGATGTGGTTGTGAGTTGTGGTTGGCAGTGTTGACTAGGGAAGGGAGGTTGAACAATTGAGTGAGAGTGAGTGAATTGAAGGTAGAGGGAGGAGGGGTGAGGGAGAAGGGAGGGACGGAGGCCGTGCTAGCGCAGCGTCGATTGCACCATCTTCCCCAAAAGGACAGAACAACAGCAGCCCGCCCAGCCAGACAGAGTGATGCACGCCCAGTTCCCACCGCCCTTTAGTCGAAAGAAGAGAGAGAAAAAAAAAAAGAGAGAGAGAGAAGGGGTGTGTGAATAAGTGTTTGTGTGTACGTATGTTTTCTTTGCTGCGGGGAGAGAGAGAGAGAGAGAGAGAGAGGGGGTTGGGTTGAGTTGAGCTGGGGAGAGAGAGAGAAACAGAGTAAGAGAGTGAGTGAGTGATATGGGGAGAGACTCTCTCCTTCTCTCTCCTTTTGCCTCTCAAACACTTCTATCACTCGCTTTCTCTCTCTCTCTGTCTCTTTCTTTCTCTCACTCACTCTCTCTCTCTCTCTCTCTCTCTCTTTTTCTCTCTTTCTCTCTCTCTTTCTCTTTCTCTCTTTCGCCCATCCTGCCATTGCGGCTCTCCATGGTCAGCACATCCATCCCAACGTACGCCTGACTGCATCTTCTCCCCTGTTGTGCCCCTGTCCTTCCCCTTCTCTCGATCCTATTGACTCTTCCTGCGAGATCCGTGATCGGTCGTCATGGTGCTCGATCCGGTTCGATCGGATTCGATCCTACGATCGTTCGCAGGCGAGTCCACACTCAGCTGATTGTCTCTCACCCTCGCTCTCTCCACTCTCTGTTCCTGCCTCTCACACACTCTCCCACTCTCTCTCACTCTCTCTCACTCTCTCTCAATCTCTCTAAAAATCTCTTAAATCTCTAAATAAATCAAATCATCAATCTTTCGCTCGCTCGCTCAAATCAACAAATCAACTCCGCTCGCTCGCTCTCCGTCCCTCAATTGCAAATAATAAATCTCCACTCCCATCTCCAATTATCCATAATTTCGTTCGCCAGCTCTAACTTTATGTCGACCTTCCCGGACCTTTTGTTCGTCCCAGCAAAATCTCTCCCCATCTTTCGCCGCCGTCGCCGGATTTTTTCGATCGCGGATTTCTATATCTCCCCACTCTTTTAAAAAGCGTCTTTTTTTCTGATCGTTTCGATGCGTTAAGCCTTTGCTCTTTTTGAACTGCTCCTCCTCTGTTCTCCCTTACTAGAGCCCTAATCCCCGCCCTGAATCTTTCAACCACAACTCTCTGTTTTCTCCATCTCCTATCTCTGATCTAAACCCCCCACCCCCGGTTCTTCAGCAGCAACAGATCCAACCAAACAGCATCCTCCGTTTTCTCTTCACTCCTCAGCAGCTCTCTTTCTCTCTCTCTCTTGCTCTGCCATAGCTGTTCTGTGCTTCCAGCTGACAAATCGCGCGCCTGCCATCGACCTTCGCCTTCCATTCCGCCCTTCCGCCCAACAACTCGTCCGCCCGATCACCATTCTTTCCACTTCATCCACCTCAACCATCACGCTCGTTTCATTCTTTCTTCATCCTTGCACCCTCCCGTCGCGAGACTCCTCGCCGAACTGGAACCACTACGCCGTGCCCCTCGCTCAAGCTGGGGAGGGTGACATTCTCTTGCAGCTTCTAATCACGTCCCACCTTTGCAGCCGCATCTGCCCGCCATGATCCCCTCTGCTGTGCTTGGCGCTGATCCATGGATCTCTCCTCTCGTCTCGTCGTCATCGGACCCGATCTTTGCCTGTGACCTTTCAGGCACTGTTGTTGCCGTCAATAGTGCTGCCGAGGCAGCATTCGGTTCGACGGCCCACAGCCTTTGTGGATCGAACCTAAACAGCGTCTTTTCAGATCTCTCTCCTCGAGCTCCGACCCTGTCCTGCGAAGCGACCGAACCTATACCTCCTATTATTCATACCTCTACTAGAGCTAAACCAACTACATCCACAGAGCCAGCAGCAACAGTATCCACAACCACAACAGCATCCTCAGCATCCTCAGCATCCTCAGCAGCAGCAGCAGCAACAGCAGCGACAACCACAACCACAACCACAACGACAATAACAACAACAGTAGCAGCAGCAATAACAGCATCATCATTATTATCATCATCACTATCATCTGAAGCATCGTCCGAGGCATCAGCAGTATCTGTATCAGAGTCAAGGTCGAGGATTGCGCCACCTAATGTCATATCCTGTTCAGATAGAACAGAGACCTTAATTCAGCACGACTTGACCCTGGACAGAGCAGAGGCACAGGAGGCACAGACGCTGGCGCAGGGGCAAAAGCAGGGCAGAGTCGCTCAGGACCACGATGACATTAGTCGGAATGTCACACAGCCTGCTGCTTATCCTAGCTCGCGACAGCAGGTCCTGGCTCTGCAATCGCCTCTGAAGCGACTCGTCTCCAGAACAACTAAAGATGGCCAAAGCCGTCATTTTATCGAGTCGATATCGCTCATCTATGGATCTACATCAGCCTCTACACTGGAGTCAAGCTTGGGCGGTGCAGACCTGAGCGACACACTTGTCGGATATTCTGTTATTCTGACAGATCTGACAATGCTGTTACCGTCTCTCGGGATGTTGCCCCAGCACTCGACTCTGGCACAACAGCCGGTAGTACAGACAACAATAGCAAAAACGACAAAGACAGCAACAACAACCACAACCACAACAACAACAGCAGCAGCAACAGTAGCAGCAATAGCCCCTAGTGCACTCCCTGCACTTGTCAAAGACTCAAGCCTGGATCCACCGTCGCGACCAGCCGCGTCTAGGCTAGAGTCAGTCGACTCTGGGTTTGGTGAGCGTATCGCAGCGAACACGATGACGACACCGCCGCCGACCTCACTGGCCTCTACACCGACCCCATCACTATCACTGGGTCGGCCAGCATTGGCGGGTGAGCCCTTGTTCAGTCACACAGCCATGACGACGACGGCGACAGAGACAGAGACAGAGACACATGCTGCGCCGACGACAGAGACGAAGACATCATCCTCACCAACCTCACCATCATCATCATCACCAACATCGTCATCACCGTCACCGCCACCACCACCACCACCATCGTTGTTGTCGTTACCGCCAACGTCATTTTCTCAGGGATCAGGTACTGTCCTGAAAATTGATGACACCGCAGCAGCCTCGGCCATTGGGGTTGCAGCACGTAAGTTGTCCTCGTCTTCGCAAGAGTCTTCCTCTAGCGATGTTGTTGCTGGTCATTTTCAGACGAGTCTCGTCTCAGGGACAGTCTCGGAGACTGGTTCAGGAACAGACTCAGGTACGGGCACGAATATCTTTTACTATATTATTTATTATTATTTTATTTTTTTTTTTTTTTTTTTTTTTTTTTTTCTGTTTCCCTTTTTCACTCTCGTGCGCCCCGCTACCCCCTCTCTCCCGATGACGCACTTTTCTGGGTCGTGTCCGCTGCAGCCAATGTCCTGGCATGTGGCTCTCTCCTTCTCTTTGTTTCTTTCTCCCCTCTCTTTCTCCATATCTCTTGTTCGTTCCGCTCTCTTTCTCTCCCTCTCTCACCTGGTGTCAGGTTACCCGGAGACAAAAGAAAAGAGTAGCCTCTGGCAATCACCCCTGTGTGCTGGCCCTTGGATACCCCACCCCAACAAAATGCTCCACCTTGCAGTGGATAAGCAACAGTAGCAATAACAGAAGCATACTGTCCTTCCCTTTTGCGACCTTGCTCAGCTTGTGTTGCTTGCTGCTCAACGTCGTCATTGTCGTCATCTATCATCTCCTGCCCTTTTTTTTTTTTTTTTTTTCTCTCCTTTCTTCCCTGGCTTTTATTGTTCTATCTGCTCACTATCACATCGTCGTCTCCTTTTTTTTTTGTGTGTATGTGTGCGTGCGTGCGTGTGGGATGTACAAAATGTTGTTGTTGTTGGAAAGGGAAGAAAGAGAGAGAGAGAAAGAGAGAGAGAGAGAGAGAGAGAAGAGAGAGAAAGGAAAGAGGAAAAGTGATAAGAGAGTAAGAGAGAAGAAAAAAAAAAAAAAAAAAAGACTGTGTGATGGTGACCTTCGTCCCCTTCCACACTGGTTGACGTCCTTTGTGCAACCGTGGATCTCCCATGCCCACTTTGCAGTATGATCTACTGCACAGTGCTTCTTCTCTCCTCTCTCTCCTCTCTCTCTTCTCTCTCTCTCTTCTCTCTCTCTCTCTCCCAATCTGCCTTGCACGCACCCCTCCCCTTCTCACTCTCCCTTCTTAGTCCATGGAAAGGGGTGAGAGTCATGTCTGGGCTCGCTTCGTCTACTCTCCGAGCCATCGGTTCACCACCTCTCTCTCTCTCTCTCTCTCTGCCCACTTCCTAGCACAGGGGTGGTTGAGTATACAGCCCTGTGCCTTTTCTTTTTTTCGTCTCATGTCTTTTGATGACCCGCTCTCTCCCTTTTCTCCCAGCTGGGCTTGACTTTTTTTTTTTTTTTTTTTTCCCTTTCCTTTCTGTGTGGATTGGATAGAAAAAAAATCGTTGATGCGGGCGGCGATGGTGGCATGTTCATTGTTCTACAACCACATCCACACAGGCACAGTGAACAACAACCAAACAACCACAGGTGCACAATCCATAGTTCATGGCGTTTTCTTTTCATCAACATGCAACCCTTGGACTCGTGCACCTCAGAGCGGATAACATTGGCAACAATTCTCCTCTCATGAAAAAAAAAAAAAAAAAAAAAAAAATAGTGAGCTCTCTTCTGTGACCCAAAGGCAACAGGGGAGGGACATGAGGACATCTATCCCACAAAGCCACACTGGGAGAGAGAAGGGAGAGGAGAAGTGAGTGCAGAAAAACATTCAAGCGTCGACCTGGGTGCATCTACACAAATCATTCTTCGCACATACCCGGACGTGTGTTGACGATGGTCAAAGACGCCCTGCAACTCTAATCTTTCCACAACAGGAGCGGGATGAGGGTTCGTGTCCCTTCTCCTTCAGCCAGTCTGCCCTTTGTGCTGCACTCTCTGCAGCCCAAATCCCTTCTGTCCAGCCAACCAGCCTCTTTTTTTTTTTTTTTTTTTTTTTTTTTTTCCTTACCTTTCTTTATCTTCTATTTTTTCCGCGGACATTAACGCAGTCGAGTCTTATTCCTCTTTCCGTGGAACTGTAGACGCTTCGCCACTGTCGCGCGAGTCAGAGCTCGCTCTCTTGCTGCCTACAATCGCCACTTCGACAGACACGACGTCCTCCTCACTGACTCCGGACCTGCTGCGCATGGAACGGGAATGGCGTGACCCTTGCTTCCCGTACTTGGCTCCCATCGCAGCAACCCTACTGACCTGCAATGGAGACTCACTCTTTGATGTTGTTGTGGAAGAGCTGGCCAACAGCCTTGGAGTCAAATACGCCTTTGTCTCTCAGTTGGTGACCCTAGATGAACTCAAGGAACTCGACCCACCCGAATATATGAGTCTCGTGGAACGCTTCCATGGAGACGTACCGCAGATCGATGGGGTGATGCATAACATCTCTAGCTGGCCTGGAGAGTAAGTCTCCTTTCGCTTTCTTTCTTTGCTCTTTCAATTCTCTCTCTTTCTTTTCTTTTTCTCCCCAGCTCTTTGTCCATTTCCCATTTTCCATATGATTTATCAAAATGGGCAAGACTCGTAACACCTAATGATGCACGCTTTTTTTTTTTTTTTTTTTTTGTGTTCCCTGTGGTTTTGCCACTTCATGCTCTATCTATTTTTCCGCTCTGTCCTTCTAGACCTCACGTCGATCCGCATGCGTTTCATGGCTATTTGGCCGACTGTACAATCGAGGACAAAGTCACCTGTGTTCATTCAGAATTGCAACTGACGCATCCAGACATCGCAGAAACTCTTTCTGACCCCAATGTGAAATCCTATCTCGCTGTCCGACTCGAGACGGCCCAGGGTGAAATTGTGGGTATAATTGGCATCATTCATACAGAAGCACTGGATGGAGAGAGTGCCATGATTGTCAGGAGAGTTCTGGAGCATGTAGGCATCCGAGTCGCGGATGAGCTGGATCGTCTGCGAATGGAAGCCAACCTGGTATTTGCACGGGAGACAGCCGAGTCAACAGCCAAGAACAAGACCAAGTTCTTGGCAGACATGTCTCACGAGATTCGCAATCCTATGAATGCTGTTGTTGGTGTGACTGATATATTGTTGGATACAGAAGGTCTCTCGGAAGAGCAAACAGGATATATTGAAGTGATTCGGACCAGTGGACAGCATCTTTTGACTGTAAGTAGGACTGGGAGGAGTGTGAAGAAAACAGGTCATTTTGGCTGTCTATTTTTTTTTTTAGAACTGCTTGTACAACTTTCAGAAATATGTTTCTTATATTTGCTCTTCTTTTTCTTCACAGGTCATCAATGATATTCTCGACATTTCTAGGATTGACCAAGATGTCAAATTCCTGTTGGAGAAACGACCACTCAGTCTACGCAAATGCTTGAAAGGTGCGATTTCGCTTAATCTTTTCGTGCCCTTACTTCCTGTCTATGAATAGTCTTATGTTCAAAAAGATTCTCATCTCTCTCTCTCTCTCTCTCTCTCTCTCTCTCTCTCTCTCTCTCTCTCTCTCTCCTTCTCTCCTTCTCTCTTTCTCTCTTTCTCTCCTTCTTTCCGGACTACAGATGCAGTGAGCTTGGCAGGACTATCGCCGCTGCATGATGTGTCCAAGACCATCACAGTCATTGAATGGCCTCCAGAACTTGATGATTTACAGTATATTGACGGCTCAGAAGAGTCAAAGGAGCTACCTTTACTCTGGACCATTGATGAGAACGTGCCAGAGCATTTATTGGGCGACATCACCCGACTGCGCCAGGTGCTGATTAATCTCTGTACCAACTCGCTCAAATTTACGCAGAGAGGTCGAGTCTCAGTTCGAGTCTCAATCCATCATCCGAGCCAAGGTCAACACCCAACCATCCACCCGGCCCCTTCACCAACCGCAATGCGGCATTCGCCCATGAGCTCGACTGCAGGACCAGGACATGAGAATGGGGACGTTGGAGCGGCGAGATCGTGGCCTGCATCGCCCATGTTGACTGGCCAGGATCACCGACAGCCAATGGTGTTTGAACAACGGTACGATGTCAAAATCGATTCTCCAACTGCACCCACCCCACTCAAGCCCGTCCCCGCCTCTCGTCGTCGGAATGGATTGGCTGGAGAGAGTTATGGAACGCATTCTCGGGGACGGTTATCGCAGAGTGCACCTATTCCGTACCCTGATGCGTCCGTAGATGGCTCTGGCTCCGTGGGCTACAGCAGCAATGGCAATAGCAATGCCAATAGCATCTCTACGTCCCCAATCATCATTGCTGCACCTACTTCCAACTCAATGGACAAGAGCCTGATGGATGAGAATACGGTCATCTTGGAATTTGCAGTCTCGGATACGGGTTGTGGTATTCCGGCGAATAAGCTTGCAGACCTGTTCAGATCCTTTTCCCAGGTGGACATCTCGGTCAGCACGCGATTCGGAGGCACGGGTTTAGGATTGGCCATCTCAGCAAGTCTTGTTGAGAAAATGGGCGGACATATCTGGGTCGAGAGCACGGAGGGAGTTGGGTAAGTTCCCCTTTCTGTATCCTGTTTCTGGGAGGAGGGGAGAGTGGTTCTGTGGAGCAATAACCTAACCTTGTTGTCGTTTATTGCTGACTATCCCGCATCCTTTTCTAGATCTCGGTTTACATTCACGATTCCGTTTACAGTGTGTCAGTCTCCCGAAGCAGAGTCGTACCCGTGTTCGACAGCCCCTTCGTCCCCAATGGCCGCTCCAGAATCTTCAGACATTTTGTCCGCTTCATTGAGCGAGTCCGTCCAACTTCCTCCTGCAGCCAGTCGAAAGTCTCTTCGGCCGATCTCTAGCTCTTTCTCGACATTAGCTTCTGCAGCCTCTGCGTCGACCCCAACACCAGGCTCTGTGCCAGCTCCAGCTTCTACTGTGACGCCTATTCCTGAAGTCACCAGCAAAAAGGACAAGAAGCTAAAGAAAGAGAGCAAGGGGAAGAAATCCTTGTCGAGCAAGTCGATCGGACCCAAGCCGACCAAGGGAACTGTCTCCAAGCCGTCTGGGCCATCGTATGCCAAAGTAGTTGAATCGAGCGAAGCCAAGCCTGTGACGCTTGATGGTCGGCCATTGCGTATCCTCTTGGCCGAGGACAACACTGGTACAGACTCGATTACTATATTTTGACTGACAAGGTGTCTGTAAAATTGTGTGATTGTGTTTATTAACCAATGAGTGGCCTTCTTTGTCTCTCTATTTTATTTTTAATACCCTATGTTGAACTATAGTGAATCAACAAGTAGCTGTCGTAGTACTCAAGAAATTGGGCTATAGAAATGTGGAGGTTGTAGAAAATGGGCTGCGCGTCATTGAGAAGTTAGACAATGGCGCTGTCTATGACGTGATCCTGGTATGGAACATTCTAAATCAACTCCCAATACGATCCGGATTAATTTTGATTCGTCTAGACGTTAGTTCAATGTTCCTAAGCTAACCATCTTTATCTATGTCTCTTTTTTAGATGGACGTTTCCATGCCAGTGATGGACGGTATCGATGCAACAAAGACTATTGTCAGCAGAAGAACCCGTGGTCTTCTCCACAATTCGTCTCTTGTCAACAGTCTCCAGCTTGAGAACCTCGAGGCAACTTGTACTGCCACATCCGTTTCTGCTGACACAGAAACCCGTTCAGACCAACCAACCACCTCGTCTGAAGGAAACGCAGATTCCACGTCGGAGCCAACCCCAAACCCATACCAAGACTATCTAAATGTCTATGTGATTGCCTTGACAGCCTCGGCCATGGGATCTGATAAGGAACGTTGCATTCTGGCAGGAATGGATGACTTTATGACCAAGCCCTTCGTAGCACTCGAAATGAACCGAGTCCTGACCGAGTTTAAGACACGGCTAGAGAGTGGCGCCTTGCAGACTAGGAATGAGGCTTGTTTGGCAGCAGCATTAGCGGCGGCCAAAAATCGTTGTCGTTCACCGACCTGTCCTGGTTCCAGCAATGGTCAGTCAAGTGAACAGGAGCAGCACCGTTCTGGAACGCCCTCAGTTCCTGCGGCCTTGAGCTCGAGCTCATCCACGACGAGTTTGGCAGATATTGCGACAGGCTCGACTCTTCCTACGAGTGGATGTCAAAATTGCGGGGGTGGAGCTCAAGAGAATGCTGGGGCCGAGACTGCAGGTCTGAGCACGGGTCCTACGTCATCCGGCTCACCCTCTCTGACGGCGCATCGGCCCAGTCGTCTTGAGACACCTTGGCCGATCCGTAAGGTGGAGGGAGCAGGATGTGGGTTTATCCTTGGACGACGCGCCAACAGTGAATCTGTATATGCCAATAATGCGGCTGCGGCCTTGGACAGTTTAAGTGCGACCTCGGCCTTGTACCGTCGCGCCTCTGAAAATCTGTGCGCGAACGGCAAGTGGAAAGATGGAGCCGCAGTTGCGGGAAGGGGACTTGGATATTATTCCACTGTTGCCGTGACACCCGTTGTGGAGGATTTGCAATCGAATGGTCACAGCCATGTTCATCCACTGGATGATGTGGCTGCGTCACATTTGGATGCTATCCCAGAGTCGCTCAATAGTAAGAGCAGTGATGAGGTGGAGCAGACAGGCGAAAGCAAGTCTGCCAGGCATGGATCCGTGCCTGAACAGAGTGTTGAGATCAAGTCCATCGTCATCAACGGAGCTCCAATATCGCCACCACCATCTGCATCATCAACCGCTGCACCTGCAGGTGTTTTGACCGCGTCGTCTGTCCAAGGGACATCATGCTCAGAACCCATGTTGAGGTCGCCCATCTCTGTTGCCAATGTTCTCAAGACCCCTGCGTCCTCTTCCTCTGTTTCCTCGGCCCCGGTCTCTTCCCCTCCTCCGGCTATGACGACACCCACCTCATCATCAACTGGAGGCAGCAATGGTGCGATAGGGAATGCCTCTCCACCCGTCGTACCGCCGCCTCCATTGACTCCACCTCCGAATGCAATGGTCTATATCAAGAACATCAAACGGGATCTTGGGCTCGATAACTGCATACGGTTTCCGACGGCTCTCTGACACCGCGTGATGATTGGATGGGGATTCTTGGTGTGATTTTTTTTTATTGTTTATTTTTATTCTACTCATTCCCCCTTCCACTTTTTCTCGCCTCATATGGGCGCCCTTCCTATCTATCTCTATCTCCCTCTCTCTCTCTCCCCCTTTTCCTTCCTCTTTTCTTTTGTTTTTGTTTCTCTGTGCGTTGATCGTGCTGTCGTGCTCCTTTCATAGCATTTCCACTGTAATATTTGTCTTTTTTTTTTTTTTTTTTTTTTTTTTTTTTTTTTCCTGGCTCCTCAGCTTTTTGTCACTCCATTGTTTCATATCTTTATCCCCCTTTCTCTCTCTCTCTCTCTCTCTCTCTCTTTTTATATATATATATTTATTTTGTCCTTTTTCTCCTCATCTGTTTATCGTCACCAGCATGTTCCCTGTCCAACCTTGTACTTTTTGTATTATCCATACTCATTCTCACTCACTCACAACCCACACCTCTCCTCCACGCCTCCTTCAGATTCAAAAAAAAGCCTTTTTCTTTCTTTTCCCTCCCTCCTTTCTTGTCAGTGGTCATGATCCTGATTTTTGATTTCTTTTTCTTTCTTTCTTTTTTTTTCTTTTTTTTTTTTTTTTTCTTTTTCTTTTTCTTCATTTATTTTCCCTTCTCTTCTTGAAACAGTTTTAAAAAAAGGAAAAAGAAAATCAAAATCAAAAAGGAAGTGAAAGGGAGTGGAGGGTTGGGAACAAAGAAGAGAACAGGTGGAAGGATGCTTGACTCGATGACGATAACAATCTTTTTTCTTTTCTTAAAAAAAAATTTTTTTTTTTTCAAGGTCCCTAAGAAATCTTGGCTTCCGTTTTGATGCGTATGGCATGAACTAACAGTCATGAGAGAGAATGAGAGGGAATCAGCAATATAGAGAGGGTGACAAAGAGAGAGAGAATTTCGTCCGCACGGTCTATCTAACCTGACAACAAGACTTGGAGAATCTTTTACTTTTTTCTCTTGCTACCAAATGTTTCTCTTTTTTCTTTTTCTTTTTTTTTTCAGAGAAATCCGGGTGAGAAAGGGAAGTGAGAGAAGAAAAACAGAAAGGAGGTGAAACCGATCTCGGAGACAAATCGATACAAAAAAAAAAGGGACATTTTATGAAATCTCTCAAAGAGGTATTGTTTGCATCCGCTTTATACAAAAAGTTTCTCCTTTCTATCTTTCTTCTTTCTTCCTGTCTCCTCTACCTTCTTCCTAATATAAAAAAAATGTATATTTATACCCTTCTCCCTCTCTCCCTATTTAGACACCAAGGCCAAGTCCTGTCGAAGCAATGTTGGGCAAGGTGGGAGGCACTGACGTATTAGAACCAGCGACTGGTGCAGGTGAAGAAATAATGGCTGGACTATTGGCATGACTGGACGGAGCAGTGTTGCCACCGCCCAGAGCATTCCCACCACCTGCTGCAGCATTCAACCCGCCCAACAAAAACGAAGCTGCCGTGTTCGATGCCGTTGTTGTTGTTGTTGTTGCAGAAGGAGGAAGAATGACGAGACCTCCGACTGACTTTACAAGTTTCAAGAGATGGACATCAAATTGTTCGGAACGAATAGGCATTTCTGGATTCTGGAAGGGATTCTTGACACAGTAATCCGAATAGATTTCATAAATTTTCTTCATAGTGTGATCAATCGTCGGTTGTTGTGGGTCCGTCACCAACAAGAACTTGGTGCCTTTTTTTGTTTAGAAAGAAGAGATTAGGTAGTAAAAAAAAAAAAAGAAAAAAAAATATGCAAGGGTTAGATTTCTTTTTTTTTGCTCCGCATACTGCTGAGGAAAAAAAAAAAAAAAAAACAGCAAAGCATCTCCATTTACCGGTCAAGGTCTGGAAACAATGTATCCTGAAGCTATCCGTCTCGAGCATCTCAATACCGCTTGAGCCAGGCACGGGCGAGATCTTGGATGTAATAGCGTGCACACTGTGTGTATGTTTTTTTTTTGTTTTTTTTGTTTTTTCACAATGAGCCATGAAACCAGGTTTTTTTTAGATGATGATGAAGAGAAGATATCATCATGGCCATATTGTCATCACCATTGTCGATATTTTGGATCCACAAGTGAAGAATGAAAGAAAAAAGTTACCACGCGTCAGTATGTGAAAAAAAAAAAAAAAAAAAAAAAAGTGGAGAGAGATATCCTTTCTTATGCTGCTCCTTGCTCACAGACTCTGAACTTACCCATGAAATGTTCCTGCGAGGACAAGGTACTCGTTAGAGGTGAGTTTGGAGAGTCCTTCGGAATAATCCCGGTTATAAACGAGGCCGCCTGCCTTGTTGATGATGTAGATGGAGAAAATCATGCTGAAAGAGGTGTAGAAGGCTGGTATTTGGTCTGAAAGTCGAATGCACGTGTGTGTGCAAAGCAAGCAAAAAAAAATATAGAGTCGGCTGGTATATTATCGGGGAATGCCTATTGGGGGCCTTTGGGCAAAGTCCTGTCTGGGAGCACTAAGAGAAAAAAAAAAAGACCCGTCCTGGCAAAATGTCTACTCTTGGCTGATCGGGTTCAGAGGTGTGTCAGAGCCTCCTTGTCCTGTTGTCCAGTCGCCGTGTTCCTTGGTTTTATTTTGTTTTGAGAGAGAGAGAGAGAAGAGTAGGTTCCAGTGAGGATGAATGGTGGTAGAAGTGGGATGATGGAACATGTGATGATCGCTCGTTCTGGTCACTTCCACCTCATTCCTAATCTAGCGCAGTCACACTGTCCTCCTCCTCCTTGCTCTCTTCTGTCCTTCTTTGCATCAACAGACTCTTTAAATCATCTTTATTACAGCATCAAGCAAGCATAGCCTTCTCTGCTCTGACGTGAGCCGGCTCTGCACCCAGATCTCCATCAGCCCCATCCATCTACAAACAAGAACAAACAGAAGCCGGTTCTCAGGAATCCTACAACAACAACAACAACAACAACAACAATAGACATTCAAACAAAAAAAAAAAAAAAAAAGAAAAAGAGCCTTGAAGCATGGCACCTACTTTTTACGACACTCCACAAGGCTCAGCCAGTCCAGACTCTACTCCCGCAGCATCGCCCAATAGTGGGCCCAGCAATGGAGGATATAGACACACGGTAGCAGGCGGACGATTAGCCGTCGCAGGATCCATCCGGTATCCTGCCACCCATGGGTCTAGAACCATGACTCTCGACCCAACCGAGACCCAGGAAGAGGGCTCAGCAGAAGACGGCGATGGCGATGGGAGAGTCGTTGGAATTCTGGATCTAACTGGTGAATCGAGTGCTGAACGACGGGTTCAGTGGGATGACGATGTCATTGATAACGAACACATGGGCAAGAAGAGCTCCAAGAGTAAGTCGACCCTTTTTTTTTTTTTTTTTTTTTTTTTTTTTGCAATAAGGGTCCGAGCAAATATGCAAAATGTCGGGGAAACAGGTGTGCTTTCTCTCTTTCTTTCTCTCTTTGCTCCTTTTCCTTGTTTCCTGACTATTTTCCTCTTCCATCACTTTTTTTTTTCCCTTTGCTTGGTCCGTTGAACCCCTCCCCCTTGGTTGTCTAATAATAATATCATTATTAATAACGACAATAGTCTGCTGTATCTTCAAGAAGCAACGGCCGTTTGGCGAATCCTCGGATGAATCCTCTTCAGAATCAGACTCGGACTCGGGGTCCGAGTCGGATGGAGGCCCTGCTTCTAATCGGCCCTCATCCTCTGGAAAAGGTCATGGCCATGGTCATGACCATGCACATGACGGAGAGTGCGACCATCACCATCGACATGGCTCTAGATCCAAACCAAAAAAGCCTGTCCTGAACGAATACGAAAGGATGCCTAAATGTAAGAAGCTCTTCTTTTTTGGCACTCTCCCATAGGTTATAGACCTGTTGGGGAGCGCGTTGACCCTGTAGTGTTTCTTTTGTACCAGGCACAACAGCTCATCCATCAAGGTGCTCACTTTTTTTTTTTTCTCTCTCTCTCATTTTCCTGGTGCATTGTTATTGTTATTTTTTTTTTTTTTTTTTTTTAAAAAAATATATATAGACAAAAACCGTCGACGCCTCAGCCCATCAACAACCCACCTGCAACGGAATGAGCCAAGTGTAGCCCCTTTGGAAGAAAGCGCTACCCAATTTTTTTTTTCTTTCTTTCCCTTTGCTATAACAAGCTCTACCATCTTTTTTTTTTTTTTATTTCTTTCTTTGTGCATGGAGGACATAGACACACGTTGCAGAGCCGTACACACACACACACACACACAGACAGACAGACAGACAGACAGACAGACAGACAGACAGACAGACAGACAGACACAGACAGACAAACAGACAGACAAACAGACAGACAAACAGACAGACACAACACACACACACACACACACACACACACGCACATACACAACGAGACCAATTCGAGTGTAATGGACACAATCACGACCATTGTCTGACGATTTCTTTCTTTCTTTCTTTCTTTCTTTCTTTCTTTCTTTCTTTCTTTCTTTCTTTCTTTCTTTTTTTTCTTTTTTCTTTCTTTCTTTTTTTTTTCTTTCTTTTTTCTTTCTTTTTTTTTTTTTTTTTTCTGCATTAAAAAAATAAAAATAAAAGAACAATTTTCCTACAGCCCATCTTTTCTTTTTTCTTTTTGGGCCTGGGAGGAAAATAAAATTTTTGAGATCAAGAGAATTAATGCGCATTTATTAGAAAATGTCGGTGTTTTTTTTCTTTTCTTTTTTTGAGTCTGTGGTGTGTGAATGTGCGGACAAGCGAGCTTGAGAGGGAATGATAAAAGTATTTTCATAGAGAACGAGAGAGTGCGCGAATGTATGTGGAGCGGAGAAAAGAAAAATAAAATAAAATAAGAGAGAGAGAGAGAGAGAGAGAGAGAGAGAGAATTAGGGGTATAGAATGGCAACACTGTGTCGCTGCTCATTTTCACACCACTTCTTGATTGTCATCCCATGTTGTTCAGGAGCCTGGTCAATATGCAAAGTTCGGAATCCAGGCCAGACCAACAACATCTTTTGGATCGCCCTCCGTTTAATCCGTTGGTCTCTTGGGAGCGTGAACCGGAAGGACTCCATCAGTCGACATGGTCGTAACAACTCGAGAGACGTGTCCAGGTTAGGGATACCCAGATGAGTTTGCATGATCGTTAAATGCCTCAACGATTGGAATCGAGACACAAACGTAAAAATATCGTTCACTTCACCCATGAATCCACAGGCCAACGACTCGAGTTGTCGACATTGCCATTCACCATGAATGACATTGTTCAGGGACGAGTTGTATACTGGAAGCGTCGCTCCACTGACATCGAGTTTCCGTAAATGTGGACTATTGCGGACGTAACGGATCAAGGCTGTCGTAAAACCCGGTGGAATATGCGAATAACCAAGGTCAAGGGTCTCAATATGGGGGCATCGGTCTGCAAGGACCTTGAAAGCCTGTGTACCAAAGTTACCATAGCGGAACCCAACCGAGATAAGCGCAGGGTAGGCCGTGAGGATATCAATGATAATGGCTTCGGGAATTGGGCGACGGAGAAGATTGGCGTGGAAGGTATCAAGTTGAGGAAAGTGGGAACGGAGCTCATGAACAAAGTCGCGTGTCCAGTCCCAACGGAAGGCACCACTACTATCACCACTGGAGCCTGATTCTGGATACTCCTCGATATACAAGGCAGCAAGTCGTTGCAGCAGGGGTGAGAGGGCAAGGAGACACTCCTGTGAGATCTCAACCTGACGCAATGTCAAAGAGGCGATCGAGGACGAGACCACATCGCGCGGTGTTGTCCGTGCCCGTGGCCATATCCGTGACCATGACTCGTCTGTGGTCTGCGCCTGCGTCTCGTGGCGGTGCGAGGAAAGAGTAAAGAAACCATCAAGCTTGAGAGTCTGCAGCGCAGGAAAGGCACTCAGAATGTCCTCAAGATGGAGTACCTGTCGGATAGCAGGTCGGTGTTCCATGGTTAGCTCGAGCGTCTTGACACTTGGAAGGCGACGTAGAAAGATCGAGCTCGGGTGCTGATGATGTGGGAGTCGAATGGCCAGGTGGGTTAAGCCTGCCATCTGGACGGCCTGTGTTGCAAACTGGGAAAAACTAGTGGAGGTGGTCGATGCAGTGGAACCGCGGAGGTGGACACCAATGTGTCTGAGCAGTCGGAGAGCCTTGCGTGGGCGAGGTGTGGGGGCAGTCCAGGTGTTATGACTCCAGTGGAGGGTGCGGACGGCATGTAGGTGATGCTGGAGGGACTCAAAGTAGCCCGGCCGTTTCAGGTGAGAAGGGGTCACCACCCGATAGAGGAACGCTTCAAAGACTGAGCGCCATACAGAGTTGACACGGCAGCAGCGTGCAATCGTCCGCGGACTCAAATAGGCGGCGAGCAGGGCGAGTAGTTCAGGCAACATCCACGGGTCTGTGATGGTGACCAAGTCAGCGGAGGGACTTCGTTTAGATCGAGCGAGACGGGAGAGAATGAAGGCTCGAGCGCGGTTGGCAATAGAAGTGCGTGGTGGGTCGAGGACGACAAAGGAGGCAGCGGGTGACTGGGGGGGCGCAGTGGGGGGGGAGCAGGAGCCTCAACAGGGGCAGGGAGAGGAATTGTTGAGGCCATGATGAAGAGAAGAAGGAGAAGAGTAGTGTGAACGGAAAAGAGATGTTGTAGTTGCTGTTGTTGTTGTTGTTGTTGTTGCTGTTATTATTGTTGTTTTTGTTATTGCTGTTGTGGAAGAGCATGGGGGGGGGGAGGGCCAAGGATAGCAAAAAACAAAGGAGGAGCAACAACAAGGGCAAAAAGCAAGAAAAAAGAAGAAAAACGAGCAAAAAGAGAACGGGGGGAAAGAAAAGAATTTATAAAAAGGGCCCGCGAAAATTCTCGACCCCCCTCTTGTTCCTGTTGTTCTCCTTCTCGCTCCCTCGTCCTTGCTCCCCATGCGAGGCCTGTCCTGTCCTGTCGTCGATCCTCGTCCTCTTTTCCCCTGGAAGGAAGTCTGGAAAGAGGAAAGGTTCCCAAGAGGAAAGAGGAGGAGAGGGGGCAGTAGGGGGGACTCCCGTTCCCCAGCTGGCACGGTGGACTGACAAGGACGTCTTATGTTACCAAAAAAAAGAGCCCTCTTGGCTCGTTTTGAGAGAGAGAGGCTCGAGAGAGAGAGAGAGAGAAAGAGAGAGAGAGAGAGAGAGAGAGAAACAGAACGAGAAGAGACACATCCTCTTTATACCCAAAGGAGCCCGCGCTTTGAGGCAAGTCTCGACCCCCTCTTGTTCCTGTTGTTCCTATTCTCGCTCCTCCTCGTCCTTGCTCCCCATGCTCCTGCCTGTCCTGTCCTGTCGTCGTGCATCCTCGTCCTCTTTTCCCCTGTCGTGCGCTTGTCTGGCACACGGGAAGGTTCCAATACAAAATAGAGTTAATTACGACTCCCGTTCCCCTTCTGCGGCGCGAGTGGACTGACAAGGACGTCTTATGTTACCAGCCAAGTCTTCGCCCTCTTGGCTCGTTTTGATGGCTCACTGGCTCGGTTGCTGACTGGATTTCTTGCATGCACTGTAGACAGAATCGGACAACCTCCCTTTCTCTTTTCTCTTTCTCACTTTCCCCTCCCCTTTTCCTCAAATCTTTGTTTCTCGTTCCTGCTCCCGCTCTTTCGTGTCCTCCGTGCCAATCTCTTTCTCCCGCTGCATCATGGCTGACACCCCTGCTGTCAACTACGCCATCATGCTCCCTCTCTCCATCCGTTGCGGCGGACATAACTCCCTCCGCTCACACTGTTCCAACTTCATCACCGACACCGTCCATACCTGCGGCCCCAGCGTCTTCCCTACAGCCACTACCACTTGAACATCCCATTTCGATACCAACGCAGAGACATGCATCCGACCAGGGGCAAGGCCAGACACAAGCACAGGTCCACGATCAGGTCCAGGGTCCTTCACCTATCCGACCAACTGCTGCGACTGCAACGACACGCACTACCACCACCTTTCCCGCAGCCCCTGAATCGAACCCCCGGGCTAGCAATATCCGCCCATGGTGGCAACCACCTCGACGTGGCTTTCGACCTCATCCTGCAAACCACCCTGTAAACAACCCTGTAAACCATCCTGGTGACTACCATCCCTCAAGATGGCCTGCCTCCAGGCAAGTGTACGCCCCATCGCGGGCGATCGCGCTCTCGGAGAGCCTTCCACACTACTGGTTCCGGTGTCTCGAGTATATTCTCCGGATCCCCTTTCGAGAATTGATCGGCGACATGACTCGTCCTTATGATCCGGAATATCCTACCCCATATCCAGATGTGCCTCTTCACCCTTCCTCTGCCTCTTCTGTCATTTCCTCTTCTCCCACTTCCTCCTCCTCGATGGCAGGTCAACCGGCACCACATCGTCGCTCAAACCGAACCAACGATCCAACACAACCTGTTCGAGTCGCTTATTTCTCCCAACTCGGCAAGTCCTGGAAAGAACGAACACCGAGCATGAGTTGGTCACTCTCGACTGCGTTCTTTTCGTCCATCATCGCTGTAAGACCCTTTTTTTTTTTTTTTTTTTTTTTTCACACACACCCCTTTTGTTCCTTTTGAAACTTTTTTTTTCCGAGATTCGAATCGAACAAGCAGAACGGTGGGCAAAGGGAGGATAGAGATGATGGTTGAGGAGCCAAAAAAAAAAAAAAAAAAAAAAAAGGAAAGGAAAGGGGAAGAGGGGGGGGAAAGAGAGAGAAAGAGAGAGAAAGAGAAAGAAAAAAAAATAGAGGAAAGGGTGTAAAAGGAGGAACGATGACGCGCCTTGCCCTACGACGGGTGAGTAAGCAACTGGAATTTTGGGCGAAATGTGTCGGAGGAAGAGGAAGTGGAAGTGGAAGTGGAGGAGGGGAGAGGAATCTAGGGAAGAGGAGTGGGCTCCAGTTTTGAGTCGAGCTGAACTCGAAAAAAAAAAAAAAAATGAAGGGCCATGAAGGCCATGGGGGCCCCCTCCCCTCTTTTGGACAGACGGGACCCAATTTGGTCAGTGTGACATGTCCAGGTCTGATCAGCCCTTTGACACTTGAGGAACGTGTGAAGTCCCGAGGGAGAGAGAGAGAGAGAAAGGGATAATTTCGTTTCATGATGTGGCTCCCACCCATCTATCTGTCTGTGGCTCACACTGGGCTGTCGAGACAACACTATGAGCGTATTCAGGTCTGAGCATTTGAGCCTTTGTGGTTTTCCCTATTTTTCTCTTTCTCACCCCTTCACTCCTTCACTCCTTCACTCACTCACTCACTCACTCACTCACTTGTTCTCTCACTCACTCTCACTCACTCACTCTCTCTACTATGTAGACTATGTTGGCGATCGCAGCCCTGGTCTGCAACTGGAATGCGCCTTGCACCTACCTCAAGGTCTTTCTCATCGTCTTTGTCGTCCGCAATTGGATCGTTAGTCTCGTAATGATCGATCGCTCTCTCTACCGTCTGCCTTGCGGTCTTGTCGAGCATGACATTGACATTGATTGCGAGCGTAAGAATGGCATAGCTATATTGTAAGTCTCTCCCCCCTCTCCATTCTTCTTCCCTCAGTGGTACTCAAACCCCCCTCTCCACATTGGCAACTTTTTTTTTATTTTTTAAAAAACCCCGATCGGATGCACACGATACACTAACTGAATCCCCCTTTCTCATTCCTGGCTACGGTTACGGAATAGCATGAGTCAGCATTTTACCTGGCATGGTTATGCTATGCTCTTCTTTGGGACCTTTTATGTCTTTTTTTATGGCGCCGCCAAGTACATGTCCGTGGCGCCGATCATCACAGGGGTTTCAATCCTCTTTGCATGTCTGGGAATCTTTCCATTCATTGCATTATTGGCCCTAGTACTCGTTGCCATGGCTATGTTCTATATTCTCTATATAATCTTTGTCTGTATGATCTGGCCCCTTGAAAAGTTTGGACATTTACGTAGAAGAGCCATCAGTCGACGCCATGGTGGATACCAAAGTAATGGTATCACCAACACAACCGATCTGACTCAAATTGCTCGAGAGATTGAACAAAGAGGAAACGAAACATTTGATGCGATTTCGCTTCTCAAGATTTCACCCGCCATTGCTGCCATTCCGTTGGTGATTTACAAAAAAAAGACAGACACCAAACCAGCCAGGATCATCGAGATCACGGACGCGCCTTCCTCTAGCGATACTAGCAACGACAACAAGATATCTAAAGAAGTCATCGAGGGGTCTGGATCAGAGACTGTAGATGAAAAACAGCATGTTGTTATCTCTATCCTAGACGCAACCAATTCGTCCGCAACAAAGAAAGTCAACCCTGATGAAATGGATCTGGAGGAAAAGTCGAATGCCTCTGTATCCCAAAATGCCACCTCTTCTTCTTCTTCTCCTTCTTCTCCTGCTGATGATACCAATGCTCCTCAAAGGCCTTCTTTTATTCCAGAACCCATGCAAGACGTGACGGCCGAGGATCTCAAGACATTCATTAGCACCAGTTTATACCAACGCGATGAGGACTGTGCAATCTGTTTGTCCGACTTTGAAGACAATGACGAATTACGACATTTGTTTTGTGATCATCTCTTTCATCGCAACTGTGTCGATCGATGGTTGGTCAAGAATCCTATTTGTCCAAAATGTAAAAAAGCCATTTGAAAGCACAAAACGATCTGCTTTCGGTCCTCCTTTTGTCTGTTAAAAAAAAAAAAAAAAAAAACTCGCATGCTACCCTTCCCTTTCACTTCCTCCCTCATTTCCTTTCTTTGCATATAGTACTACCCATCGCGCTTTACACTTTCGTAGCACAATCCTCCAACATTTTACATATTTATAATCCCCATTTTTGCTTAATCCAAACTGTAAATTCTCGCAAATACATTTTTTTTTAATCCTTTCGCCATGTAAACTCTCGAATTTTTTTTTTTTTCATAAACCAGTAAAGTCCTCATCCAAGGAAAAGAAACTGTCCAAGTCTGAAAAATTAAAGTCAACCATCGAGCCTGCAACCGTATCCTCATCAAACATCATATTTGCCTCCCATTCATCCCAACTGTTCACAGTGTGGTGGTCTCTTCTTGAAGCTTCTTGGATGGGTGATGGCCATGCCTCAGACTCGGATTTGGGGGATGGCATGACCCATGATCCAAAACTGAAATCACTACCGACAGGACAAGGTCCTAGACTGTCATCCATTGCATCGCCGTATCCCTGATTGGACAATCGAGCCAATTTGTGTTTAGTAGATTCCTCCCCTTCTTCCTCTTCCTCCTCCTCTAGTCCTTTATCGAGGCAGGGCTCGCAAAACGGTCTAGGCCCTGTGCCTGAGGGCATGTGAGGTCGAGCTTTGGCCTTGATTCGATGGCTTTGCAGAAATAGCCTGTATACATGGGCCTCTAGTGCATGCTCAATGAGCATCAAAACATCCAATGTTGGGACTCTTGGGAACTGTTGTCGAATCCTCTGGTCAATTGAAAAAAAAAAAAAAAAAAAAAAAAAAAAATAAAAAATTACAAGGGGGACAAATACCGTTACTGCTAGCACATTCACATTCCACTCGAAAGGGGAGGAGGGAGGAGGAGGAGGGAGAAGTAAATGAAGGTTCAAGGAGGCCAAAAGAGTCGAAAGTCGACCGTCTAAAAATACAAAGGGGAAGAAAAAAAAAAAAAGGAACTTACATCTAGGCTTCCATTCATCTCCTTTTTACGCACAGAGTCCGTTGCTCTGGAAAAAAGACTCGTAATCGACATGGCTATTGAACCGAGGTGACTCTGCATGCGGAGGAAATCCTGAATTGCCCCTGCATTGAAAATGAGTGGATGTTGAAGGAATAGGTTTCGTTGAAGCCTTGTAATGATTTTGTTCAGCGCTAACTGAACGCTGTTTGTTGTCTCGACCAAGGGATCGGAACTCCCTAGGATGTGTAAAAGTCTTTCCTGTTGTGGAGACAGGAAAGAGGGAGGAAGGGTAAAGATCCCCTTTTTTTTTTTTCCCCTGTTCAAAGAGATCTTTAAAAAAAAAGAGCAAACAAACAAACAAGAATACTTATCTGCAGTCGTCCAACAAAAATCAAGCCGGATGGATTTGAGAACCCTCGAGTCTGCATTTGGTCTAGGGGGCGGAATCGGATGCGAGCCAAAATACAACCAGGATGCTGCATACATAAAAAAAAAAAAAAAAAAAAAAAAAAAAAAAAAAGTTTATCGTCGTAAAATTTCTTGCAGAAAAAAAAAATAGAGCCCTAATGCAGGGGGTTGGTTGGTGGTGGTGGTGGCAAAAAAACCTCGGGGTTTGATGCTCGTACCGAGTTCTGGGGGCTCGATCCGATCGATACAACTATTTACCCATCGAGGATGTGCCCAAATCTAACACATGCATACATAATATATATTAATAAAAAATAAAAAGAAAAGAAAAGAAAAAAAAGTAGTTCCTCATTCATACCTAGGGGTGTGACCAAAGAAATTGTGAAAAAAAAAAAAAAAAAAAAAAAAAAGTAAGGTACGGTATGTTGACTACCGTTACGAACCTGCAGATCCAAGAGCTGTTTCCAAAAATCTCCTTTGTCTAGAGCTAAAGTAATATCAGAGCCATTCACTAGACACTGTAGCTCAAGCCAGAGCTTTGAGCCATCTAGTTGACAAGGTAAATTCTCCGCGGATTGGTATGGATGGATTGTCACGCCCTGCGGCGGGACTCCATTGAAATATCGACTCTCAATTTCTTGGTGGCACTCCATATTCAAGCTCGAAAAGGGCCATTCTCTAGCTGTCTGGTCTAGGGCACTCAGTGTGTAATGAGAGGTTAGAAAAGTCAAATCTAGCAAGATATTCAAGTCGTTTGGTGAAACCTATTACCACTCGGAGCCCTTTGGTCCAACGAAAGCCAGATAGTATCGTTGGACGGACGCATCTTTTTGGTTACGCCACGTCTACCAAGACAAAGGTGGATGGTTGATGACAAGGTTGTTGTCGAGACCCGTGGCATTTGGTGCTCATCTGTGGCATCTTGCTGGCTCTGCATTTTAAAAAGGGACAAAATGAGTAGTATGGAAGTTCTTGGACAGGTACATGGACACGATAGAAAATGAAAAAAAAAAAAAAAAAAAAAAAAAAAAAAAATGATCCCGTTGTTGACCGATGATCAAAAGCGTACATGCGCAGGTTTGTGTGTACACGGTCCCCCCCAAAAAAAAACCATTTTGCCATACAATGCTAGAAAAATTGTCTATTGAAAGTGCTCTTATCCAGACTACTAAAGTCATTTTCTATCTTCCAAGCGTGGGTATTTGAGTCTCGTGGACAAAAAGAATACATCGCTCCTCTTGTTGACTCAGCCATTGAAGAGCCGTGTCACTCAAAGGAAGACGTGAGCCTTTGTATCGAATCTTTCGAAGTCGCGGAAAGGCTTGGAGCAATTCAATACATTCTTGTAGCCCTAACGGCTCTGAGAGGAGAACAAGTCCAAAATGCCGATGGATACTGATCGACGCCAAGGTCAGCTCTTGGACGGTCTTGAAACACCACTCCTTTTTCATTGTCTCGCTCACACGGTCAACTCTTCCATGATCTTCACTGTTGTCGATTATTCCTGGAGTGTGTTGAGTTGGAGGTAGATTGGTATAATAAGGCGCTTGCTGACAATGTTCGAACAATGCCTTCCGAATATCGTTCACCGAGGTGACAATCGAAAAAACTTGATCCATTTGCTCTATCCTTCTGAAAAAGGCTTCACAATCCTCTTGCTTGCTTATACAATCATACTGTTCGACATGTCGCATAGTTGAACCAAATGGCCATGGCTCTGGAAGGATAGAAAACATCGGATCCTGAGGGGGTCGAATGTTTGGTGGAGGTGGAGGGAGTCGCCACGGCTCAAAAGCCATCGCCCGATCCTTGTTAAGGCGAGGGTTAGTAACCCAAGTCAACTTCTCAAGCTTATGACACTGTTGCAGAATCCGATGGAGGGTCCATTGAGAAACTTCGGTCGAGATCAGGTGGAATCCGACCAATTGAGCCAACGTCTCGTTTGGTATTGCCTTGAGTGCTTCTGTCATTTCGATGCACTCAATCAATCGTATGCTTCGGACGGTGGGGCGAAGTTGACTAAAGAATCGCTTGACAGATGATCGACAAGGCTCAGGTCTGGCGATAAATCCTTCGAACGTGAGTTTTTCCAGCTGAGAGCAATTTTCTGTGATCGCAGAGAGACAGGATTCTGTGTGGGTATACCAGATGTTCTCAAAATCCAAGTGCAGCTCTCTCAGATAGCAGGCTTTCCTAAAGAGGTGTCCCAAATGATACTGATCAATGCTACTGTTCTTGGCAATGCCCTCTGATGATGGACTAATTGAGACTGGGGAAGAGGCGCAGATATCGGATTCCCATAGAAGTGACACATAAAGACTTGTCAGCCTTGAAAGAGCTACTGAGAGATCGGGAGCGCGGGTAAGGTCCACAATTTTGGTCCAATGTGGGAGTTGTTCCATTTGTTCAACATTGAACTTTCTCCATGGTTCAGGTGGTGGATCGGCATTCAGTCGCTTTTTTACCTTGGACCAGAGCGACTCTCGACGAGGATAATAATAAATGTCCAAGACAGAGTTATCATGGGGCCGTCGTGGACGTCTCGGTGCCTCTTCAGCATTGCATAGAACTGCGCCTTCGATCCGGAGTGTACTCAGAGTTGGCATAGCGTCCAGAGCATTCAAGAGTTTTCCCATCGATAGCTTGTTATGTAGAGCATTGAATGCCTTGCCTAGACAAAGTTTCTGGATCCGGGGCAGTTGAGTGATGGCTACTAGCTGATCGTTCCTGAGAAGCGAATGCGAATGGAGTGCCATATCCTGAATAAGCCTCATGTTACTGACAAGGATATCGAGACCAAAAAACACTTTCTCCTGAAACGCCTCGAGTCTGATTTTCTGGACTAAATGACAGGCGCCCGCAACAGCGGCTAGGTCGCCCTGGCGCACATCATAGATTCCGAGACTGTGAACAAGATGACCGTATCGATCGATATTGGGGACCCCGAAACGAGAGTAGTCGAGATGGTACCAGTAAAAAGCAAGAAAGAGACGATACCACTTCTTGCAGACGAGCATGCATGTCTTTTGTTCAATCGTCGTCAGGTTGCTTCCGATGAGGTGTAGTAGCTCTGGGATCTCGACAATAGGGTGTATAGTGGCGGGGACGATGTTGATAATGACATCCTTGTGTAGTGCGCTGTTGCTTATGGTGTGCATTTTCAAGTTATGATATCGATTAGCGGTGAATATGCGAATATCCGTGGGATCTTGTATGGGAGGGAAAGAGAAAAGAAAAAAAAAGATAAAAAAAAAAAAGAAAAAGGAGGGAGAGAGAGAGTAATAAGTGTTCAAGGAGAGCTTTTTGCCACGTCACATTGCCACCATTTTTCGGGGCTACAGCCACCACCTCTGAGTTTTCAACACATGTCAACCCAATTCCGGGCTACATTGATCCAAGAGCCGCCACGATTGCGACTTTTTCTATTCAAGAAGTCAGATAGCGGAAACTGTTGATCGGACAAACAGCCACCAATAGACTGCCAGCAAATTGTCATTGAGCATTGACGTGCAATGTAGTACCGGTTCCCTTGGACCTTATTCATCTTTTGCCTCAAACTTTAATTATGCGTGTGGCGAAGCAACACTGCCCACGTCCCTTGATGTGTACAGTCCTATTCACAGCGCATTTCTTTTCTTTTTTCTTTTCTTTTTTTCGCCTCAATCGCAAGTAATGAAAACAACTAGAGGAGCAAGTTCAAAAAAGAAGGCCAAGACGTAGACAATACATCAATAGCCACATAGCATTAGACCAAAAAATCTAGTTACGGGCCACCCGGTGGAAGCAATCATGAGTCATCAATGTCTCGACTTTAGGCCTCAGCGTGTGAAGAAAGTCCAGAAACGAAACAGCCCAAAAGATTTACTTTCCCAAAAGAAGGGAAACGCTCCACGTTTGACCATTGCCATTTAGCAAAAAACCTAATTTGAACTACTAGGTCACAGTCGATTAAGGTTGTATCTTGGCATTGCGTATCTTTGGAGAAAGTTTGCTGCTCGGAATTCTATCTACAAAGAGCAAAGGCAAAGTCGTTGAGTGCTAGGCAGAGAGGAGCCGCACTGGCCAATTGCAGGCGCCCGCCATTAGGTGTGATCCGGGGACCTATTTTGGCAATGTCAGCAAAGAACGTGACTTGGGTTTTAGGTGAGCATGACATTTCTCTCTCTTTTCTTTTTTTTTTTTTTTTTTTTTTTTTTTTTTCCTTCCTTCATATCCTTCTTTACTGCAAGTTTGTCAAGACTCCTCTTTTTTGCTCTATCAGCTGTCTTGCCACCAAAGCATTGATCCTCATAAATGGCCGAACAAAACCCTGCCCACTACGACTTTCGGGAGAGTACCCTTGCCTCTATTGCCGCTGGTCAGGCGCATCGGACCCTAGCACAAGGAGGAAAACCCGCTTCCAAAGATCAGCCTACGCACTCTGAACAGCAACAAAACCCCCAACAACACCCACAGCATCAACACAAGAACTCAGATCCACAACATGGACATCCACAACATGGACATTCACAAGGACATCCAAGATCCAAGGAGCATCCTGCTGTAATGCTTGCCACAGGGAATGAAGAAAACTTGGAGCATCCAGTTCACCCTGACCATGGTCCAGGTCATCACTAAGTGCGCTTTTACCTGTTATTAGTATTATTTTCCCACCCAAGCCAAAAGTTCGACATGATTAAAACAATAAAAAGACAGTGCACAGGACAAAAAGAAGAAAGAAAAAGAGGGTCGAGCATAGTAGGACATAGCATAGCGGCCTAGAACCGGCACCTTTATATCTCTCTCCCTCTTTTTTTTTTATTATTATATTATCATTCAAAAAAAAATGTCTGACTCACTCTCCTTGGAGTAACCTCCCTCTCTTGTTTTCACCTTAAGATGGAGTAGAGGTCGTGGGAAGAGTCAGGATATTGAGGATCGGACGACCATTGTACGAGAGTCGTGATCCCTCCAATACCTCTCTTCCTACCTTGCGTTGCACAAACGCTCCCGCAAGGCCAATTCTCTGATCTGCGATGGTAGCCGTCGGGGACGAGGAGGCCCTTTCTTTCTCTTCTTCTTGTTCAAGGATCCATTGGAGCAACACTTTACCCTCCGTATGACCTACCATCGCTGCATGGATATCAATCTCATCATCCTTGAGTCCATCTCCCATTTGCATCCCATTGGATGATTTGGCCTTGTTTTTCTCATCCGAAGTCTCGACTCCAGACATCACAAACGGATTATCATCCGAATTGAGCACCACTACACCATAGGCTCCTGCCACTTGAGCGTAATAGGCCTTGAGAATAAAGAGACATCCACCCCGGTCTACCACCAAAAGCTTGTCCTGAATCTGTAAAGACTGAGCAGAGGTGAAGGGTCGACAACCTTTTTTGTTCTTTTCAATCCGGACAAGGCGCCGCGTCTCGACCGACCTCGGCAAAGGTGGAGAAGAGGCGGATCCTGTAGAATTGGAGCCAATGGGTTCATCTTGCTTTTCCTCACTAGACTGTTTAGGTGCCGAGTCTACTTGGCTACCCGAAGGAGTAGGGGATGACTGGTCATAGTCCAGGACACGAGGCCGCCATGACCCAAATTCGGCCGGTTTGACAAAAATATTCATTTCCTCCATGGGTTTTGAGAGAGTCGATGGTGCTGGCTTGTAGACACGAAGATGGGCTTCCTGAAGTCGCTGATATGCGTCCCAGAGAGGAAGCATTGCACTCTTCTCAACAAAGACATTGCATTGTAGGCTTAGACTATGTTGACAGTAAGGAAAAGAAGATCATCGATTAGACGCCAAGATGGAGAGAGCAAGAGATCACAAAGCTAATATAGGGTCCCAGCTGTTGATCTACAGGTAACATACGGAAAGTCATCCACTATTATGAGCGATCCCATTGAATAATAGAGGGATTGATATGTTAGCATAGAGAGTCGATAAAAAAAAAGGAGTCCAATGATATGTCAGCAACCAAGTTTGAGTTCAGGATACCTTTGACGACACGGTAGCCATCATTGAACGAATCGTATTGTAACTGGAGCTTCACATTAATGATTTTTGAGAGGAACACGCCCTTGTCAACAGGGACGATAGCCACATCTGTGTCAGACACCGCTTGACCTTGAGCCCCTTGTCCATTATTACTTGTGGCACGGTCCAAGTCACGCTCATCAAAGACGGTCTTCTTGGAAGGACCCGCAAATTGAACCACCACTCGTTCTGATGTGAGTGTTGGCTTTTCACAGTATCCATTAGGATCCAACTCGAGACGATCTCGGATATCCTCTCTTGCTCCAACCAACTGACGCGCAAAATCAGCATCTGGTCGATAGGGGATTGATTTTAAAAAGGTTTTTGGAGGCTCATAAGCAGGGCATTGGGGCCAGATCTTGGCTCTTCCTCCTGTAGTGCTTTCCTTTGATTTGCCCTTGATCCATTTTTGGACCGACTGCATAATGTACTCTTGGCCAGGGATACGGAACGAGAATGAGTGTTTGGACTTGGACAGGGATTTGCTAACGTGCTCGTTGGATAGACTCAGGACATGACCTTCGGTAGTAAAGACATAGTTTGAATCCTTGAGTTCATTATGCAAAATATTCTCTTCATCAAAGAGCAAGTAGAGATACTTGAATGTCTCTGAGAGAGCAAAGCTCTCCATTCGATCCTCGTGCTCCTTGTCAATTACGCTCTGGAGAGACGCCCAACCACACTTTGTCTTTGTATATTTCTGTAGGTCGTCAAGAATCATTTCTCCGACTTGCAAATAAAAGGGGTCTTTCGTAGCCTAGTTGAGCAATCGGTTGACGCAGATCGTTAGTTCCGTGATCGCCAAATGATTTTCTACCAAGCTGTCAGGAGTAGGAGACACTTACTCTATACAAGAGGTAGTTGGATTCAACAAACTCTGGTCGGAGAGGATAGTTGGGTATGTCGACGGATTGAGTAATAAAATTGAATCTCTCGGGGATGGCTTGATACTTGCGCCAGATGTTATAGTAAAATAGGTGGTTCTTGATGGCACTCTCGAGATCGCCCCCTAGCACCTATGGCGGGGACCCAAATGCAAGTCCGACAGAACAAAGTTAATGAAGTCATTACAAAAATGGACACTAAAGCTGAGGAAAAAAAAAGAGAGAGAGAGAGAGAGTAAAGTCCCGATTAAGTCGATGCTGCTTTACCTGGACTCCGGGCATGAACGCTGAAAGACTGTCGACCCAGTGCGCCATGAGGTCACCGTTTAGCAGATGGACATGCTTGTAAAAATATTTAGAGTCATGTAAGAGATTTCGACGGATGGATTCCTGAGAAGTCTCGTACATGTGCAAGTGTTCCTCATCCCCAAAGAGAACGTAGGACTTTAAAAGGTACTCGTAATACGAATCAGTGCCTGCACCAATTCCTGTCATGGCTGAAATCCACTATTAAAGTGAGTAAAAGAGAACTAACTTGTAAGTACTCATTGGTCGATAGTTTTATCTATTGTCTGGATCTGTTTTGAAGTCAAATATGTGGCTAACCTCTCCTGATGTCACATTGATTGCATTGCCGAGAAGCCCAATTTTAGATCGTCTATTCCAGAGTTCGGAAACCGCTCTCTTTGCTACAGCCTAGAGAAAAGAACAGAACATGATCCAGTTTAAAATGACGAGCGAGGAGCCAACACTACTGTTACATTCCACTTATTTTCAGATTCTCTCACACTTTTTTTTTTTTTTTTTTTTTCATAGATCATATCACCAGTAAGGCGGCTCAGGACTCCGAACTCGAGCAAAAGACTTCCTGCACCTGCAACACAAGTCTCTGAGATTTCGTCCTTTAACACGCCCTTTCTCAGGTTCACTCGTGGCCATGGGATTCCCGTTGGTGTGTTCTCAAACGCCTTCAGTAATCGCTTTCCAAGATCCTCGGCCATCTCCAATAACTCGCCCTTGTACCCCTTAACAATGGACTTGAACCTTGGATCTGATGCATAAAGATGTCCTGACAGCAATGCACCAAGAACCCGGATATTGACCTCAAACACTTGAACTCGACTATCAATGTTGAACTTGCCCACATGTCGCTTAACGAGATCTATTGCTTGAGAGAATCGCTCCGGCTCACGCATGGCCGCAAGGGTATCCAATGCATCGATAAGGGTCAGCGAGAAATCTCCAAGAACATCGTTCAAGTGGATGTTGTTTGGATTTCGTTTATCAGGTCCTCGGCCTTTGCATGCAACGGGATTGAGTTCGTCCAAGGGGAAGGCATGGTTCAGATATCCATCGTAGCCATGGAAAAACATGTCCTTGGCTGTCTGGCGGAGTAAAAGTCGACGGGCTTCAGTCATTGGCTCGGTCACAATCTTTCCTAAAGACTTGGTTGGGTCATTGATAGGTGGATGTTGGTGAAAGTACTGTTGGTTGGCGCCACTAGATCCACCATTATTGCCTTGGGAACCTTCATTATTCCTGTATCCAGAGGCTGAGTTGGAAGAGGCATTGACGCCATTGGGCTGTAAATTTACTGAAGAAAAGAGCATTTGAATAACGGAGATGAGTAGCAAGACAATCCATGGGCGAATGCCATTCCCAGTGTTGTCTCGGTTAGGGCCAGCAGTGGTAGTAGCAGCGACTTGCTGGCGTATGACTTCAAGACGTCGCCGATGTTCATTTTGGGGATAGAGTGGCTGATCCTGACGAGCGTCGTCCATCTGGTTCATCCTAGTAATTTTTCCCTTGGTGATATCCTCACTATCCTGCGACGATAAGGGTGGCATTGTTGAGGATACTGGTAGAGGGTCCGTTAAGCTTAAGGTATCGGCAAAGTCGTCCGAGCTTGAATCGGTAGCAAGAAGTGTGTTAGAGTAGTCCAGACAATCTTCATCTCCAATAGAACCTGCTCTGGATGATGATGTTGTCATTCCTGCTGTAGAGGCTCCGGCGCACTCAACCTCAGGGGACGATAGGGGTGAACCTAGATGTACTGGGATGGCTGATGGAGAAGGGGAGAGGAGAAACGAGAGAAGGGAACAGCCATGAATGTGGAGAGAGAAAAAGAGAGAGAGAGAGGGAGAGCGAGTGAGAGCGAGACAACGAGGCAGAGAGAGAGAGAGAGAGAGGTCACGTGAAAAAAGAATTGTATGTACGGCGAGAATGTCAATCAAATCACAAAAGAGAAAAAAAGATCAGTGAACCTGGATCTAGCTCCATCTCCCTTTTCACTCCTTCTCCATCTCCCTGCCTCATCAGCAGTCTGTCGTGCTCGTGGTCATCCCGTCTCCTTGATTAGCATCAGCATCCATCACCCGCACTAGCATCAGTCATCATCCCCATTCCCGAAAAGTATCAGGAAGCACCACGCACGCACCACTACATCACCACCATATCGCCATCATACCAGCAGCTGCAAATCATGGCTCCACGCTTCGACATTAACAACCTGCCCGAGACGGAGGAGGAGATCGATTTCACAGATATCGAGGAGAACTACCAGCTCTCATTCGAGGAGGGCTTTGACAATGTCGTCGTTGTCGACAATGTTCCCTTGGTCGATGAGACCAAGGAGGAGAAGTTGGTCCAGTTCTTGCGCAAGATCTTCAAGAACGTTGGTCCCATCAGGGATGGCCACTTTGTCATGCCCAAGGCTGTCAACGAGAAGGGCAAGCTCATGAGCAAGGGGTAATTCAGCCGTTTCTTTCTGACTTGTTCTTTAATCCAGTGCAGCATGCTGTAGTCTGGAATGCTGCGTCGTACTATTTGGCCCTACACTTGAACCTGCGCCTCTACCCACCCCTGACATTTCCGTCACTCTCTTCTCTTGGGAACCGCCTTTTTTTTTTTTTTTTTTTTTTTCCTATCTTTTTCTTCCGTCTCGTTCATGGCGCCTGCTCATTCTAGATTCTTGTTTGTCGAGTTTGAGACTGCTGAGCAGGCCACGCTCGCTGTCAAGTTGATCGACGGCTTCAAGATGGACAAGAACCACACTCTTGCCGTCAACCGCTTCACAGACGTCGAGAAGTACTCGAACGTCGAGGAGGAATTTGTTGCTCCTACCGCCGAGGAGTTCGTCGAGAAGGTGGGTGTGCACTTGGAAGAATTAACTCTTGTCATCGCCGCTTTCTTTTCTTTTTTTTTTTTCTTCCTGCCTGCCAGTATGTTAACAACATATCTTTTCCCACTGGCGGAACAAATTACTTTTTTGGACGACTTATAGGAGCACCTCAAGTCGTGGTTGGCTGACGAGATGGGACGCGACCAGATGGTCATCTACCGCCACAACGAGGTTCAGGTTCTCTGGAACATGCAGAAGGAGCAGCCCCACGTTGCGCACAGCAAGCCTCACTGGACCGAGACCTACGTCCAGTGGTCGCCCCTTGGTTCTTACCTCACCACTTTCCACGCTCAGGGTGTTGCTCTCTGGGGAGGCGAGTCCTGGAAGAAGATTATTCGCTTTGTCCACCCCGGTGTCAAGCTGATCGACTACTCGCCCAACGAGCGTTACCTTGTCACCTGGAGCAACGAGCCCATTGTCGTCCCTGAGGATCACTATGACGGACCCTTTGGCACTGAGGATGAGGGCAACCAGATCGCTGTCTGGGATGTCAAGTCTGGCGCTTTGCTCCGTACCTTCCCCTCTTTGGCTCCCCCACCCCCGGTGCCCGCTCCACTGTCTCGTGGCCCGTCTTCAAGTGGGCCCCTAGCGAGCGCTACTTTGCTCGTGTCACCCCTGGCCAGCAGATCTCGGTCTATGAGGCCCCCAGCATGGGTCTGTTGAACAAGAAGAGCATGAAGATTGATAGCGTTGTCGACTTTGAGTGGGCCCCTGCCACCCCTGCTGACAACACCGCTGCTGGTAACAAGGCTAACAAGCCCAAGGATGACATGCTCGCCTACTGGACTCCTGAGGTGGGCAACCAGCCTGCTCGTGTGACCCTTGTCAGCATCCCTAGCCAGGATATCGTCCGCACCAAGAACTTGTTCAACGTCAATGACTGCAAGCTTCACTGGCAGAACCAGGGCGATTTCCTCTGTGTCAAGGTCGATCGCCACACCAAGAACAAGAAGGTCACCTACTCCAACTTGGAGATCTTCCGTATCCGCGAGAAGGATATCCCTGTCGAGGTTGTTGAAGTCAAGGAGTCGATCATCGCCTTTGCCTGGGAGCCTAAGGGCGAGCGCTTCGCTGTGATCACCACCAGCGACCCCAACTTTACCTCCGCCACTCCTGTCTCGACCACCCTCAAGACCTCGGCCAGCTTCTACTATCTGGACAAGGGCAAGGGCAAGGACACTCTCCAGTCGTTCAAGGCCATCAAGACTTTGACTGGCAAGTCCTGCAACACCATCTTTTGGTCGCCCAAGGGTCGCAATGTCGTCTTGGCCACTTTGCGCTCGCAGACCGTCTGGGACCTCGAGTTCTACGATTTGGACTTTGAGCCCCTTGAGGCTGCTGGAACCAAGACCGCTGCTGGAGCTGAGAAGGATCCTTCCGCTTACTTGCAGTTGTTGGCCACAGGTGAGCACTATGGTGTCACCGACATTGAGTGGGATCCCTCTGGTCGCTTTGTCGCCACCAGCGCCTCGGTCTGGCGCCACACCATGGAGAACGGTTACCAGATCTGGGACTTCAAGGGTCAGCTCCTTTACAAGGAGAACCTCGAGAAGTTCAAGCAGCTTGTCTGGCGCCCTCGCCCCAAGACCTTGTTGTCCAAGGAGCAGATCAAGGTAAGATCAAGAAGCCAAGTCATTTGCTATTGTTGGTGCTTCTTTTGTTATTGTAGATGATGCTGACCTTTTGATATTTTTGATGATGATGAATATATATTTTTATATTACTAGGCCATCCGCAAGAACTTGCGCGAGTACAGCGCCCGTTTCGAGGAGATGGATATGGCCTCCAAGACCCAGGTCACGGACGAGGTTCGCAAGCGTCGTCGCGATCTTATGGAGGAGTGGTCCAAGTGGCGCAAGGACGTCGAGGCCGAGCTTGCTATCGAGCGCTCTGCCTCTGGTCAGCAAGCCCCTGTTGCTAGCAACGCCGAGGAGGAGGCTGAGGTGGTCGATGAATGGATTGAGGAAGTTATTGATGAGAAGGAGGAGATCGTCGGATAAACGTGTGTATTGTGAAGGAGACGAATATTATTATTACTCATGGTTCTTTTTATGGGCCTGTTGGCAGTTATTTGAATAAATACGCGGCTGCCCATCTTTTGAACATTCTACTTGATATTTCCCTTTTTTTTTTTTTTTTTTTCAAAGAGCGAATATCTTCATTCACGCGCATTAGAGTGCAACATAGAAATAGCATGGATGACTTGGGGAAGCGGAGCAAATCCTTTTGTTAAAGGCGAGCTCTATTTTTTTTTTTTTTTTTTTTTTTTGTAACATTTTTTTGCTGTTGGGATGGCGTTTTATCTCAGGCTAATCCCTAGAGCGAGCGGATACTCTCATCTTCACTTGCTAGATCCCACCTAAAATCTCGCCTTCATCCAAATACTCATTACCTCTTGGAGCGAAGAGGATCTGTGAAGCACTGTGCTCAATGACACAGAGTCATTTTGGTATTCAGGAACTCGAGCGGCGCTCCTCCTCTCTCCCCTTTACAAATGGAGTTAACGTCCCCGACCACAAAGAAATGCATCCCTTCTAATCTGGAAAAGCTCAGAAGGCTGTGCCGCAAATCTTGGGTTCCAAGTTTGCACAGAGGATGTGATAATTGTGGATCGCTACAATGTCCGGATTTTTAGGGCGAGGTCATTCCACAAGGAGTCTGGGGACAGAGACCAAGTTTTTGAGCCTGAGTGGGGGCCCAGATATCGGAGAGGTTCGAGTGCGATAATAACAGTGTCAAGAAAAAAGAAAAAAGAAAAAAGAAAAAAGAAAAAGAAAAAAGAGCTTCATAAACGAGCCGCCTATGGTGACAGAGATGTGATAGACAACAGGCATTCTGCCACCGCGTTGAGCAGGTCGTTCTCTTGTAGAGACAGAGTGTTTGTGTTTAGCTAAGCCCGGTTGATGAATCAAGATGGGAAGGAGGAGAAGCAGAAAAACAAAGGGAGGACTGATATTCTTGTGTGTATGTGTGGATCATTGGTGCGGAATGCTACAAGTGCTCTCAAGCGGAGCATATTCGAGTCCTCAATTGAATAGAGAAAGACCGAGGAGGAGAGAGGGTTGCGGTCTTGGTGCACAAACGCACTCTTTGTTCCCGTGTGCCGTCCCAGGGCACTGGCCCGAGAGGGGGGAAAGGGGGGGGAAATGAGCCGTTTCTCTCCCTTCTGTTTCTGAGTAGTGACGGCATGGCCTCTTTGAGGTGTGCCTGGCTTTTTTTTGACAGAAAAACCTAATGAGCCTCTGGAAGAGCAGTCCAACCCGCGCCGTCCCACTCTCCCGCGCTCTCCAGTTTTCTTTAATTCTCATCTTTCTCTTTTTTTTTTTTTTCTTTTGTTTTTTTTTTTTTTTTTTTTTTCTTCACCCCCGTCCTCCATTTTTCCATCCACACACTCTCTCGTCAACCATGTCCCACCACCACGAGCCCCATGAGACCGACGCTCTCCTTGAGCGTGTCGAGCGCGGTGCCACCCACGCTCGCTACGAGGCCCGCTCCAAGTGGGCCGGCGTCCGCCACAAGGTACCGAATCATCAAGACCTTGCTCCTCCTCCATTCTCTTCCACACACGCGCACCCAAGCTTTCTCGCGAGAGTAATCGTTCTCCAAGGAACCATATTCTAACCGTCTCTCTTTCCCACCTTATCCGAACCTCGCTCTTTTTTTTTTTTTTTTTTTTTCTGTAGTTCAGAAAGGCCTTTGCCGAGTTCTTGGGCACTGCCATCCTTGTCGCCTTCGGTTCCGGCGCCATTGCCCAGCTCGTCTTCTCCCCCAACAACACCTGGTGAGAATCTCTTTTTTTCTTTGTACCCTTTTGTCTCTGGTCTCTCTAAAGTGGCCAAGTCGTATCCTTCTCTCTGTCGAGATGGGCGCGTTCAAGAAGAGAGAGAGAGAGAAAAAAAAGAGGCATCGTATACTCATATTTTGCCCATTCATATCTATCGGTCCTTAGGTTCACCATGTCGCTCGGATGGGGTCTTGGTTTGACCTTCGGTATCTACGTCTCTGGAGGCATCTCGGTAAGGCCTCTTACTTTTTAGCCTTAGTGGTACTTTTACTTCTCACACTTTCCCCTGTCCAGAGTGTGGCACAAATAGGCTCCAGGACAGCTCTTTTTCAGGGCACAATCTTTTTTTTTTTCTACTTGCCCCATCCGCGCATGGTTCACGGACCTCTTTGGGGTCGAGAATAGCGCGAGGAGGATCATCCCATCTACTGTAGGCAGGAGGAAGAAATCGAAAAGTGCGAATGCGACGCGATGTCATGATGCGTGTGTCATGCCACCGATATGGTGGGGTGAGGACACCAGGACGTGGGTAGTGTTGATGTTCTTTCCCCCCTCTCTCCCCATCAACGCGCGAAGCTTTCCCCAATGACGACCACCCTGCCTCTTCAGGTCTAACCTGGCTGTGGCAGGGCCTTCTCCCGCGTTTCCCATCGCTCTTTTTTTTCCTCGCCACCCTGTCCAACCAAACACCGCGGAGAGATATATTTTGCAGTATATTGCCCATGGTACGAGGAGAAGAAGGCGTGAGCACCTGGGCCTTGTTGACTGGAACAGACCATATTCGAGAAAAAAAGTGTAAATGACGGCGGGAGAGATTTTCTGTCGCGATACCTGCTATCTAGCCCGCCATCTTTTTCTCACTCGGCTCGAACCACACCCGCCTCCTCTCCCTCTTCCTCTCTCTCTCTCTCTCTCTTTTCCCCCTCCTCCCTTCCCACTCGAACTCGGCTCTGGGGTTGTTGGCATCATTTTTTTTTCCTCCTTGTGGCACCCTTGGTTCGTTTCTTCTCGAAGGTCGCTTGTAGCAGAGCCGAGAGAGAACGAGCCTCGTGCATGCGTTTGTCCGGACGCGTGTGTCAGGGACAGCGCAAAATCGCTGGGTGTGTTTGATGACCTAACATGCATGAACAATGCGAGATGTGAGCTAACCATGTTCTGTTCTGCCTTTTTTTTTTTTTTTTTTTTTTTTTTTCGTGCTCTCGACGTACTCTTGCGTACTCTGGGTATCTTTCTCTCTCTCGGATGTCCACTGGCACATTATGGAAACTCATAGGGTGGTCACTTGAACCCCGCGGTCACTTTGGCCATGGCCATCTTCCGTGGATTCGCCTGGGCTGATGTCTTCATCTACTGGATTGCTCAGTTTGCTGGTGCCTTCTTCGGAGCCCTTATCGTCTACATCACCAACTACTCTGCCATCAAGGCCCTCAAGCCTGCCGCCACCATTGGTATTTTCGTTACTGGTCTCCAGAACGAGAACGTCTCGACCACTGCTGGTTTCATTGCCGAGCTTTTGGGCACTGCCTTGCTCATTCTCGTCATCCTCTCGACCTCCGACAAGGGTAACACCCCCGCTGGCAACACCCAGCCCTTGATCATTGGTCTCTCGCTCGCTGCGATCGGTACCTCTTTCGGTTACGAGACTGGCTTTGCCTTGAACCCCGCTCGTGACTTGGCTCCTCGTCTGTTGACCTCCGTCTTTGGCTGGGGCTGGACTGCTTTCTCGCGCCAGGGCTACTACTTCTGGGTCCCCGTTGTTGCTCCCTTCGTTGGTGCTGTTGGAGGAGCCTTCATCTATGACCTCCTCATCTATGCTGGCCCCAGCCCTCTTAACAACTAAGCGAGGGAATTGTAGAGCAGATGGGACAATATTAAGCTAGTTTTTTTTCTGTTTTCTTTGTTTCTTTTTCCTCTGTCCCCTCCTCCCCCCTGCGTTGTCATTGTACATAAAGTGAAGTCCCAGGGAAGGGAACTCTCCCCCTGTCTATTGCTATTGCCGTGTAAAACCATCTGTCCCAGCGGGCGTTGATTTTTTTTTGAGTAGATCACTAGGGTGGGAGAAAAAGGATGAGATAGACGAACTGATGGTGGTAATGAGATGTCTTTGGCTCTCATTGTATGTCCCACTCTGTATAATCTCTAGACTGGTCATTGCCTGCCTCGTGGCAAAAAGAGAGAGAGAAAGAGAGAACCCGTCACAGACGAATCTGTGGCTGCACTGATAGATCTTGACGCGTCATGAAACAGAGGCGAGGTATGGTCATCAAGAGTTCTTAACTCTTAGGTATCAGCACCATCCTGTCTTCTGATACAGCCTCTGGCAAATGGGACGATCCTTTGCGTTTTCCTCCTGGTACCTGAAAAAGAGGAAGAAAGAGAGACAGGGAGGGGGGCTCCTCCCCTTTGGGTATAAAAGTGGTCTCGTTCTTTAACAGAACACGGTTCTTGGAACAAACCAAAGAAAGAAAGACCTGTTCACGCCTCTCTCCTCCTGCTTCTCAGATATACTTCAGCTCCACTTTGCCACCCAGTCCTCACACTCCTGAGAACTAGACGAGAAGGAGATACCTAGACCGCAAGAGAGAATGACTCTGCACAAGGGCTTCAGGTTCCTGGTCGTGACCTTGGTCACTGCTGTCGTTCTGCATCATTCGCACACGACCTATGCAGCACCTCTACAAAAGAATGATGCGCTCCAGCCAACTGTCATTCCCTCTCAGGATTATAATCGTATCCATTCTTTGAATCATCCAAAGACCTTGACCAAACGCGGAGGTGACGACGACGATGATGATGACGATTGTTGCTGTTGCTGTGATGACGACGACGACGATTGCGACGACGACGACGATTGCGACTGTGACGACGATGACGATGATAATGATTGTGACGATGACGATGATTGTCATCGACATCGTCGTCAAAGGATTCTTCGTATCCCTAAACCATTCTTTGTTCCTAAACCAATCCCTATCCCGATTGATAAACCTTTCCCTTTCCCTGCCCCTATCCCGGTCCCTGCACCCGTTCCAGCACCCGTCCCAGCACCTTTCCCATTTAGTGGCGGTAGCTTCGGACCTGGACTTGGACTTGACCCCCTTCTAGGAGGATTAGGAGGATTAGGATGGGGTGGACCTGGAGGGTTTGGAGGGTTTGGAGGACCTGGAGGACCTGGAGGACCTGGAGGATTTGGAAGTGGACCAGGGCCTATGCCTTTTTAGAACGATTTACCAGAAAATGTTTCTGAATCGACCATAGCTTCTATCCGAAAAACAGGTCATCTCTCTCTCTCTCTCTCTCTCTCTCTCTCTCTCTCTCTCTCTCTCTCTCTCTCTCTCTCTCTCTCTCTCTCTCTCTCTCTCTAGCTTACTTTCACTCATTCTCTTATCCCTTTGTTCTCTCTAGTTGTTGAGGAGGGGTTTGATACTAATTGATCAGATTGTGGATCAGGTCTACTGTAGCCTTGTGGACCCGTCCTCAACGCGTTCTCCCTTTCTCCCTCTCCCTCTCTTCTCTTGATCACTTCATGCAAATAAAACAAGCAGTACTCTTTAGCCTGTGCACACACCAAAAAAAAAGATGCAAGCTTTGTGCAAGGGAACCGTCGCAGACGTCCTGATCGGCGAGATCAACGGCAATGCTAACAAACGCGAACAGAAAGCAAAGACCTTAACCAATTGGTTTTAGTTCAATTCAGGAAGATGTTGCAGACCATTAGAAGACGAGAAGTTAGACAAGAAATAGGACTAATACTGGTGCCCGACATCATTGTCATACAAGAATCAGGTCAGAAGTAGTTTGATAAAGATTATTGTTCCTTTGTGGTACCTGACTGGAACTGTGGCTCTGATGAGAGGTCTGGAAGAGGAAGAGCAGCTCTTTGTAAAGGTGCTTGTGGTCATCTTTGAGGATATGGTTGAAGGAAATCTTGGCTACGGTCAAGGTTCAAAGAGAAAATCAGATGCTGTGTTGGTGTGGGAAGATGAATTGGTCCAACATTCCTTTTAAAGGCGTGGATGGTGATGGTTGACTGTCTTTTCTCTCTCTTGGATTTCCCAAGCATTCGCCCAAACCATTCACCCAAATGGTATTAGCCCAATATATCCAGAAGTAAGAGAGAAGACGGCGAAAGGGGAGGGATACAACGAAAGAGACAGGGAAGGGATTCAAAAAACAGAGAGAAAAAAAAAGAAAGAAAAAAAAAAGGCATCCTCAGGGAAGAAGAAAGAATCGTATCAGACTTGTGGCTGCCCAGCTTTCATTCGGTGATCCTTCGATGTCAGCTCTTTCAGCCATTCATTAGATTTGGACTGCAAGATCCGAAGGCATAGTTTACTTTGCTTACAAAAGTTCGTATTAGATGGTATTACAAATATTGAATCTTTGTTTCTTCCACTTCCTTTCATTCTCATTTACTCTAGTATATCGCCCAAGATGGCTTTAGAAAGCTCGAGGGTTGCAGACAACGCCCGACTTGCCACCTCCAACAATCGCCGAGATCTTGGCACCAAACTCGAATGGGTTACCATCATAAATAAGAACATCTGCAGAAGCATCGAGACCTGTAAGCTCCCTCAGGTTCTTGCTCAACAAGTCAACAGTCTTCTCCTCAGACAGTCCAAGATCGGAACGGGCCCATCCAGCGGTCCACATCAACTGACGAACATCCTCAGCCTCGCCTGCAGCCAATCCAACCTTGACACCAGCCTTGTAAAGAGCTGTCAAACCAGTGTCCTGGCTAAGGGGTGCACCAGGCAAGCACTTCTGAGCGGTCCACTCGACAGGAGTGCACTTATAAGGCTTCAAGACCACACCAACATTGTTCTCGGCCAAGAACTCGGCCACGGTCCAGGCCTCGACAGCTCCCAAAAGGGTCAAGCGCAACTTGGCGCCTTGCTTCTCGAGTTGCTTCTTGAGTTCAACCAAACGGATAATCTCATCCCTGTTGTTGACCTCAATGACCAAGGGGATCTTTCCTTTGACGACCAGCGAGTAATCATTCTCCTGGCTCGATTCCAGGGCTTTTGTCAGAGTTGAGCGAAGGAAGGCGATCTGAGAAGACACAGTTGGGAAAAGGGTGGACTTGGAATTTTGACCGACTCGAGCATGAAGGGCTGCCTTCTCCTTGATGATGCCATCGCCGCTAATCGCTAATTTGGTGACGCGATCAAAAGAAAGTGGTTCAAACATAAAAAGTTAGAATAGATCTCTTCCAGTCCCTTACAAAGTTGTTGAATAGTACAACAAGGTCATCTTACCGCTCTCGGCTCCTGTCTTGAAAGCAGCACTAATGCCCTGGATGACATGCTCCGAATCAGGTACAGTGACACTAGTCAAGAAGCCAGCCTTGTAAGCCTCGTCCATATGAAGTCCTCCAAACTTGAGGCCGTCCGCTGCGTAGGTCAATTGGGTGCTCAGGTTAGGGTGACCGTCGCCCGTCGAATCCTCGGCACCGATCTCGATCAAACCCAAGTCAGGGGCTGCAAAGGCAATCAATGAGGGTACGGCAACACCCTTGCCGCCAAGATCGTACACGGGTACCTCCTCTCCTTCGCGCTGAAGTTCCTTCACTGTGTCCATACAGCGACCCGCGCAAACAACACGACCCTCACGAACAACCACTACCAATTCACCAGCACCCTCTTGCTGATACTCCTTCAAGTCACCCCAGTAGACCTTATCCAGTCCAGTAAAGACTGCTGTCTTGGCATTGGGAGTGCAAGCAGTCTTGTCTTCAGGTGTCTTCATCTTGGGGTACTCTGGGAAGCTCTCAGGCACACTCTGTTGCTTCCAAGTCTTTTCGTCCGCATCTTCAATCTGTGCAATACCGTCCACAAAGACCTGTAAGGGGTGTGCGCCCAACAAAAGAGGATGCTTGGCCCAAATGACCACATCTGCATCCATACCCACGGCAATCTTGCCGATACGATGGTCAAGACCAAGAGCCTTGGCAGGAACCGAGGTCACCGAGGCCAAGGCAAGCTGTTCTGAGAGACCGTAATGGCGGGCCTTGGCTGCCTCATAGATCAAATGCTGCGAGTTCAAGACGGGGTGGTCACTCTTCATGGCCACGGCAATGCCCGCGTCAGCAAGGATCTTGGGTGAGTTGACCGAGCTTTGGAAGGCCTCCTTCTTGTAGCCAAACTTGTCGGCAAAGGTTGCAACCGTAGGAACATTCTTGTAGGCACGCTTCAGGATCTCAGGAACACGGTAGGCATCCAAGCCGTGATGGAAAGCCCGGATCTTGAACTTGTACTCGTTCGAGTGACGGACCATAGCCTCCAGATCATGGGTCTCGTAACAATGAATGTTGAGACGGACATCCTCACGCAAGATTCCGACCAAGGTCTCGTACTGCAAGTCCTCAGGGAAGGCAGTAAGGAGACGATGACGACCAAAACGAGGTACACCCTCGGCTGCATCACACCAATCATCCTGGGCCTGCTTCAAGCTGGTGGCCTTGGCAAACTGATCACGCAAGAGCCAGCCCTCACCAAGACGGGTCGAGGGCATCGTATGATAGTAGCTACCATAGACGCGCTTGGGGTTCTCTCCGCAGGCCATCTTCATGTATCGCCACTTGTCCTTCACGCCAGCCTGGACCAACATGTCTTCGTTGCTGAGCGTGTCGACCTTGCGAAGCTTGAGTGGGTAGGCCTCGCCACCAATAATGTTGCCAGAACCGGGGAGGATGAGCGAAGTCGTGACGCCACCCGAGAGGACCCATTCACGGGCAGGATCGCTGGGGTTGAAACCGTCGATCGAGCGCACAAAAGGTGTCAAGGGCTGAGTCATCTCATTCGTATCCTGGGTAGCATCGAGCTCTGGCCAAGAGTCGACACCCAAGTGACTGTTAACAATTCAAAGAACAATCGAGGTAACGCGGTTAGCATTCGAGAAAGAGAGAGAGAGAAGAGCAATTGCCATTGCTGTTAGTTCATCGATCCCATATCAGGTTCCTTTCCAGCCTTTTGGGTTCTGACAAATGAGCCAGATTTGGAGCTAATGTCGTGCCACTCTCTTTCCTCTTGGTTCCTCCATTCTCTACACACACACATACTCACGCACTCACACACACACTTTTTTTTTGTCTCGCATTCGTTTCCTATTGGGCGCAGGGAGTCTATCATGGCCTCATGGGTAAACTAGGACGTCTGCACTACCCTTCTTCTCGAGACCAGAGACAAAAAAAAAGTCAGCTCCAGTTGCGTGACTTATAAGGCAACGAGTGCCAATGGGTATTTGTCCTGCTGGGAAAAAAAAAGTTTTTTTTTTTTTTCTGCTGGCAAAATAGAGTTACTTGGCCAACAGTCAAAGTAACCCATGTGGGTATCCCTTCACTTATCTCTTTGTGCGCCAACAAGCTGCAGGCACGCACGCGGGGGGGAAAGTGAGAGAGAAGAATGACCAGGGTATTACTCCCAAACATGTAGCATTGTCGCGAAAGAAAACCATCACCTCCTCCCATTACACATACACCCCTTCTGTCTCATTCACATTCTTACACTAACACACGCGAGTCGAGACAGGGGGGTGAGGAGAAAGAAGGCATTCATGCAAAGAAAAAAAAAAAATAAATAAATTGTCATTTACCTGTGCATGTCGACAATTCCAGGCGTGACAATGCGACCCTTGAGGTCCACGACCGTTGCACCCTTGGGAGGTTCAATCTTTCCTCCAACCTTGACAATAAGACCTCGGTCCAACAACAGGTCTCCCTCGAACCCTTCTGCCGATTCTCCATCCAAGATAAATGCATTCTTGAGAAGTGTCGGCGCAGTTCCGTTCACGAAACGAGGATTGTGAGAACGCGACTCGGGAGTAGGGTATTGGTGTTTCTCGGCACGAATCTGTTTACACTTGGCAAGACCGTCTGCAAAACGTTCGCTCGAGATGCCAGCATTCTCATAGTGGACCTTGTACGGAGACAACTCGTTCGATGAACCAAGCACATAGGCCGAGGCTGCCAAAAGAGCCACAGCAGCTCCGATAGCGATGATGCTGGATTTTTTGCGAAGGAACGCGTACTTGGGAGTTGGTTGGTCATAGGCGTGGCCAACCTCTTCCTGGTCATGCGTGGGCACTGCCGCGTAATCGGCCATTTTGGATAGGTCGGGTTGTTGTGAAAAGGTGTTTAACTAGGGGGATATAATATAATATTTACAGAGGAATAGTGGTGGGAAGGAAGTGGCAAGGTGGGAGAAAAGAAAAGAGAAGGGAGTGGAGAGAGAAAGAGAGAAAGAAATAAGAAATGCAAAATGAGCATTTTTGGATGTGTGGTGTTCTCACGGCCAAGTATACTCCTTTGCCACTATTTCCCAACCGACACCCGTTGTTTCCTCAATCCTTCATGATTCCTCTGTTCGTTGTTGTTTGTCTTTACATTCCATTGGTGGGATTGAGGTGGGTTGTGCGTTTGTATTGCCTCTTCTCTTTCCTCCACGTCAATTTTTTCCATCGAGCATGGACAGACTCTTGATCTTTCTCTTTGGCTTGTTGGCTTGGCACTGTTGTGCTCCATTGATTTATATCTTGCAGAAACTCGTGCGTTCCGCTGTTGCTGACTGCCATTTGCCTATGGGCCTCTCATGCACTGAAACGGTCAAACGCAATATACAAATAGTGCGTTTGTGGGAGAGTGAGAGATATCGAGTGAGTGGATTTCAACCGCAGTAGCAGAGTGGTTATCAGCTAGCTCAATACCAACAGCCAAGAGGACATTAGGCTCGCCAGGGTCACGCTAGCCTCGTTCCAAGATACTCAGTCATCTTTGATCAATTGGGGCCCCTCCCCTGGCGCAGCCTAGCGGACTAGCGGGAGTCTCTTCGTCTCACAATGACTTTGCTTGTGTCTTGTTGTTAAGGGGAAGGCCTCTTGCTCCGCCACCTCAGACAGTCTGAGTTTAGGTCTTTAGGATAGTGAGGTGGTAAACTAGGGGGGGGGGGAAAGGAGTTGGAGGAGACTGCTACACTGGACTGGGAGCTTAGAACATACAAAAAGGATCGTGGCATTTCTACTGGCACACCCCTTTCTCTTCTCTACCCAAAAAAAAAGAAAAACCCAATTCAACAGCCATGGCCACTGTTGTCGTTGCTCAAAAGGCATCTGTCCTGCCCTATGGTAAGCAGTCGACAAGACCAAGGAGCCTTTCTTTTTCATTATTCAAGACGAACCAAGCAACCGATCCGACCTAATCCTGGATCAATCTTTTTTAATCTCTTCAATTGGTGGTCGGATCCTCTTGCTGTTTAGCTCCTATCGCACTTGTTGCCGCTCTCAACAACCCTGCGGTTGCCAAGGTCGAGTACAAGAATGTCGCTACTCTTGCCGAACACAACAATGCTGTCGTTGCGCTCACTGCTAACGGGTATGATAAAAAAAAAAAAAAAAAAAAAAAAAGAGCGAGCGCCCGAGCTCTCTGGTACGCGCTTTCAATCCCAACGGTATCTAACCAACAGACTCGTTGATTTGTATTATTGTTCTTAGAACTACATTGACCTCGGTCAGCGCTATCCTCCGCTACTTGGTCCGCTCGCACAAGAACACGCTCTATGGAACCGATGCAGCTTCGACCAGCGTTGTATGTGGTGCTTTCCCCTTCCAACATACAAAAAAAACGAGGCAAACTGGGTCGCCATTGATCAGTCGCTAACCAATGGCTGAATACCATTTTGCTCTTCGTTTTGCTCTTTCCTCTTTCCTTTCCTTTTCCTTTTCTTTTCTTTTTTTTTTTTTTTTTTTTTTTTTGACGGGAAACCAACCAGATCGACGACTTTATCGATAGAAGCCAGGATATCCTCAACACCTCCGACTTCAAGTCGTTGGATATCATCTTCCAGCAGTTGAACCATCACTTGACTCTTCGTAGCTACTTTGTCGGCTACAAGGTCTCGGTCGCCGATCTTGCCATCTGGGGTGCCTTGAAGGCCAACGCCATCTTTGCTCGTCAGATCAAGACTGGAAAGGACCTTGGCGCTTACCTTGGTCGTTGGTTCAACCACATCTCGGCTCAGCCTTTTATCGAGACTGCTCTTGCTGCCCTTACCAAGGCTTCCGAGAGCACCAAGTCGGTAAGGAAGAGGATGTTTATTTTATTTTTTTTTTTTTTATATACCTTATTGTCATGACTGATTTTCCGACGAACGTAGAAAGAATAGACGATTTTTTTTTTTTTTTTTTTTGGAGAAAAAGAGAATTTCTAGCTCTTTAACATCACATTCTTTTTCTCTCTCTTTCTCCATAGGCCAAGGCCGATCAGGGCTCGTTCGATATCAACTTGATTGATGCCGAGATGGGCAAGGTGGTGACCCGTTTCCCTCCCGAGCCTTCCGGTTACTTGCATATTGGACACGCCAAGGCTGCTCTTTTGAACAAATACTTTGCGGATCAGTACAAGGGTCGCCTGATTGTTCGTTTCGATGACACCAACCCAACCAAGGAGAAGCTTGAGTATGAGCATTCGATCAAGGAGGATCTTCTCTTGATTGGCATTGACTCATCCAAGGTGTCGTATACCTCGGATTACTTTGACCAGATTTACGAGTATGCTCTTCAATTGATCAAGGAGGGCAAGGCTTATGCCGACACGACCTCTCAGGAGCAGATGCGCGCGGAGCGTATGGATGGTATTGCTTCTCAGTGCCGTGATCTTTCTGTGGAGGAGAACTTGCGTCGTTTCGAGGAGATGAAGAATGCCACCGAGTTTGGTCAGACTTGCTGTCTTCGTGCCAAGATTTCGGTCGATAACCTCAACAAGGCTCTTCGTGACCCTGTCATCTACCGCTGCAACCTCATCCCCCATGCCCGCACTGGGTAAGAGTTTTTTTTTTTTTTTTTTTTTTTGTTGTTGTTTCTTGCCATTTTAAAGGGAAAAAAAAGAGAGAGAGAGAACACCTGTCTAATGTATCTCTTGTGATCACTCTAATAGCACCCAGTGGAAGATGTACCCCTTGTACGATCTTGCCTGCCCCATTGTTGACAGTCTTGAGGGTGTCACGCACGCTCTCCGTACGGATGAGTACCACGACCGTAACCCTCAATACCAGTGGTTCCTCGATACTTTGAAGTTGCGTCAGGTCCATATCTGGGAGTACAGCCGTCTCAACTTTGTGTACACACTCTTGTCCAAGCGCAAGTTGACCTGGTTTGTTGACCAGGGACGTGTCTCTGGATGGGATGACCCTCGTTTCCCCACGATCCGTGGTATCCGTCGCCGTGGTTTGACCATGGAGGCCCTCAAGACCTATATCCTTATGCAGGGTGCTTCGACCAACTATATTACCCTCGAGTGGGACAAGCTCTGGGCCGTTAACCGCAAGGCCATTGACCCTATTGCTCCCCGTCACACCGCCATTGATGCTACCAACAAGGTCAAGGTCACTGTCTCGGGTGCTGACGCCTACAACTTTAAGGAGGTTCCTCGCCACAAGAAGAACGAGGCCATTGGCAACAAGAAGACTTTCTATGGACCTGTCATCTGGATGGATCAGGCTGACTGCAAGGAGCTCGAGCTCAATGAGGAGGTGACTTTGATGGACTGGGGTAACGCCTTTGTCCGCTCGGTTGAGAAGAATGCCGAGGGTGTTGTGACGGCCGTCAATGCCGAGCTCCACCTTGCTGGTGACTTTAAGAAGACCAAGAAAAAGTTGACCTGGTTGGCCGATGGTCCCGAGTTGGTCAAGGTTGAGTTGATGGATTATGACTACTTGATCACCAAGAAGAAGCTTGAGGAGGATGATGATCTTCAGAGTGTGCTCACTCCCAAGACCGAGTTCAAGACTGAGGGTGTTGCCGATGGTAATGTTGCCGAGCTGAAGAAGGATGATATTATTCAGTTTGAGCGCAAGGGCTTTTACATTGTTGATGCCGTTGCCACGGCCACGACCCCTGCTCGTTTGATCTTGATTCCTGATGGCAAGGTCGCATCCATGTCCTCCAAGGCTGCTCCTCAGACTCAGGCCGATGCCAAGGATGCCAAGGAGTCCAAGAAGCAAAAGAAGGGAGCCAGTGCTGCCTCCTCGCCTGCTGCCCCTGGTTCGCCAGTTCCTGCAGCATTGTCAGGAAAGAAGGCCAAGGCTGCGGCGCATGCTGCTTCCAAGGTTGCTGCTCCTACCTGGACTGGACCTGGACCCAAGCCTGAGGAGATTGTTGAGTTGGAGGCCAAGATTGAAGCACAAGGAGCAAAGGTTCGTCAATTGAAGACGGACAAGGCCGATGCGGATCAAATTACGAATGCTGTTGAGGAGCTCAAGGCGCTCAAGAAGCAGCTTCCTGAGCGTATTGAGGCTCTCCAGGCCCTTGCTGCTGCTGCCACGGCCGCTGCTGCCAACTTTTCGCTTTAAGAAGTAGAAGGGTTTGATCTTGTAGAAGAAGTAAAATAAACAAAACACAAGTAAATATCTCATTTTTTGTACACGCAAGTTGGTGAATTCTAGTCCGAGTTTTTTTTTTTTTTTTTTTTTTTTTTTAGAAGGAAAAAAAAAAAAAATGGGGATGAAGTCATTTGGGCTGGGGTGACTTGGATGCAATCCAGACAATAGACAGAAACAGAGGAGAGCTTTTTTTTTTTTTTTTTAGAGAGAGTTTGCTTTATCTTGGAGAAATAATAAATAATAATAAAAAAAAATAGTATACAAGAGGAAGGGGAGGGGAAGACAGGCGATGCAAACAAACAAAAAAAAAACAATAATAAAAATAAAAAAAAAGAAAAGAAAAGAAAAGTACACTGAGCAACTAGACTATAACAAGCAAATCTACTAATAATTTTTTTTTTTTTTTTTCTTTCCTCCCGTTGGAATTGATTTTGTCATTTTGAGGAGAGGGAGGGAGAGGAGGGGGTGGTGGTGGTGGTGGTGGTGGTGGAAAAAAAGCTCTTCTTCTTCTTACTCTTCTTCTTCCTGGATCGCCGCAGGACTTGGTCCTGCTCGTTTACCCATTGCTACTGCCATACTCTGACGTCGACTCGAATATGAATCCCGTTTCGAACCCATCATACCAAAACCATGATCAAATCCTCCAAAACCTGGACTCTGGCTTCCGTTATTGCTTCCTCCAAGACCACCCAACGCCGTTGTAGGGGTCGTCGATCCGGAACATCCTCCTGCCATCATCATCATGGATGGAGTCGAAGGCGAAGATGACAAGGGGCTGTTGTTGCCACTACCACCTCCTACATAGTCCCGCTTCGGGTAAAGACCTGTTCGGGGTCGTGTTGCCATCTTGATGCCTCCCGTGATCGGGTCCTTGGCTCCAACACCAAGCGACGGTTGCGTGGGAAGTTGTTGTTGCGATTGCTGATGTTGCTGAATCTTCATCAATTGCTCTCGTTGAAGCTGTTGAAAGTGCAATTGTTGTTGAGGCGTCATGTTGGCCATAGATCCAGTACTGTTTCGGTACCCTCTTCGACGACCTGCAAAGGCATTGGGAGGACCGCTACCCATTTGCGGTTGGGGTTGTCCCTGAGGAGGTTGTTGAGCTTGACCATGACCCTGATTCGTCTGATCTCCTCCTGCTCCTCCAGAACCATGGTTAGCCGTACCTGGTCGTGAAAGACGCTTCGCTGCCAGGGGTTGCAATCCATTCACCTTTCTCGGTCCTGCAGACCCTGTCGCTTCACGGTACTCTCGGATCTTGGCTTGGTTTGCAAAATGTTGATCAAACGTTACCAATAATGGCCGAGAAGGGGGAGAAGTTGAAGAACGAGGTCCTTCATCTTCCTCTTCCTCCTCTTCCTCCTCGAGCACAGCTCCACGAGCTCCAACAACACGAGCTTCAGCTCCTGCAACAGCTGCAGCGGCAGAGGGATACGAGAGGCTGGGTCTAGGTGGGGGGTAGCTCGTTGAGAGAAGCGCCGCAGAACCCTTGACCTCGGCAGAGAGTAGGTTCATATCACCTCCAGTCATCGCCACTGATCCCGTGTTACTCGAACTAGCCTCGGAACTAAGGCCCGGGATGGCCATTGCGATCGACCGAACACTCTCAGGTCGTCCTCCAGTGACTGGAGGTGCGGGTGAGGGTGGGGGCGAGGGAATCAGATTACACCCATCTGCAAAATCAACCCGAGGAGTTCCTGACAAAGCATCGCCCTCAGCTGCTGGTGTGGTGGTCGCCGTGGCCAAAGTAGTTGACGAAGACGTGGTGTTGGTGTTGGTGGTGGTCGACTGGGTCGATGAGCTGGCAACCTTGGACGACAACTGCTTTGATCTAGCAGAACTGCTGCCCTCCTTCTCATCCAAAGTCATTCCTGCCCGATTCAACTCTGAAGAAGTTGACAAAGAAGGTGAAATAGTCATTCCATTCGTGGTGGGTCCCTGAATCCGCAAAATGGGCGTCTGAACATCACTCTTGAGACTGTCGCTTCCCTTCTTGGTCTCTGGCACTGGTTTCTCCGGAATCACAAATCCGTCCACACGGATGGGCTTTCTACGTGAATCCTCCATGGTGGAACCTGAAGGTTCTTCTTCTGGAATCGAAGTAGTCCGAATATGGTGGTATTCATGCTCATACTCCCGATCTTGCTCAATCGCATTGCTGTTCGCCCGGTCCACAGACTCGCGCCGAGCTGTTTGCACTCCATTGGTCTCTTCATCGTAACTTGTCCTCGAGTATCTTTGTTCACGATCCACCTCGATCGCGCGACGCGAAAGCACTGGTGAACCTGCAGGAGAAGGAGACGACGATGGGTGGAGTGAAATCTTGGTCAAAGAAGTTCTTGACAAATTCAGAGATCTCCTAGACGCAGATCCCAATCCTGAGGCCGATCCAGATCCTGTTCCTACGGTTGAGGTCGATCCAGCACCCGAGGCGCTGGCCAAGGCCGTACTGTCCAGGGTCAATCCATAAATGTTGCGATCCCGCATGCTGCTGCTACTACTTCTTCGACTACCCAGACTACTCATGCTCGTCCGTTTAGAGGGCGGAAGTGGGATTGCACTGGCGACATTGATGTTCATAGGTGCGTTGGGATCAGCAGCATAGCTGTTGGATGAGATGGATGAGATGGACTCGACGGATCGACGACCAATGGACGCTGCTGTGATGCTGGTCCGACTGGTGGTTCGCTTCTTGATCCGCAAAACTGGAACAGGAGGCTCTTCTTCTTGGACAACCACACCTTCACCAAACGCCTGGGGACTTGTGGTCGTTGAAGGAGTGATGCCTGATGTAGTTGCACCAGCCTTGTCAGAACTTTGACGACGCGAGAGCGATGAAGAAGATGTTCTTGTACGGTAATGATCCTGAGAAGGTCTAGTCCGGTCTGTGGTGGGTGCTGTTCGTTCAGTAGAGACAGCAACAGTCGCGCTGGTCGAGGTCTGGTCTGCAGCCGTGGTAACTGCGGCCGAAGTGGTCGTCATGTCCTTGTTGGCAATATCCGAGGCAGAGAACAAGGCCTTGGAGAGATTTGAGGGTTCTCGACGACGAACTTCAGAAGGAGTGGTTGAGACGGTCGACAAGTCTCCGACAGTGTTGAGACTGGTATTGCTCTTGCTCTTGCTTTGACCAGCAGTTCTAGGATCCGAGAAGGGAGAAATGGGCTGCTTTGTTGGATCTCTCAGCACGGGCGACAGAGTCGATTGTTGACTGACAGGGGAAGAGGGTGTGGATCGAGAGGGTTTCAGATTCGAAAAGGCGGTGATGAGCGAGGGCATGGCTGCCTTGGAGGCCTTGATCGATGACTTTCGAGAATGGCCTGCTCCTGCGGTTGCTGCTTTGATGAGTGAACTCGATTCGGTTCTCAAGGCCATCGGGTCAGGTCCAATCTGGTTCGTCACCGGTGGGATCTGTAGCGATGGCGAAGACATGTTTTTGGTGGTAAGGTCCTTGGAACTATGTCTCGTATGACCGCCACTACTACCCACATTCGAACCTTGACTTGGGCTCGAGACAAAGCTGCCGCTTCGGCTGGCTGCCTCCGACTTGGATTTTTTGGATCCTGGAGACGTCTGAGTTTTCTTTCTCGATCCGCTGGACTGAAGATGACCATTGTTTGTCGCTGCAACGGCTGCAGCAACAATATCATTAATATCACCATGGACAGCTCGGTCCTTCTTTCCTTTAGGGGATTTCATCGATGTAGAAGCAGCCGCTCCCAATACCGAAAAGGTTGTTCCCAGATCAGAGTTGCGTGGAGAGGAAGGGGGGGAAGGAGAATGTGCACGCTCAGGCATGGCGATCGGTTGTGGTGAACCAACGAGTGCAGCAGCGGCAGCGGCAGCGGCAGTCGCCCTTTGTCGTTCCTCAGCAGAGATCTTGACAGTGGATGTAGGAGTTGTTCCTGAGGAAGAGAACGATGCAATCCGTTGACGAATACTCATGCTCGGAGCTGATGTTGCCAACATAGTGGTGGAGGCACCAGGCGAAGTTGAAGAACCATGACTCGATGATGGCGATTTCCAGATTGGCTGGAAGAAGCTGGCAGGGATTGCAGGGATCTGTGGACGTGCATCTTCCAGACTGTTTGTGGCCGTGGTTGATACCGTAGGCAAAGGTGCTGCTCCATCGCTGGTCGTAGTATTTGCCGTGGCGTTGATAGCTGAAGACTGGAGTGCAAAAGGTTCTGCATTCGAGAATGATCGGCCATAGAGACGCTTTGGAACTTTGGCCTGGTTCTGAACAACTGGGGTCTTGTTCAACACCGTGCCTGTTGCACTTTCCGTGATCCAAGCAACAAATCCTTTCCTGGGGGGCGAGGTAGCTGAGTCTGCTGATCCTACATGCTCATTTCCAAGAGCAAGGTGTTCAGAGGAGAGCGAGGCTGCTGGATTGAGTCCGCCAACTGAAGGGGCAACCGCATGTCCGGTCTCCATAGCCAAGGAACTGGTGCTAGTTGCTTTGTAAGAGATTGCACTCGAAGTGGTCTGTGCAGTCATCTGATGCAAAGGGTGAGGATGTGCTGGTGGTGCTGGTAATGGTTTGGGCGCAGTAGTGGTTGAATAGGTGGTCGCTGAGGATGCAGACGATGAGGCTGAGGCCGTTGCACCGTTGAAGTGCTTTGGAGGCACGGGTGAAGGAGGATAGGGTGAGGAGCTTGTCGAGTGATGACCATGCTCATAATCACCTGCATTACTGCTGAAGAAACGGTCCTTGATCGATGTGAGGATACCCTTACTCTTCCGGCGAGGTCGCTCAAGAGGGATTGGAGGTCCCTCTCGCTCTGTAAACTCCCATGAAGAGTGTGGTGTGGAGTTTGTGGAGACCGAGACCCCACTGTCCTGTACATGCCGATCTGATCTCGTTCCTGAGGATGGCTCCGTCCCCCGACTGGTCCTAGCGTAAATGGGTGGAAGATCCTTGCCTTCCAATGGGTGCATCCTCGACTCTCGTGCTGTTTCTTCAAGCTGCAGTTTTTCCTTCTCCAATTGCAACTTTTCCACTTTGAGGAGTTCGACCTCGAGCTTGAACTGGTCGAGTTGCTGTCTCAGCTCATCGCCTTGACCCTGAAGCTCATTAATCTTTTGCTGCAATTGCTCCTGTTGTGGGGTTGGTTGCTGAAGAGCAGAGACAATGTTGGAGGCATTGGTCAAAAGTAGATTGGTCTGGCTCGAGTTGGGGCTAGGATCAGACATGGGTCTGGGTGACCGCTTGCCTGTCTCGTGAGCGCCTAATGCACCATGGAGAGCACCACCAGCGTATCCAGAGTGTGTCGTCGAAACAAGGTCCAAGAGAGCAATGCTCTGCTCCCATTCAACTGTCGTTCCGTTTTCAAGGGCACGGTTCTTGACCTGCTCGTTCAACAGACACCAAAGACCATATCCTGGATCACACGATTGTGCCGGTACACCTCTTGCAAAAATATCCTGCTCAAAGCCTAGTTTCCCGAGCGCCATTAAGAGTCGATGCTCGAATGCGTTTGCTGGAAAAGAGCCACTTGCAGAGGTGGAGCGCCCACTAGTGCTGCCATCTGGTGAGGAGTCGTAACGTGGAAAGCTCTTGTTGACAAGGGGAGAGGGGGATGGTAAGGGCGAAGATAAGGGCGAAGGAACATTTGCTCCGTTCATGGGAAATGCGGCGCGGAGAGTGTCCCCTGTAGGATTGAAGGTATAGGGGGACTGACTGCCCCAGCCGCCGCCGTAGGGCTGTGGTTGGACTAGAGGTGAAGGGAACTGTGGAGAAGATCCCGCTGCAGTGTATGAAACATCGGGCGTTTGTTGGGTCGAGTGGACATGGTGAATTTCTCGTTTTGTCAAGGAGCCTTGGCGACCATGTTGGACGGCCCCTGAATAGTCATCGTCGTTGTCGTCGACGACTCCTTGTTCGCCAGCCGCATCTGCACTGTCGCCGTCTTCTGGACGAGGGGTCCACCAAGAATGGCTTAAAATCTGTTCCATCGTGAATCGCTCCTTTGGCTCCCGCTTTAGGATGTTCTGCACCAGATCTCGGGCATCTTTAGAGGAAAGAGGTGCAGGTGAGAGCCCAACGTTAGAATGGAGAGATGAGAGCGAAAAAAAAAAAAAAAAAAAAAAAAGGGCCGTTAGATGGTCAGGGGCTCAGTACACTACCTTCACTAAACTCTGGAGGAATCTCATAGTCCATCTCCACAATCTTTCGAGTGACCTTTCCTTCATCATCATCATCAAACGGTAGATATCCGGCGAGCAATGCAAAGAGAAGAACACCTAATGACCAGATGTCGGCCTCTAGATGAGCGATGCACAATAGATAGGAGAAGAACCCATGTGGGCTTCGTCAGCATTGAATATATTAAAAAAAAAAAAGTCGCATTAGAAAGATAGAGAAAGAGAAGAGAGCAAGAAAAAACAAACAAACGTTACCTGGCCCAGAATACTTTTTCCCGAGAAGAATCTCGGGTGCTGTATAGGACTCGGATCCGCAATACGACTCGAGCAACTTTTTGGATTCGCACTCTCGCGTGAATCCAAAGTCAATGAGTTTGATATTGTCCTGGCTATCGAGAAGGATGTTCTCGAGCTTGAGGTCACGGTGGACAACTTTTTTCGAGTGACAGTATTGGATGGCAAGACAGAGTTGGCGGAACCACTTCCTAGCCAGAGGAGGTTTGCATGGCCCATTATTGATCAATGCGTCGAGTACTTCTCCATGGGGACAATACTCTGTGACGAGGTAGATCTTTTGCTCCGTAGTCAGAACTTCATGCAGATGGGCAATGTTTGGGTGGGAGAGCGTGCGCCAGTGGTATATCTCTCGGGTAATGATGGCGGCGTGCGACTTGGATACGATCTTGACGGCGACCTGTTGCCCCGTGAGAGCATGTGTCGCCAACTTGACCTTACCATAGGTACCTGTTGCATGGGAATGGCAATGGACGAATAAAGTGAGAGAGAAAGAGAGAGAGAGAGAAAAGGGGGACGTTAGAACGCATGAATCATGTTGTTATTCTCACTCTCTCTTCTTATTCCATGATTGTGCTTTTGTAGTTGCTAGTCCCAATGGGCGACTGTTGGCTCGTCCAACATGGACACAAGAACTCTAAACAGAGACAGCGACAGAGCGAGCAAGAGAACGAGCAGTGCATGTGTTTGTGCTCATGACTTTTTCTTTTTCTCACTCTCTCTCTCTCTCTCTCTCTCTCTCTCTCTCTCTCTCTCTCTTAGACTCTCCTCTCTTTTTGTATTTTTGTAGGTGTGTATGTGAAAATATGTCTCTGCCAAGGATGGGCTGCCAGACCCATGGTCGAACAACAAGGTCAAGAGGCAGGGGCTCTGAGACGGGCTTACTCATAGTGCACTGGTTGCATTATTATGCCATGTTTGTTTGCATAGTCCCCCGCATGTTGTCTCGTCCCTGTCTCCTCCCCCGCCTCCCCTGAAGTGGTCTTTGCTGAGAGAAGATTATCTTTTTTTTTTTTTTTTTTTTTTCTTTTTTTTCATTCCCTATCTGGTCCCAAGGGAAAGATGAGGAGATGAGGCAAGAAAGAGAGCAGGGTACCCATCCTGAGGTGTGTGTGAATGTGTGTGTGTGCGTGTGTGCGTGTGCGTGTGTGTGTATCTTGTGTGGATATGTTAATGCTCTCTGAGAAGAAAAAAGAGAGTGAGGCCGTTGATCCAAAGAGAAGCGTCCAATGCACGCTTGTAATACATTGCATCCCACGCATGAACAGGCTCGACTCGACTCTTTTTTCTTGTCTTCTTCTCTTTTCAGACATAGTCCCTTCTTTTGTATCTCTCTGACCTCTTGCACACATTCACACACACACTCTCTCTCTCTCCCTCTCTCACACGCAGGAAAGGGTCAGCTCTCTGCTGATCAGGGCTCATACTGATCAGGTCCGGTCGAGCAGAATTAAAAAGGTCCTTACCCGTGCCAACCTCCTCGCCGAGATGGTAGTTGCCGACAACCTTGACTTGGTTCGACTGCAGGTCCTTGAAAAGGTCATTCAGATCCGCGGCCAGCTAGGAAATAGGGGAGAGAGAGAAAGAGTCAGAAGAAAGCAAAGAAACCTCATGGCAGTTGCACGAGCCCAGAAGAATCGTCGCTCAGGCCCATTGTTCCCATTGTCTGTTGCTTTGCAAAAAAAAAAAAAAAAAAAAAAAAAAAAAAAAAAAAAAGTCGTTGCGAGGGGGAAGAAAGAGAGGCTAGCAGACAACAGACAGTATCGCTCTCTTCTCCCGTTTGCACCCCTCCACTCTGAGAAACCACTGGATTCCACCGATCTGCAGAGACTATTCTCTTGAAACAGGCGGCATTGGTGGTGCTGGTGGTGACGAAGGATTCGGAGGAAATATAAACAAGAGACGAGCAGGAAAGGGGACCAGTCGAGAAGGTAGCCTTGAGCTTGCAGACAGTCCAGACAGGACCCAGCCGGACCAGAACATGCACACTGAACATATGCACGCTCGCTCATGCCCAGAGTGTTGTTTAATAAATGCAAGACAACCAAAAAAAAGGGGGGGATAGAGAGAACAGGAGGACAAGAGCGAGACGGGCTACTCTTCTGTTGTTGCTGCATTTGCTGTTTGTTGCACTCGTTCTCGCACTCCCACTCGCTCAAAGCTGGGCCCAGGGAGGACACTGTTCAAAGGGCCATGGGGATCGACCTGCTCATGCGCAATAGGTGCAAGGCAAGCGTGTTGCTGTAGGGGCAAAAAAAGAAAAAGAAAAAGAAAAAGAAGGGGGCAGTTGTTTGTCGGTCTGCCTGGTCTGCCTGGTCTGGTTTGTCTGTCTGTCTGTCTGTCTGTCTGTCTGTCTGTCTGTCTGTCTGTCTGTCTGTCTGTCTGTCTGCTTGTCTGTCTGTGAAGAGTCCATTTTGTGGGGTGATTGCACACACCAATACCTCTACTATTGTCTCCTCACTCTGTTGCCTCTCTCTCTGACTCTCTGACCGACAAGCCCAGACAGACCAATCGAGACCAACGAACAGTAGCGGCGCTCCCATGTCCTTTCTCTCACTGTTTCCTCTTTCCTTTTTATAAAAAAAATATACGTCTTCCTGTGCTTCCTTCTCTGACCCCCGACTTCCGACGGGGTAGCGGGTGTAAAGCCTTTTTTTTTTTTTTTTTTTTTGTCGAAGAGAGAAAAAAAAAAAAAAAAAAAAAAAAATAGAAGCGATGCTGCATAGGAGTGGGCAGAGGGAGACGATTACGCACTACAATTCCTGGTCACAGTGGTGGGGTGTAGGTGGGGTGAGGTGAGGTGAGTGATCGAATGCGCGGACAAAACTCACCTTGGCTCGTTGGTTCCGGGCTGCGGGTCGAATGGAGCCCATCGTAGATCAGGCAGTTGGTCAAGGTAGAGACAATGCTGCTGCTGCTGGTGCCCACCCTTTCCTCGACTCTGCTGGATTAGCTGCTCGAACTTTTTTTTTTCGTACTAGAGGATGGACAATGGAATCTGGTATCGAGGGAGGAAAGGGGGTGGGGGGGGGGGTGGAGGGACAGAAGGGGCAGGTCAGCGGGGAGAAGAGGGGTAGGGCACGGAAGGAAGAACGAATGTGTGAGAGGGAGAAAAGAGAGAGTGTGTGTGTGCGTGTGTGTGTGTGTGTGTAATCGTGTTTGTAAAGCCGTAAGAGACAAGAGACCGATGCGCGCGGAAGAGCCGATGATGGGGAGAGGAGGCATGATGGATGGGATTTTAAGCAGGCGGATCCGGGGAAACAGGACAATTTCTCTGACTGGAGCAGAGAGGAGGAGGATGATAGCGGGAGGAAAGGGGAAAAGGGCCGATGGCGATCGAGAAAGCCGGATGGGGTCGTCACTGGAGAAGAAACTTGGTCGAGAGAATGAGAGAGGAAGTGGATGATTTATGATGGGGGGGTGAAATAAAAATGGAGGAGAAGGGGCCGGATGGAACAACAGAGAGGGATGAGGGAGAGAGGGAGAGGGAGAGAGAAGAGGAGTGAGAGAGAAGGAGAGAAGGAGAGAGAAAAGAGAGAAAGAGAGAAAGGAAGGAAGAGAGGATCGATGGGATGGCTGAGAACAATGGTACCGATGCACAAGGAATCAAGACTGCAGCAGACTGGAGAACGGGGCGAGGCGATTAGGAGTAGGAAAGAAGAAGCAGGTGAATGCGCGGGGTCGTCAAGATCATTAGAGAGAGTGAGAGAGAAATGATGTCATCCAAAGGAGGTGGTGCCAGATCGGGACGGGGACCAGTCGAGCGAAGCGGATTGATGGATGGATGGATGGATGATTTGATGGATTTGATGGATTGATTTGATGGATGATGATGATGATGGATTTGATGGATTGATTTTATGATTTGGATTTGATGAATGGATGGATTTAAAATGGATGGATGGATTGAAACCCGGAAAAATGCAAGAATGATGAATGAAGAAAACGCCGATGCCACAAGATGGGGCTCTGGACAGGGATCGTGACTGGGGTGAGGAGAGGAGAAAGATGCAACCGTGTGGAGGAGTCGTTTGGCGGCAAAAGAGAGAGTGAGAGAGAGAGAGGAAGAGAAAGAGAGAGAGAGAGAGGAAGGAGGAAAGGGATGGATGGATGGATGGATGGATGGATGGATGGAAGGAGGATGAAAGGATGAAAGGATGGGAGGATGGAAAGGGGTGAGAAGGAGATTAAAAAAAAAAAAAAAAAGGGAATCGCAGATGGATGCACTAAGTGAACCTTCGGTTAGAATGCAGCCATTCAGTCTATGCATGCATGCATTCACTTGCAGCTGACAGACCAGACAGGGCAGAGAGCAAGAAGGACAGGACCCAACGGGCGTTTCATCCGTCCCGCTGTCTGTCTCTCTGTTTCTCTAGACCCTTTTCTTTTCGCACTCTCTCGCTCTCTCTCGCTCGCTCATTAAACACACACACACCCCCACCTCTCTCTCTCTCTCTCTCTTTCACTCTCCCTCTCTCCCCCTTTCCCGTCTCAGGTCCCTGTTCTGTGAATCCTGTGTCGGGTCTGCTGCTCTGGCAAACCAGCCGACCCCCTCTTAATCCTCGTCGTGTCTCTAGTCATGAAATGATCTGCATCAATTCATCACTCCTGCTCCGCCTCTCTCTCTCTCTCTCTATCTCTCTTCTCTCTTCTCTCTCTTCTCTCTCTTCTCTCTCTTCTCTCTTCTCTCTTCTCTCTCTCCCTGACCTCACTCGCTTCCACAAAGCCTGCACGGCCCATCTCCACAAGCCTCTGAACCACCCACTTGCTCTGGCTCCAATACCGATTTTCCAGTACCGATTTTCCAGTATCATTCTCGATACTAACTCAGGCATGCGAATGGTCTTTCATCAGCTGCTGCATTTCGTTCGTGCAGCAGACAGACCATTATTGAGCAACCTCACAAAGTAAGAAAGAGAGCCGTAGCCAAAAGGACGAGTCGGAATGCGGATACCTAAATGCAAAGAGACAAAGAGCGATACATAGCGATATAGACCATTCCTCTAAATGAACGAGAGCCGCGACACTGCCAGCCCTTTTCTTTTTTTCTTTGTGCTCCTCAGCCTTTCGGTTGAGCAACGGTCGGTGTCGAGAGCCACGCCCATTGCCTTTACTTGGTCCATTTTGGCTTTTTGGCCTGGGTGTTTAATTGCTATGAATGTCCCGTGCCGCCAGCCCACTCTCCCAAAACCAAAGTCTCTGTGACTGTGGTTGCCTCTCCTCATGGCCGAGGCTTTGACGTTCTCAACGGGCGTCGACATCTCTCCTCTTCTCTCTCTCTCTCTCTCTCACTGTCATGCATCTCTTTGTTCCATCTCTCATTGCCACCATCTGATCCAGTCGTCTACACACGCACCGCCTCTTCCTCCTGCCTTTCTCCATCGCCCACTCTCACCCCCATTTCCTCTCAGTGCTGCTCATCGCCTCATTCTTCAACCTCCCCCCCTCCTTCCCCTTTTCCAGCCTCTTTTTCGTCGTTGGCTTCTTTCTTACTTTCTTTTTTCAATAAAGGCCAGGGCTCTTTGGCCACCACAAGCTACACTCACCAACACACCTGCACATCAAAAGACAACTGGAACAACAACGTTGAGATCGTTACATTCAAAAAGAGCGAGCGCGAGAGAGAGAACCCTAGTATCATTACCATAATTGCCATGAAGAAGCTATCCATCTTTCTTATCGACAATAGCGGACCCACCGCAACCTCAGAGGCCTCGACCCGGCGATACTTACCCGGCGACTGTCTCGCAGGTAATTCGACAATCCACGGCTCACTCTCACTTTGATCCTCTCCCTCTCTTCTTTCCATTCTCTTTCGTGCACACACGCGCGCCTACTCTCCCCTTCTTTCCCTCTCTTCTCTTTCTTTTCAGTTGAACCCACTCGCTTGTTCCTTCTCACTCTTTCTGGCATTCTTGCCCGTTGCTGTCCACGGCGTCTCCTCCTTCCTCTTTCACTTTCCTGCAACCCATCCTTGCATGTTGTAGAGGCTCAAGCCCGAACACAAAAGCCTTTTCTTTTTTCTTTTTTTGTTTGGGCGCAGAGTTCAGAGTTCGATCGATTTACTCCTCCCTCAAACCACCATTCCTTCTTTCTTTTTGCCAAGAAAAAGACAGACCAGGTAGCAAACAAAAGTTTTGGCACATCCACAGAAAGGCCGGGCGATCGAAAATATCGCCCGAGTCCCACTCTCCCATGTACCAGTCCCCCTTTTGCCCGCCGCAGTGTGATGGGAGACGTCTGACCTAACACAAAGCTGCGCTTTTTTTTTTTTTTTTTGCCACTGACATGGTACGGACAAAGAAAAGAGTGTCGGTGAAAGGTGGAAGAGAGTGATATTGAAGAGGAAGGAGCTCCAGGGCAAGCGGTTCAACACGAATCCTCTGACACAGGATAAAAGTAGAAAAAGAAAAACTTTTATATATCTTTTCTGGAGAGCAATTGCTGACTCTGATTCCCTTTTTGTTTGATTGGGGGGAGGGTACTTTTAGGACACTTGACATTAAACGCTTCTTCAAGCATCAGGTACACCTGTGTCAAGATCCGGTTTGAAGGCAATATCATCACCAAAGTTGCTCGCTCAATCGACGAAACCTATATCTTCAGTCAACAGTCTGTTCTTCTCGGAAATCCCAACAATTCTGTTGAGGGTAGTCTTCCCGAAGGAAAGCACTCTTGGCCCTTTGAGTTCACAGTCCCAGCTCAACGCATCCCATCATCTGGCAAGGTAGTTCTTTCTTTCTTTCTTTTCCGCAAAGAGAAAAGAAGCGCGTGTGAAAGTCGACTATAGGACCAGTTGTGCTATATCGATACCAGTGCTCCGATTGATACAATTACCCAATCATGAAATCTAACCGTAACGCCTCCTCCTCTTCCCTTACTCCGCCCCCCGATCAGTATCGCCATGGCACGGTCAAATACACACTTACAGCCATTGTGGCGTACAACACGTTCCTGAGCGGGATGCAGGAAGTTAAAACCAGTCATACTGTCGAGATTAGTGATCTGATCAACTCTAGCCTCAACACCTACGCCAAACCTGTCTCCACCCGAAGCATTTCTTCTCTGCAGTCTGACGCCGACTTGCCATCCTCTCAGGAGCCTGCAACTGCCACCGTTCAGATAGATCAGTCTGCATTTCTCCCTGGCGATCCACTAAAAGTGGTTGTTGACTTGACTTGTCCAGTCGCACTCAAACGAAGCTCCGGATGCTGGGTTCAATTGCTTCGAAAGGACCGATTCCAGGCTGGCGAGTAGGTCTTTACTGTTCACTACTGTTTTGCTATACAACCACTCGCATCGTTGCTTAGTTTACAACCGAGACAGGTCATACTAATTTTTTTTTTTTTTTTTTTTTTTTGATGTCCGCGAGTACACTGAAGTGATTCAGAGTTCTAAACATGCCATCGAATTTAAGGATGATGCCCGGAATATGAAGATTGTCTCCGACTTTTCTGTCCCCAGTCATGCATTGCCCACCATGAACACCTCACGAGCCATTGCCATCAACTACTACATCTGTGTCCTCCTGGACATGCGATCCAAGCAAGGGCTCTTTACCGTGAGCTCACGAGCGATAGGTGAAAAGGCACGTAGTAAAATTTTGCAGGCACCTGGAGGATTTGAGGTACAGATCCCAGTCGTGATAGCGACTGTGTCTGAATCGACCTATCTCCAGCGCAAGAGCCCCTTTTTGCAAAGAGTCGCCCTTGTCACGATAGAGGATGAGCAGTCTCAGAGCAATGGTCATCCCAATGGAGAAGCGACTGTCCAAACTTTGATGGCCGGAGGAGCGCCCACTTTGCCAGAGCCATCGAGCCGTCTTTCAGGGCCTACTATTCCAGTAAGTGCTGGCAGTAGTGCACCAAGTTCGCCATCCCTATCAAGACCACCTCAAGTTCAGAATGACCTTTTGGCCAAGCCTCTTCCATCTCTTCCTCCATCTGAAGAATCTTCTCTCTCTCCACCTCATCCTATTGCTCTTCGACAAGCGTTGCCCGAGGCCAGTGCACCGCCTGTTGCCATATTTGCACATACTGGTCCAACAGAGCGCCAGGTCAGATCGCCAGCGTCGACGCCTGTGTCTGTGTCTGCATCTATTACAGCACCAACAACAACCGCATCCAGGACTGCATCCACATCGACGTATGCACCAGTGGATTCTATTGAGGAACTTCCAGTCCTACCGGAAGCACATCCATCGGCCCCACCCGAATACATGCCGGAAAAGATGGGCTACGATTTGCCTCCACCCTTGACGATCGTGTCTCCCGTAATGCATCATGTCCAACAACCCACAGCACCCTTGGCAGTGGAGCTTGGGCTGGGTCCAGCCTCACCAGGCATTTATGAAAACAGTGAATTGCCTCAATCGGGGGCAGGTACGGAAGCAGGTACGGAAGTGAGTACAGGTACAAGAGACGGCTACTTTGGGTTCCGAATGCATGAGAGTTCAAGACCTCAGCAACGGCAGTACCAGCTGCAGCAGGGTACGACGAATGTTGATTCCAAATTTGCATACGATTCACCTCCCTACCAGCCCACGTAAAAAAAAAAAAAAAAAAAAAGAGTGCGTGTGTGTCCGTGTGAGTGAGTGAGTGAGAGTATGAGTGTGAGAAAGATAGAAAAATAATTAAAATTGTATACCACGTATTTGTTCCTCGGTAATAATGGAGTTATATTCAATTATCGCACCCATCTTCCTTTTCGTGGGGACTGGAGAGAGAAAGAAGGAGAGGTACCCTTTTTCGATCACGAATCTCAGATCCAGTAAAATGAGATTAAAAAGAGTCAAGGAACAAATGACCTGACCAAGAGGGAGGAGAGTGAGAGAAAGAGAGAGAGAGGACATTGAACGCATTTTGGGTTTTGAGCTTGCGCATCTCCTAGGCACTGGTTTACTTTATCTCATCCTGTGTGCCACCGTCTCTGTCAGCCAAAGCAAAGCTCTAGCTCTTCTATTCCTCTTTTGCTTTTCTCCCTCCCTCTCTCTCTCTTTCTCTCTCTCTCTCTCTCTCTCTCTCTCTCTCAAATATACACTGCTACTCCCTGTGCTGTGGACAACACTAACATACAGCACAGAAATGCACACATCCTTTCTCTCCTCTCTCTCTCTCTCGACGCACGATATAAATAACAAGAAACATTCGGATAAATTGATGAAAGAGAGAGACAGACCTCTCTCTCTCTCTCTGATAAAAGTCGCCCTGTGGAGGCCCTCTCTCATACAATACCATTCTTCCATGTGATTCGACCCATCCAGGACAGTGTCGAGTCTGCAGCCAAGCAAACAAATAAAATATGCACAGCGGACTATTTTTTTTTTTTTGTGTGGGTGTGGGTGCGGGTTGTGGTTCATTTCTCTCTGCACTGTTTGGTTGCCTAGTAAACTTATCTCCAATACTCTTTCTCTCTCTTTTTTTTTTCTCTCTCGCTTGCTCTCTCTCTCTCTCTCTCTCAAAAATAAAAAATAAAAAAGAAAAGGAAAAAAAAAAAAATCTAGTTGTGTAGGTGGCTAACCCAGTGTTCCATATCAACCTTTTCCTTCTCTGCACGGCGGTAGTAGGGGTGTTTCTGTATCATAGAGATATTAAAAAAAAAAAAAGTCTTTTTGTGAGTACTCAATTGCCCATTTGTCTTCTTCCATCTAAAAAAATATGCTTGCTCTCGAGTTCAGACAAAACACTTACAGCCAGCATATCTGGAGATGGCCCCTAGACTCCCACATTCTTTGCCAAACTATTGTCATGTAAAAAAAAAAAAAAAAAAAAAAAATCGGCACGGTTAGAGACGAATCGCACCACACTCAGAGAGAAAAGAAAAGAAATTCAAGAGATGGGGGGAGGGGACTAAGAGAGGAATGGCTCTTTAAAAAAAAAAAAAAAAAACCAAATGTCAACAAAGTCGCAAAAGTCTTCTGGGAATTCTCCTCGTGGCAAGGTTGGGAGAGGCTCGTTCACAATATGTTGCAATAGCTCGAGAATGGTCAACGATTTACATTCTGCGTCCAAAGGGAACCGTCCCAGAGCAAGTTCCATCAGCGTAATGCCTAGCGACCACACATCCGACTGTACACCATAGTTCCATCCTCGAATTCTCTCTGGCTAAAAAAAAAAAAAAAAAAAAAGGGGAGCGGGGGGAACAGGGTGCCATAAAAAAAGTCAGAATGAAAGGTACAATGATCCAGTACATCGTTGTCGTTTTTTTTTTTTTTTTTTTTTTTTTTTTCACCACCTCCGCTTGATCCAATGGCCAATGGATCATTCGACCCAGCGGATATGAACGGATGAAACATAATGGTACAGAAAAGGGTGAATACATACCGACATGTAATTGCTGGTTCCGACAAATGTGTTGGCAATAGAGTTGACAAGCTGTCCCGAGACACCGAAATCACAAATCTTGACCATGCCCTGCGAATTGATCAGGATGTTCGACGGCTTCAGGTCTAAAGATCAATTGTCATCAAATGCCGTTTTGGTGTTGTCAGTAATAACTCCAATTGAAGAGACGTAAAGGGAAGGAAAGGAGAACGTATCGACATGACCATAAACAGGGAAAAGGCGGTATTCAATGGTTTGGATGGTACCTCGGTGGACAATCTTGTGGTTATGATAGAGATAGCTGAGGCCTTTCAGCACCGATACTGTGATGAGTCCAATGACATCCATGGGGAACGCTCCGTTCTTTGCGCAAATGCCATCTAGTGCTCTACATGACGGCAGATATGAAAGATGTGTATGAAAGGATGAGGAGAGAGAGAGAGAGAGAGAGAGAGAGAGAGAGAGAGAGACGGAGAGAGAGCATTAGACGAGTCGCATTTCTCCATTATCCCATCTGCGGCTATATAAAAGGTTAGAGGCGCCGAGTCGAGTCGGCTCTGTTTGTCCTGGGAGAATGGGTGTGTATTTCGCGCCCCTAATATTGCTCTCGTATCCATTCATATACTCCAGTCTCTTTTTTGGACAGCAAAAACACCGAGTGATCGAAGGGACTCTTATGCTCTTTTCCAAGCAGCCGAGTGAGCTTTTTGCCCGCCCTGGAAGTCCATGCCCATTCGTCAAACTGTTGTTGATGTCGTCTCTCACTCTCACTCTCACTCTCACTCTCACTCTCACTCTCACTCTCACTCTCTCCTCCTCTATCCCTCTTCTCATCTCTCTCTCTCCATCTCGTCTCTCGTCTCTCTCTCTCTCCCTTTTGATATCTCTACTGATGGGCGCCGTTCGCATCACTTAAAGAAATAAATAAATAAAGAGCTGGCGCATTCGCTCAGTCAGGCACCGCACCGCATTCGCTCATACATGTGCTATGCCTCTCTTTTTTTCTTTCTCTCTCTCTCTCTCCTGCTGCTGCATCCTGCATTGCACCCAAGGAGCCTTGCTTAGATCGGTTGTTGGTCCCTGTCCTGGTCAAACCTCCCGAGTTAAAGCGTTCCCTTGGCTGCTCTCATAAGCACCCAGCGACATCCAAATGGGCCTGACAGGTCTTACCCAACGTCCATGTATTCCATGCAATAAGAGATCTCGCTGTCGTGCAAAAAGGCGCCGTAGAAAGAGACGATGTTGGGGTGGTTGCAGTCGTGCATGATCTGGAGCTCGCGTAAGATCTGCTTCCGGACCGCTGGTTGTGCGTCGATGTGGATCACCTAATTCACCGACACAATAGCGAGAGCAGAAGAAAGGAGGAGAGGGGGTGGGGGGTGAAGGAGAGAGGAAGAGAAAGGAAGTAGCAGGAGGAAAGAGAGAGAGAGAGAGAGAGAGAGAGAGAGAGAAAGAAAGAGAGATGAGAAAGACAGTTAGCATATTACCACCGACATGGCTGCAAGAAGAGATAGAGTGCATATCTCCACCAAGGATTCAGTTGCTGACACAGACACGAAAGGGTCTCTCTCTCTCTCTCACACACACACATACACACACACTTTTTTGTTTCTCCTCACTATCTTGTCCACTTTCAGTTCCCTTCATGGTTTTCTCTACTTTTTTTTTTCTTTTCTCTTTCTCTTTCTCTTTCTCTCTTTTTCTCTCTTTTTCTCTTGCTCAATCTCTATATCTATCTCACTCCACTCCTCCCACCCCCTCCTCTCCTTTCCATTACCCCGCTTCTGCTGGGAAGATAGAGAGAGATAAAGACAGAGAGAGAGAGAGAAAGAGTGCAGACGGAAATGGAGGGCGGGTATTAATATTGGCCCCAATGTAGGAGAGTGGTTGAGAGCTTGTCCGAGCCTCTTGTTGCCGCTCTCGTCCCATTGTCCTGAGACCAACCGCGTTCATCGCAGACAATTGAACATATCACAACCACAACGACAACTGCGACCACACACACACACACACAGAGAGAGAGAGAGAGAGAGAGAAAGAGAGAGAGAGAGAGAGACAATACACACAGACGCATGTAGTGGGTAATCGCCTCTTTTTCTTTTTTTTTTCTTTGGTCTCCCTTTCCCCTGGATCGCGGCTCGTTCTGTTGTTGGTAGTGTCCTTAGAAAAGTGGGAAGAGAAAAAAAAAAAAAAAAAGGGCTGGGCAGGGCAAAGTAGGGGGGAAGCAGCAGCATGTTTGTTTGTGTTGGATGAAAAAAATAATAACCAGTACCTTGCGAGCCATGATGGACTTTGTGGGCAGATGGATGACCCGACTGACAGTACCGCCGTTACCGGCGCCAAGTTCCTCCAGTGTCTGAAGATCTTCACTCCGGAGATCAAGCTTGAACTCGACCCCAAGCTCAAGAGCAGGCAAAGATTCGCTTCTATTCCCAGGACCAGCGGCTGTAGTGACAGGTTGACCACGGGCTATGGGGACAAGGTGTTGGTGCGCGGATCCACCGAGGGGCGCGCTCTCGGTCGCAGCCTCGTCCAGGGCCAAGTTCTTGAAGTTGCGTTTTCTGCGGATCATTCCTGATGCACCAGGCGAGATTATGAACAGTGGGAAAGAGTGTGTCTAATATTGGCTGGAAGGAATGAAGAGAGAAAGTGCGAATGAATGAGAGAGCAAAGAAGAGAGGTGAGAGAGCGAGAGAATGAATGAGAGAGAGAAAGAGAAGGAGAGCGAGGAAGAAACTGAAAGAAAGTATGTATGAGAGAGTGAGAGAGTGAGTGAAGAAGAAGAAAGAGAGAAAAAGAAAGATAGTGGACGAGCGAGAGAGTGAGAGAGTGAGTGAGAGAGACAAAGACGATGATGGATGAAGTGGATGAAGCAGAGAGAGATGGAAGTTCTTTGAAACTGGGAAGGAGAAAGTGCTGGAAAAAAAAAAAAAAAAGAAGAAAGAGAGAGAGGACCAGGCAAAGAACAGAGAGAATCGGACATCTGCAAAGGGCGGAGAGAATCGAGAGTCGAGAGTTAGAGTGAGAGTGAGTGAGAGTGAGAGTAAAAGTGAAAAATAATAATAATTGACGGTTTTGCCCATCCCAAGAGGTTGTTTTTTTTTTTTTCTTTTAACTTTTTTTTCTTTCTTTCTCTTACTCTTTTTCTTTCCCTGCGACGGACAGGCCCGGGCGGACGCCCTTCTTCCTTTGACCGCCCATTGGTCTATTCGGTCCGTCTTTGCCTCTCTCTCTTTCTCCTCTCTCTCTCTCTCTCTCTCTCTCTCTCTCTCTCTCTCTCTCTCTCTCTCAATGCGACCACCCAGTCCATCACCCCCACGGTTTTGCCTCCCCCCTCGACCCCCACTCTTTTTTTTCTTTCTATTTCTCTCACTCTCTCTCTCTCTCTCTCCTTCGCTCTCCTCCGCCTTGTTCTGTCGTCTAGCGCGGGGTCTGATGTGCCCTGTCTCCGCCCTCATCATCGCCAACTGCATCTGCATCTCCAACACTCACTCACTTCTCACCTCCTTCAACAAGTGCTCTTGTTCAGCCAGTCGTCTCTTGTTTTGGCCATGGTTGCACACACATGCATCGCGCCTCGCTCAGATGTCCTACGCTCCACGGCACGGCTCAAGCTGTAGGACATTTTGGTCACACTGTGTCCCCTCCCCCAGGCACCTCACCCTCCTATTGCTGCATTCGCACAGGGCCACATTACTTATTCACCCTTGAACGCCTCGCAGTCCCCAGTGCCAGATCATGCCCTGCAAGGGCAAGGGGTATTTGAGCTGGAATCCCTTTAAAAAAGTGCATGGAAAATAACACACGCATGGAATTGTTCCCAGAGACGAAACGGTGGTCCCTCAATGAAACGTGGTTGAAACGGACCCTTTGCTTATTGTTCGTTACCTTCTCCACACAAGCTTATTGGCTTGTAGCCCTCTTATTACTCGGGACCCGCGCGTCTCGTCACTAGCTCGCTCTATTGGACCTCGTCCTTCCTCTACTCCTCTCCTAGAAAGGATGGCAACAAATCCCTCATACGAGGAGACGCTGATACGCGTGCAATTGATAACCATAGGTCTCGACAGACTAAGAGTGTAGCACACGGAATCTGTGTAAAGAGTGAGTCGGTGCCTGGGGGAGGGGGCTTCCCAACGGACTGGATCATTTTATGATTTTTTAGGCTCCAGTGCCCGTGGATGGATGCTTAAGGGCCACTTGTGATCCGTATTTATTTGGTGGTGGCACTTTTTTTGCTTTGAGCATTCAACCCTTTCATTTGCCGCCAAAGGCATTACAGTCGCACTAAACCCGGACAGGAGAACCATCACACAAAAGAGATTCACCATGAACAAGCCAGCACAGGACATGGAGGTACTCACCTCGTGCAAAACCTTCACTCGCTCATCCCATTTCTCTATTGATTCTCAATGGAACTCTTGCCAGAAAGACTGACAACCAGCTTGGGAATTCATTTACGGACTTCTTTCCTTTCCTTTTTTTGCCGATACTCATAGGTCCAACACCCTCCAACAGACGGTATCTCGGAGATTCAGTTTTCTCCTCAAGCCGATTTTCTCGCCGCATCCTCATGGGATAATAATGTAACGATACTCTCGATTTATCATCCCCTCTCCCCCCTTCCTCCCGTATCTCGCCCTTCCGATCCAGAGAGAGAGTGAGTGAGAGAGAGAACGTAATTAACCAGAGCTCGCTCCCATTTTCATACATTCATAGGTTCGTATCTATGAGATCCAAAACAACGGTTCTAGTGTGGCAAAGACCATGTATTCTCATGGAGCCCCAGCATTGTGCTGTGCATGGAGCAAGGCAAGTTTCTTTTTTGGCTCAAACTTGAATTTGGGTTAGGCGCAGCATTTAACGGCTATGCTTAACTTCCAAGCCCTGCATAAACAAGTAGAAATGCAACAAAAACAAAAAAAAAAAAAAAAAGGAGGGAGCCCTACTATTTTCTTTACCTCGCCACCTTGCTAACCGCGCACATGGATTTTTTCTCTCCGTGGATGAATAATTAGGATGGAACAAAGCTTGCCTCCGGTGGCGCAGACAAAATGGGAAAGCTCTTTGACATCTCCACAGGACAGTCGACACAGGTTGCACAGCACGATGCACCGATCAAGGAAGTGCGCTGGGTCGATGGACCCAGCCCGATCCTGGCCACTGGATCCTGGGACAAGACTATCAAATACTGGGACACGCGTCAACAGGCACCCATCTCGACCATCAATCTGCCAGAACGTCTCTATACGATGGACAGCGTTTTCCCTTTGCTTGTCGCAGGAACAGCAGAAAGACATATCCACATCTACAACCTCAACAATCCTACTACGCCATTCAAGACGATAACGAGTCCATTGAAGTGGCAGACAAGGACGATTGCTTGTTTCCCGAATGGATCTGGATATGGTATTGGAAGCATTGAGGGACGCGTCGCTATGCAATATGTTGAAGACAAGGATGCCTCGTAAGTACACTATTCGCGTCTTACCTCTCTGGTCTCTGCGGAGACCAGTTCTCTAGAGTGAGTTGATCATTTGAGACTCACAATCATTTTGCTGATTTTTTTTTTCTTTTTTAATTTTCTAGGATGAACTTTTCTTTCAAATGCCATCGTGAAGGAGGTCAGACTGCACGCGACAAGGCGACTGTTTATTCTGTCAACTGCATCAGCTGGCACCCCGTTTTCGGCACTTTTTCGACGGCAGGATCCGACGGCTCATTCGCGTTCTGGGATAAGGATTCGAGGCAAAAGCTCAAGACCTTCCCCAAGGTCGGTGTCCCCGTTTCATCCACATGCTTCAACAGGAATGGAACCATCTTTGCATACGCCATGAGCTACGACTGGAATCAGGTAAGCTAGACGGGACCTCTCTTCGTTAGGCCCTTGATTATCTTGTGTCAGAGGTTATTTTTATAAAATAGAGACTCGACATGAATAGGTGAAGTGATCTTCTAATGACGCCTTTTTTTCATTTCCGAATTTGTTCCGCAGGGTCACACGGGTGCCAACACGCAGAACCAGAACAAGATCATGCTCCACTCTGTGGTTGAATATGACGTGAAGCCCAGGAAGCGCTAAAGATTGTGTCTAGGACCACATCCCTTTCGTCACTGTATCAATATAGCATCCATATTCCACCCATTCCAAACACTCACACACTCACACACTCACACACTCACACACGCTCTTTCTCTCTCCCCTATTTTATCACACTCTTTCATATCCCCTATCCTTGCCCTTTTTGACCTACCATTCGCTCTTCCCTCCAGAAAACAAAGATTAAACCTGAACAACTAAATTCTCGGCATATTGAGCTTCTCTATGAGTACTTCACCTCCCTAGTTTGCCATCATTCGATTACAATAGCTTGTGACTTTGGATTGCCAAGCGACAAAAAAAAAAAAAAAAAAAAATAATATACATTTTCATTTCAAACAGAACTCATTTTGTTCTTTTTCCCATTTCAGTCTAGCTTGCACCCCATTACGCAGAGATCACCAGAGCGGACCCATCAGCTTTGGTCGTCGTTGTTGGTATGCTTTCGTGTTTGGTACGTCGTTGTCTCTCTGGGATCGGTTCTTCTGTAGCGTTGAGGATCAATGAGATCTGGAATTGAAGCGTATAGGCCTCGTTGAGCAGATCTGTCAACTCGGCTTCTCTGCCCTATGAAGGAATTATTGAGTATCCCAATATAGGAGGAAGGAAGGAAGGAGAGGGGTTTCGAGGGTCAGAAAAACATGGTCAACTCGAATATAGAACCGTATTGTACTTGAGACCAAAAAATAATAATAATAATAATAATAATAAAATACTCACAGAAGTTTGTTGAGGGGTTTTCCGAGCTTGGACGAGCCGTTTTTGAACAAGACGAAGACGATACCGAAGATCGTCTATTGCTTGACAAGAGTCAGCGGCGCGTTGAAGGATCAGTAGATTGTCCTGAATGCCAATGTCTTCAGACATTTTTATTTATTTTTATAAGAAAATGACGCAAAAGAGCTGAACCAAATCGAGTGTGTCGAGTTGACCTGCGTTCCTGTCAATGTAAGAAGAGGGATTGTTCCTGGATGTTCGCCAAACGACTTTCTGGAGTCCTTTTTGGAGATGGGATGAGTCAAGTGAGGTGAAGGGATTCGCATTTGGTCAAAGTAACGTGGTGAAACGGTAGGCGATGCTAAAGCCACCCAAAGTCTTTTTTTTTTTAGACTTTGCCACCACCACTCTCCTAGGCCACCGCTGAGGTCTTCCATCAGAGGTAAAAAAAAAAAAAAAAAAAAAGGAGAGGGGAAGAGGGTTCTCATCAAAAGGTAATAAATCCAGCAGTTGGGTTTGCTCTCGCTAGATTGACACCAGTCTAGATACACTCACCCACCTGAAAAAAAAACGCGACCTTCAAGTAGCATCCAAAGCTTTTTTTTTTTTTTTTTTTTTTTAATTGTGGAGTAGCATATGGCTGTTGGAACATGAAGCTTCTCACGTTGCTTGCTGGCTCCCTGGATTGGCTGATCAATGTTTGGCTACCCGCTCTAGGATACTAGCTCTGTAGGCATGAAGAAAGTAGAAAAGTGAGCAAAACCAGGAAAGGCTCAACAGCTGGACAGAATCATCCATTCCAACAGTGTCTCATGACAGACTCCAACCGGTACCTGTCGTCTCGTGCCTTATCGATGATAACCTATTCCACCAATAACCAACCCCATCCTTGGATAAAGCTACAGAAAAGTATATAGCAACGCCACCCTTGATGGTAGTAGAGAAGTTGAATGGTGATACTGAATGAATGCTGGTACTGGAGCAAAGATGGGCTTGTATTTGAGTATGGGAGTAGTATTGAGAACTAGTATGGTAGTCCTCATCTACAAGGCACCTTTTGTTTTTCTGGCCAAGGAAGTGAAGCTTCACCCAATCTTTCGTTTGTATCACACTCTTTGGCACTTATGCCTTTGAATAGTCAACTATGAGTCGTAAGAGCGCCACTAATCCTCTCTAACTATGAAGGTACCCTCCTGCCTGGCCATCTCTCCTCTCTCTGATTGTTCATCTCATAAAAAGTCCTAATGAACACTCGGTGGATCCATGTCATCGCCCATCATTCATCTTTACCTCTACTTCTTCAATCCAACCAACAGCTCATACAAACACTTTAAGCGCCTGTTCACATTTCTTGCTTTTCACCATGACGGTACGATCATTACATACCTATTTGGGCCGGCTGGGTATCTCGAGTGGGTACAGGGTAAAAAAAAAAAAAAAAAAAAAAAAGAGCGAGGTAGCTTTAGGCATTCGACTCGCGCTTCAAGAAGTCTCCGGCTGCCAGGTGTGAGAATGTATCTGACATCAAGCCCACCACTGCTTTTGCTATAGTGTTGTGTGGCGAGCTTCTCATGGTGAGTGGTTGTCACTGTCCAAGTCTCTTTTCTATACTTTTGTCCTCTCTTTATTACATGGCATATTCACAGAGGGATGAGGCAAGGCTCAAGTTTGATGTGAGCAATCTAGAATGTGTAAGGAAATGACGACTGGCAGAAGCAAGGTCTAGATGTAAAGTGACAGACAGCATGTAAAAGATACATAGAAGAAAAGTCTGAGAGATATAGGAGAAAAGACCCACACCTCGCAGAGGATCAGTTCAGAAGATGTGAGTGTAGATCCTTCAATTGAAGTTTTGGCCAGTGGTTTTGATTTGAGCGAAGGCCGAGTTAGCATGGACCTTTCTCCAATCAAGGGCCCCAGCACCCGATTGACTTTCTTTTTCCTTTCTCTAACTGAGCTCGAGTCTTTGCTTTTGGTGTATATTTAACTACTTTGGAAATACCGTTACTGACAAACACAATCATTTTCAAGAAGCAATTTGTTTGATGATAGTCTTTCTTCCTGTCGGTCCAGTGTTGAATGCTGCCGCCGGAATCAACATGAGAAGTCGGAAGAATAAGATAGACCTCACCGACCAACTAATTTGAGCTATCTCCAAAGTCTAAAAGGTAACTTCACTTCACTCTGTGCCTCTTTCACTGCCCTAACGGGCATCCCTTACCTATGGTTGTTGTCCGGAAGCAGGGATATGAAGCCAGCCATACGGTCTAGTTGCATCTGAATGTTATACCACCCTGCTTTTTCGTGGACCTCTGTGGTTCATATTTCTCCACAATCTGTCGAATCTACAGCAAAAATGACCTAACGGAGGCGAGTGTCATCTCTGAGCACCACTTTAGGTGCTGTCAGCTTCCTCAAACATCGACTATTGAATGTAGTTAAGTTCGGCGTATTTAAGGTCTTATAAAGGCCCATCTCACCCTTGTCCAATAAAAAAAAGGCAGCTTCTTTCTTCTGTATAAAGCAATTAAAAAAAAAAAAAAAAAAAACACAGAGTTCACTACTCATCAGGTCTTGTAGTTTTCTGTCAAATCCTTTGAGGCCCCTGGCATCGAATACATCGTGACTGCATCGATTGCGAAGAAACTACTTCTTTCATGCACTTGCCTTGACTATTTTGAACATCAATCAAAACCGTGTAAGCACTTGTTCTTGGTCGATCGCATGTTCAAATCGCTGTGGCTCAACAACTACGACATTCCAGAGGCTCGAGTGAATGGTCTATCAGACGCAGCCGGACGTACCGAACGGGTGCTGTCGATTGTCAATGATCCGGGAGTAGAGACGAAGAAGCGGAAGCTGATACAGACGGAGAAAGGCTGCGAATATCTTAAAAAGGGGGCGATCAACGACACATGTAATCTAGCTGCCGTGCAAAATTCGTATGGACAAGGTTCTTCCGATCTTGGCGATTAAACAATTTAAACGCAAACTTACTTAATACAAGCTGTAGGTGCAGATTTGGAGTGTTTTCTGCCGATACTCTTGTGATCCACAGAAGCATTTCAGAGTACAAGTTGGGAAGAGATTAGAGAATTCTGGATGTGGTGGCAAAGGCGACGAGCAAATGACGCTGTCAACCCCATTGGCCGTTGCAATGTACGGCAGGTCCGGTTCTTCCAGCTCGATGGGCAAAAGTCCAATAAAAAGTGCTGCTCCAAAAGACAGTGTTCCTCCATATGTCTAGGAGGGCTCGTTTTGTGTTTCCAACATAGGCGGCCATTCACAGTCGCCAGGAGATCACAACCATCGTCAAAAGTCCCTTTTCAATTGAATCCAGGTAGCGCCAGGCATCCCACTAATGTTATGTCATCACCAAGTCTGTGGAGGTTTAGCGATCCAACTCGCGGTGGTGGAAGAAACTGGCCCTCGAGCTGGGAATATCGTAGAGGCACCGAGGCGTCAACCAACATGATGAAGTTTTCGGTGACGTAATTATAGAGTCGATTGTCCGCGCCCTGCATATATTGCAGGGCGATGTCCTTTACACATTGTTTAGCTTCTTACATTAGAGCCCGTGGTTTGGCCCCAGGTCTCCAGTCCAAAGAATCTCGCTCGTCAGCAAGTCAAGTCCTTAAACTCTCGTAAAGTGAGTACAATCGCTCTGTCTCTCCATTCTCCTCTCTAGTTTGGAGCGCGAGGCTTTACGCCATGCCTCCTTGCCATTGCAATGTCCAATGGTAGGGTGTGTCTGTCGACGCTAGCGTTGGAAGCATTCCTATGGAATCTCATTTTACGGGTTCTGTAGGAAGTATACAACACTGTGCCGAGCTTTCGTCATTGCTAGAAGCTATGTACAGCATACTGTCGGCGGTACCTGGCATTCCAACGAACAGTAGCAGTGTCTGTTGGGTCGTGTTTAAGTCACTCTGCCTTCACTTTTGTCACCCTTCCAAGACGAACGTGATGTGTCCTTTGACGATCAGCAGTTGAGCACTTTTCGAGTCTCAACGTTGTGCAGAACCTTCGTTATTGCTAGAGGCTCTGTACAAAATGGCTGTCATTGGTACCTGGTATTCTGACGAAGTCGAGCAGGACTCTGTCAAATGTTGAGACTTTCCGCAAGATGTATCTGAAATAGACGCGTGATTTATATCGATTTTTTTTCCACACTGAAATTGATATTACGTTTGGGGTCCGCTAGATTTAACACCATGTCGTCCTCATCAACCACGCCATGGCGTCAGCACCTGAAAGGTCTCTACGCGTAGCCATATCTGAACTCATGCTCCCGACCAGACGACTTTGAATATTGTTCGTTTTTAGCATGGACGAAAAAAGAGAACTTGAGTAAGGCCAAATCAAGAGCGGAATGGAGAAATGCAATAACGAGGATGCGAGAGAGTAACCTTCAGACTCTAAAGGAGACGGCGACAAGATTGGAGAAAGCATGGACCAAGAATCTTCATAAGGGCCTTGAGAACGAGCATTTCGCCAATCAACTCTCGAAGCGAAAGCTAGAGAAAAACCGTCAAACTCTTCATCAAGCGGTGGATACTGTAATCACGAAACGATCCCGACTCGAGTATAGGGAGGAAGAGCAAGCCCTAGACTCTGCTCTATCATCAAGTAAGTGAGCAGACAGTGTTTTCTCTCAATCTAGACATATTGATGCAATGCTCGTGTATTTCTGACATTGGATACTTTTTACGCTTTCACCCAGTCACTCAACGAGAGCATGGTATGCGAGATGAAGAAGAACAGGAGAACCAGGGGGATCATGATGAACAGGATGAACAGGATGAACAGGATGAGCATTTGACAGGTCAAGAGCAGCTAAACAAGCACGAACTTGAAGAGCTAAGATCCAATCTGGCGCATGTCATCCATGATGAATGCAATGTAAGTATACCCTTTCAATTACTGCCGGCTTTGAGCAGTTTATTACGCGCTTATTAATCATATTTTACTTTTTTTTTCATTCAGTGGAAAATCCAAGGAAAATGCGTTGCCTGCCTATTCAGGCTTTACCAAGGAGATTGTATTGACGCTTTGGAGTCTGGAGAACTTAGGAGAATAGAGATTGCAGACGTAATGTAAGTATTTTGTATTGTTATTACTGCCACCCACTGACTTACTTTAATGTTCTGTAGCTAATCTGCTTCTAATGGTTAGGGCATTGATCGGAGTATTTGCACCGCACCTCCATACACCCCGAATGTTGCGCGTCTTTGGCAGAGTATTGGATGACTTGGTGGCTTCAGTGAGACTTCCAACGCCGGATATTGACGACTCTGTGATCATGGCGGCAGTGAGGGTGAGGAATATCTTGATATCAACCTTTTCTATTCCTTGATGCCTTTCTTTCTCCATTGGCTGATCTCTCCTTTCATTCGTTTTTGTACTATAGCATCACATCAATGGAGATCTGGACGATGCGAGTGATGCCCTTCGCTTGCTGAACCGAAAGCTACGTGTTATGATCGAGAGCCTGTAGGTTATTACGCTCTTCATATCACTGAGAGGTATTTGAGTACCGAGCATGCTACATAAAGCTGACTCTCTGGATTTCATGTGCTGTAGGATGGATAAGCTCCCACACAAAGCTGATAGGACACTTGCGGAAGGGACATTTGTGGCAGACTATGTGTCCCCAATCATTCACGGAACACTAGGCATTGAGGACAAGAACATTGCAATTCATTTGTACGACCGAGCACTTGGAATTTCAATTTTTTTTTTCTTTTTTGTTAATAATCGGTCTGCTAATATGGCACTGACACATCTCACTGTACTATTAGTCCTAATACCGAGTCAAAGCTTCAAAAATGTCAAGGGATTAAAGCTGACCGTCCCGATGTCATCGTCAAGGCTCGAGGACGCGAGGTTTTTTTCGGTGAGATTACAGGCCCAATGCAGGCAAGCAACCTATCCAAATGCGCTTGGGACACATTCAGACTGGCGCGCTTCGCCAAGTCATTTCTGGAAAATGGGAACGATGTTGCTCCTGTTATTCAAGTGACCTACACCTCTGGATCGTATCTGCGCCTATATGTTAAAGCGCGCGGGATGTTTTTTCTCGAGGAAGTTGGCTACTTTGAGGTTCCCACCAGTATCTCCAGGATCCCTTCACTGGTTGCCACACTTCCCACCCTTCTGATGGCGCAGGTACGGCGAGAACTCTTTCGTTTTCGTTCCATACGTGTAAACTCTTTACTGGTCGCCATAAGTTGATCTGTTATTTCTATTCTAACCAACTCCATTTTAGAGTGATCTCAGAAAGATACTGCAAAGTGACACGAGTAACCGTCGAAGGTCATGGGGATTCAAGGATCTCCCAGATTTGAAGCGCAGAGTCAACACTTGAAACAATATCCTCTATCGTGTCGAATCCACTCGCAGTACTCCGATCCTTGCACTCAAAAAATAATAACAACAACAACAGCAGCAGCAGCAGCAGCGAGAAGAAGAAGAAGAAGCAATCAGCCAATCAACCAAGGAAGTTAACAATGCCCTCCTGGACTCCTAGCAGCCAACCCTAATTGCCAAGCAGAGCCACGTCAGCTGAAGGTCAAAACAGATGAATCGGACTCAGGAGCCCGTGGGATGTAAGAGGGTGGTTATGACCAGAGGGTGATTTCACTAATGACCATGATGCATCAGTGTCCGGCAACTGTTTCTTAAAAAAAAGCTAGCAAACTTGCAGACGTATATCACTACCATTGGCAAGGAGGAAATCAATTGTAAGTCATTAAGTGAGGGTGCATATCCCTTCGCTTGCAAACATAGGATATTAGCAGACGACTCGTACTTGTGTTGCTGTTATCAGATCGCTCTCACTGGATACCAAATCCCTAGGAATGTGCCAACTCTTCAAGCCTCGTCAGGAAATGTTGAGGGTTCTCGAACACTTATGGAGCATCAAGGAAAGTTGTTTTGATAGTATTGAAATAAAAAGCTGAGGGTCTGCTGTCAATATTGATTTTAGCAAAGGTGAAGGCGAAAACTAGAACGAAGAGTCTGTTGCTCCTCACCTCGGAAGAATCAGCAGTTGTTAGCGTTTGATGCTGTACGTTTTATAGCTATTCACCGTGTTGCAAGAGACGGCAAATGCGAGAAGAAAAGTTTGATGTGTGGAGAAGTTCATTATGAGACAATTAAGCAGCAAATAGCGCGGTGCTGAGGGCGATGGTGAAGATCGCTTCAAAAAGTATCGGAGATGGTTTCTAATTGCCTTGCTCTGCCAGCACCGCTGTCTATAAAAACTACTTCTCATTTTACAAGGGTTGTCCAGTACTTGTCCCTTCGCGTCTGTTATTAGGCTATCGCGGAATTTGGAAGCTATTCGCTAGAGACAAACCTTGACAGTGCGTGTGGAGCAAGCTACTTAGCAGCTCTACCACTCCTACAGATGGCTCTTAGTACCTGGGGCCCATTTTTGAAGAACAACTCTTGGTAGGCACATGTCATACGGACTGGCTACAAATAGAACCGCTATTCTCATTGGCGACACACGAAAAGCTCCATATCACCCGTTGGGCGAAGCACAAGTATTGTAGATTCTGAGCAAGTGAATCCAATAGGCTAAATTGTAGCAGGAGTAATGTCAACAACTACCATTTCATGCCAAAAAAAAAAAAAAAAAAAAAAAAAAAAAAAAAAAAAAAAAAAAGCTTGAGAAATCAAGTGAGAGAATGTGAAGACAGAGTGAGATGATACTAGGTATCAACTCGTACGTAAAGAAGCCCTCAGGTGTCAGATAAAAGAATATGTTTAGCGCCAAATCCACCATTGCTTCGCTGCTGTGGCTGTGTGGAGGGTTTTACATGGCAAGAAGTCGTCAATGTCCAAAACATCGTTTCTATTCTTTCTTTTCTCTCTTTATTACCCTTGTATCTACTTTCGGAAACTATCTTTTGTTCATGCTGATGGCTTCCTGGGCCCTTTGGTGTCAAGGTCGTTCTTGATAATACTCCAAGAACATGTTGTTGTGATCGAAATACCTAAGGAGAGAAGGATAAAAAGTTTTTTTTTTTACGTAACGGTCAGTTCCTCTGAACAGTAGTGGGCATAACCGTAACGCTTTCTTAACGCTTTTACCCCATTGTGGAAGCCCATCACCTTTCGGTGGATTCGGCCGCTCTGGGTATTGGATAAACCCCAGTTCGCCAAGCCATCCTCCCAGAGAGAGGACAGCATCATGATTGTGAGTAACCAGCCTTTTTAGGGACTGGAGGCCATGGAAAGACAGACCGTATACAGCCTATAGCCCTTCGTACCCACTACCACAACCACAACAGCACCTACCCTACAGCCAACAACACTATCAGCCTGGCCAAAGCTGATACAGGTAATGACAAGAGTCGCTAGAGGCATCAGGCGACTCTTGATACCCACTGTCCCTGACCATTCATGCAGCTACACTGGCTCGCCAACGCAGAACCCACCCTCGCCCAGAGAAAGAGGACCCAGCTGGATGGGTCGCTTAGGAATACCCTAAGAACCCAAGAGACTCCGGGGATTCAGGCTGGCGGTGATCAGGTACTCTCAGAACCTGGCCGTCAGTGAACCCCTACCCGAAAAAAAAAAAAAAAAAAAAAAGAAAAAAAAAAAAAAGGGTACTGCTCTGTCCAACTGGGCCCTGTACACACCCATACCCCTCTCCAAAGACACCGCCATTACCTTATTTGAGCTGAGCCTAACTTGTCCAACTTGTGGTCTTGCAGATGAACCGAGTCCTGTTCGAAATAATGAAAATGAAGAGGAGAGATGAGTAGAATGAGAATGAGGAATGAGAGGATAAGCGCTGAGCAAAGGAAAGGAAGTGAAGAGAAGAGAAGAAAGAGGTGATAAGAGTGATAAGAGAGAAAAATCAGTGGCAAATAATAGTCTCGGTTGGGGAAGGTGTCGTGACCTCTGACCTGTTGCATGCTGAATGCTGATGCCATCCATACATGAGGACCGACATTCAAACTGCAGCTGTCGTTACTATCATTCCTACTCGTCTTCTGCCTTTGTTTCTCTCATGTAGTCATTTCTCGGAACCCTACTGAGTAGAAAAGTCTGTTTTTTTTAAGGTTCGGGTCCTTCGCCTTTTTTTTTTTTTTTTTGGCAAAAAGACTACATTCTCCATGTCTATAACCGTTTACCTGATATTTGTTCTCATGAAAAGTTCTAGTCTTGGACTCTTTGTCCTTTTCAAGCACATCGCGTAAAAGGACAGGCTCAGCTTTGAGATTCGGGGAGCACGCACAGAAGTAGAGTAACCACCATAGACAAAAACTCTCCAAATGGGAATAGATTTTTTCAGTCAAAGACGGATAATGATTGGCGAGCAACCAACTTAGACTCTGCGGTTGGATGAAATAGGCGCCTTCCCCCCTCCCATGGACACACACGTTCATGCTAACCGGTTGACTTTAAGGAGGTCGACCCAGAGCATATTAACCACTTTAAATTCTTTTTTTGTCCGATATCCCCTTCATCTACTAACGGGAGTAGATTCTAGCTGAAAGAGCAGAACAGTCGGTTTTAACACAACTCAGCGGACTGAAGGGGTGATGACAGGGATTTTGTCAAGTCAGCATTTCTTGTCTCCTACATTTATCGTTTCTGGGTCGTTGTTCTCCACCTCCCTTTCTGTCTAGATAATATTCATTTCTCAAAGAGGTAGCGGCAGCCATGTCCTTCGCAAAGCATGGATGGATACGCGCCAATTAACAAATTGCCATTAAAAAAAAAAGAAAAGAAAAAATACAGTGCCTGGTGAAAGCATACAGGGCGAACCAAAGTTTCAATTTACCTCAAAAAAAAAAGAAAAAAAAAAAAAAATAGCAGGTCGCAAAGTGGGAGGACTGGCGGTCGGATGGTTCGGTAGTCCTTTTCCACAAACAAAGAGGTGCCCCAGGAGTGCTAGCCAAATCGACGATTATTTTCATGGCAATATATGGAGCAACTTTACAAGAGCGATGTTGGTGTGGGCAAAATGCTCCGTTTTTTCTAAGCCAGGCAATTGGCCCGTTCCACCCCAGTCACGGTCGTTGCCTCGCTCAGTGTTTACTCCTTTTGCCGAGATCCCGTCTTTCTCTTTTTCTTCTCTGCATCAGAATCTCACATTCCTTTTGTACCGAGAGACGGCTACACATTCCATCATGTTCATGACACGCGCATTCACTCGCCTGGCTCTTCGTCCAGCTCAGGCATCTGCCCCCATTCGCTCTTCATTGTTCTATACCACGGAGGGTAATGGCTGTTGACCACTGCTGTCCATGCTCCACTCAACTTGGTCTACACCCTTTCTTTCCTCCTCCGAGCAAAGAACGGTCTGACAACAGCAAACCCGAAAGGAAACATACCCTGACACATCGTTACTATTTTCTTTTCTTTTTCTGTCTTTGTCTCTTCTATCCGTTTTTTTATTTTATTTTTTTGTTATAAATCTTAGCTGCCCCTGCAACGTCGGCTCTTCTCCTCCGCATCAAAGCCGATGTCAAGGATGCTATGCGATCCAAGGACAAGGAACGATTGGTTGTCGTAAAGGTGCGGCACGCCTAGTCTGCGTTTCTCTGCCGTGCTGGAATCCAACTGGACTAGAAGCGTCTTACAAAATCCTGACTACTTTTCTTTTTCGCTGTGTTCTTTCCTGGATCCACAATAGGGAATTCTGAGCGATCTGACCTACCTTGAAAAGTCACCCCAGGCCCCAGCCCAAGTCACAGACTCGGTGATCCAGGTGCTCATCCAAAAGTCGATCAAGAAGAGAGAAGAATCCGTCATCAGCTTCAAGAGCGCTGGCCGTGAAGATCATGCGGATCGGGAATCCAGAGAGATTGAAATGCTGAAGGTGTACTTGCCTACGATGATGACACCAGAGGAGATCGAGGCCGAGGTCCGAAGGGTAGTCCAGGAACAAGGGGCCACTAGCTCTAAGGATATGGGCAAGGTCATGAAAGAGCTCTCCACACTCGACCCTGCCAGGGCCCCCAAGAAGGATGTGAGCGACATGGTCAAGAAGGTCCTTGGCTCGTTGTAGAATAAACACAAACACAGACACATTGTATTACCACACACATATAAATACACACACACGTTTTATACACTTTCAGACGTTGCTGATTGAGAGCAGGAGTAAGCAAAAGGAGCAGGACTGGTCTCTGGACGCTAGCAAGAACAGGTTGCCGTCTCACCATTCCGGGGCATCCCTATTATCTGACCCAAACAGACATAGAAAGGGAAGCAATAACCCAAGGACGAGAAGGACAGGCGTTAGAGGCTTACTGGTGATGCAGAAAAAGAAAGGAGAGAAGAGAGATTGGTGCAGATCAGGACCGTGCGCAACATGACGCGTCTGGTGCGAAATTTCCAATCCACCGCTCGGCGCGTCTGAAAGTCAACGAGAAACGCACAGCGTGTATGCGAGTTGAAGGAGGGAGAGGAAAGAGGAAGGGGAGGAGAAGGAAAGACAGGGTGGTCGTGGACGTCGCTTATGCTCATTGTCATCTGGACTAGCTGGCGAAATGCAGAAACCGTTCGGACGCACTGACCCAATCGACCATCTGGTAACCTGGAACCACTAACCTTTTTGCTTTATTTTTTTTTTTTTTTTACTTTTTATTATTTTTTGCCTGGTGCCTTCATCGTTTCTGCTCCTTCCTTGGGTCTTGCTGCACACCTTTGTCCCGCAGCAACTGCCGCTTCTCTCTCTTTCCTTCCTCTCTCTCTCTCTCTCTCTCTCTCTCTCTCTCTCACACACACACTCTCTCTCTCTCTCTTTTTCTCCTCCCATCCATCACAACGGCTGTTCAGAGCAACCTTCTACCCCCACCCCTCTTCCTTGAGGTCAATACCCACCTAGACCCAAACCCCTTTCCACGTTTCCTGAACAAACAAACAAACAAACAAACAAACAAAACAAACAAGAAAAAGAGTTATACCACCCCCAAAAGAACGCTGCGTTGCGTTGGTATCCAGCCTCCTCTCTCTCTATCTCTTTCTCTCTCTCCTCTTACTCTCTCTTACCTCTCCATAAAAGATAAAAAAAAAACAAAAAACAAAAAAGGCGACCTCCCCCCTCTCGATCTCCCAACTTATGCAGGCGTAATCCCCTTTCCCTTCTCTATTTTTCAATCTCGCCTCATCGTCTCTTATTCATGGCCATGGCCAGCACCACATCCTTGCCAAGCCCTAATATACAGTTGGACGCAATGTCCTTTACCGCCGGACGGAATGGGCGATCACAAACACTGGTAGTGCCCAATGTAACCAACGATAGCACCACTCTTCGTCACAAGTCCCCATCCATGGGCGGGGACAGCTTTTCGTTCAAGGCTGTCCTCTCTCCTATTACGAATGGGATCGGAACCAATGAACAGATCTACAAGTCAGCACAATCTGGAGATGAAGTCCTGGAGGAAGGGCTTTCCAAACCAGAGAAGAACTATTTGGGAGTCAATGAAGAGAGTGATGACGAGGACGATATTTCAAAGTCGGCACCGTTGTTGGAAGCACAGGAACAGTTGAGGGAATATAAATATGGTCAAGAGATGGGGACATGGGAAACACAAGAGGAAGAGGGTCCAGATCTGAGACTGGAGACAGAAACCACTTTGGGGATGCAAGAGGAGGCAATGATCTCGTCACAAGAGTCCATGGGTGGCAATAGTCTGAGGAATATGTCTGATCTCGCCCTTGAAGAACTTGTAAGTCAAATCAAGCCACCGATTTTTCTCTCTTTCTCTTTCTCTCTTCCATTCGGACTAACAAGCTGTTGCTCTTTTTACATGGACCATGGCGCCACTACCAACAGGTCAACAACAACATGTTCCGTATCTTGAACGGTTTCAAGAGACAAGAGTGCGAAGAGGAGGTTACCGAAACTGTGAACACAGGGGCTTTAAACATGGTTCAGGAACTCAAGATGATCCAGCACCCTCATACTGAGAACTTTATGGTAAACCGGATTGGATCCTTTTTTTTTTTTTGTTCCTACAGCCAAGCAAACAACATATCCAAATCCTATTCCGGAATAACTAACCCAGAAACCTCTCTTTCTTTTTTATAGTGCCTAGTGGAACAACTCCAACAAATGTGCGTAGCGGCAACAGCACTTCACCTAGAAGATAGAGAACTCCTTGACATTGCCTTTAAAAAGTGTGAGCGTGTCTACCAGTGCCACCGGACTTTTGACGGAGTAAGGAATCCTCAAGATAAAATATCTCTTTCTTTTTTAATAATATTATTTCAATAGGCGACTTGCTAACCATTGGAAACTCTCCACTCCCGAAATACCGACGGACTTTTCGCTTTTTCCTCAATCTCCAAATCAATTAGATTCTTCAAACAGAACCCCGAACGGACGTGGTCATCAAGGCACTCTTCAACCTTGTCAAGGATACGGCCAAGGACACGACCGAGCTCATCAGTGATTGGGCCATGATTTATCACGTCCTGCAGGAGCTCTGTCTCTACATCCGCCATTACGCCAGTGGAGGCACATTTACAATTGCCAGCGCTAGCAGTCGCTCTCCCAAATCCTCCTCTCGCATGTCCTTCTTTTCCAGAAAGAACTTTGAGCCACTCCGGCCCAAGCTCACCCCCGAAGTCCTTCAACATGAAAAGGATGTCTGCGTCAATTGGGTTGACCAAATGCGAACCTTTGAACAGCTGACACGTGCCTACCAGATCTTTGCCTCTCGAGTGGTCCAGTTTTCATTGCGGCAAGAAATTGAAACGGTCGAAAAGTTTTACAAGGACCATGTCCAGAATACCTTCAACACTGCTCAGACAGAGTTTCAGAACGCCAAGGTGCTCAGCCATCTAGATGCTCAACTCGATTACTCGAATGTGTTCAAGTTGTTGCCCAAGGAAATGGCACTGACAACGACCGAGGACCGACGTTCGACCCTTGGCCCACGATTGTTTTCGAGAAAGATTGTAGGGGAGCGACAATTGGTCCGAGAGGGAACTCTCTACGAGTTTGTACCATACTCGGCCAAGAAGAAGGCGGGTTCCTCTTCCACACCACCAAAAGAATTTCGATTGATTGTCACTTCGGACATGGTTTACCTCTGCGAGGTCATCCCTGCACCTGGATCAGGACCAGGCAGTAAACGGAGCGGCCCGTTGCATCAAGGGCCTCATCGCCCACTTCGATTGTTGCATGAACCTGTCATGGTGATTGACACACAAATCTCATCCACCCCTGATGTGGATCATCCACTTGTGGTTCAAAAGAACATTGTTATGGTGGGTTTCTTTAATGATACGAGCTACATCCTGCAGGCCCGGGATAGTAAAGAGCGCGATGCATGGGTCGAATGTGCCCGAGCGTTGAACATCGAGCAGCCCAAGCCTACGGAAGCTTGTCGCGAGCAGGATGACAATGGTGAGTAGAATACACTACGAACGAATTATATTTTTCTTTTCCTTTCTAGTCTCGGATAGTGTGTCCTTTTATCCTAGTTATAACCAATATTTTCTTTTTTCGACCCTGGTGTTTAGCGGCGGAAACGATGCGACGTTGTACCAGTGCATCTAGCCTCGTCTCGCTTGCCTTCAAGGGAGGCAAAAAGCCTTTCCTAAAACGCGTCAAGAGCCTCTACAGACGAAGCAGCGGCACTACGATAATCGGTCCCGAGGCAATGCCAGAGATTCACCCCGACCAAGTTACCAGATCCAACGATGAAGAGTACGCGAGACGCATGCAGCTGGGTCAGCCTTCCCTATGGGAGGTACGTCGGCTGCCCATGGACTTGGGAGTAATCCCGCCTCTGGAGCATCCAATCCCGTTCAGAAAAGATAATTTGTATGACACCAATGTCCGGATCGTAGACTTGACGACGGGCAAGATTGCACAGGGTGAATTTGGTATGGGTATTGAAGATCGAGCAGCCTACTTCCGGGATGGATGTGCCCTCTTTGCAGTTCTCCGACCACCACGTCTTGTCAAGCCCGAGGATGTGGACAAGACACGAGATGACTATTTCCTAGTAGGTCGTCGGACAGTCAATGGACGAGAGTATTGTGCAGAGCCTCCTTATGTCACAGACTTTTACGCGCGATCATGGCTGCATCCCGACATGCATATTGAGTTCGACGCCGAGGAGCAGTCAATCAAGATGGCCAAGATGTACCGAATCATCTGTTCGTCCCCCAAGATGGTTCGACTCTTTGAAAACTACTACAAGTATTTGATGACCGAGGCCAAGATCTCGCCCGACAATACATTCCTTTGTATGGACTTTAGATCTCATCCTTTCAAAGTCTCGAAACGTATCCAACGGGCGCCTTCATCGTCCCTTATCATGTCAACGGGACAATCGTCCTCATCTTCCTCCCCGTCCTCTGCCACAAAGACTGTGTCACCAGGAGCTGCCCCACTTCGTCGAGCAGACAAGACATTGGAAGGCGGACGCAAGTACACAGAGATAGGCGAGTGTCATATTGAATTTAGGCGTATGTCCAACTCTCAGGACTCATTCTCGGTCGGATTCTGGAATCCGGCGACAAAGCGGGATATGTCTGTTGGTATCTTGGTGACCAAGTTCACCTCAGCCATGACTGCAGCCCTGCTTTCTACCTCAGCCATCAGTTTGAGTAGTCGGAACAGCAACCCAAGGGCACTTTATGCACCCAGGGCCTTCCAACGCGTCTCTGCCACAGAACTCTACTTGATTTTGGTCCAGACCGATGCTCAGACGACTCCACGGTTTGTCAAGGGCCAGCGGATTTTTGAGACGACTAGTCACCGATCCTTGGATGTGTACAAGATTGATGGATCACGCGAGGGATTGAACGATCTTGAGGACTTTATGCGAAGCAAGACGGGCACGGACTGCAAGGCGAAGGACTATCGTGAGACACTCAAGTTGGCCAAAATGGCATTTGAGGAGGCTTTTGACGACAATGAGGACGAGGATAGTCTCGAGGGTCCAAGCATGACCACGGCTCTGGTTGCTGGCAATGCCTCGGATGCGACCATCCCCAAGTTGAGTGAGGCCGGTAATGGGGACGAGCTCGAGAAAGCAAAAGGAGTCGAGGTGCTGCTCCAGTCTGTCCAAGAACCTGAGAATCCTGACAAGGCAGATGAATATATGTTGACCCGCCAACTGTCGCTTTGTAGTCAAAGGTCCGAGAGTCTGCTCGAGACAGTGCCCGAGATGCCCGAGGAAGAGGAGGAGCTTCCTGTGGAGGAGATAGTCAAGCCCACGGCACCTGAGCCCAAGGCAGCCTCGGATCTCAACAACTCATCTACGGCTACCTTCCGCATGAAGACTCGAAGCGCACTATTGTTGATGGAAAAGGAACAACAACAAACACTACAACAATCCCAACAGAATCTCCCAACCTTGGACTCTTCGTCTCAGGACCGGCTTTCATTGAAGCATCGCAAAGAATCCAGGTCACAACTCTTTAGCTCTGGTCTTCTCCAGTTTGACTCTTCATCGTTTGTCGATCTCAACTCGGATGGAGCCCTGTCCATTTACTTTGACAGTGTCAATGCCGATAATAAGGAGAGGACGGAAGGAGAAGAAGAAGAAGATGCCACTGCACCTTCGGTAGCGGATCTGACCAAGTTTTGGGCCAAGACCACAAGTGCTGTCGCTATGGTCCGGTCCTCCTCTGTTTCAGGCAAAGGACCACTTGAGCGAGTAGCCTCGAATATCTCTCTGGCAACGGCAGGAGGAGAAGATGGACTTCTTGGTTCAGGAATAGTGGTTCCTCCGACGGAACTGGAAGCCAGGATGAGTGCTGTGCTCTCATCTGTCTCTCGATCCTCGATGTTACACCAACAGACAGCGGGAGAGAATCAAGCACCAGCAAATCTCAGTGGTATTGTTCAGGCGACTCGGTATCTGATCAAGAACAAGACAACTTCGTCCATGGGATTGGATGTAGAGGACAAGAATGAGATTCAGCCGGGTGTGGATATTGAACAATTGATGCCAGTTGCGGATCTGAAGAAGCGATGGGAAGCTATTCACCGTAATGGTATCTAAGGGGGGAGGGGAAGAGAGAGAGAGAGAGAGAAAGAGGAGGAAACCTTTGACCAATACAAAATTTATTACATGTCTCCTTCTTGATCAAATAAAGCATTTTTAAAATATTTTTTGCTTGCTTGTTCTCACTTCTATCGGTTTATATAAGGGGGGAAGAAGAGAAAAGAAGTGAGGGGGAGGAGGAGTACTATTACAAGTTGTGGATATGGATTGAAGGCCAAATGAATTGAAGACCATATGAATTGGGGACGTTTAGTGTATCCTCAGATGGACACTCCTTCTTTTATCCAGCTAGGGTCGTCCATGTCAGTCAAAAAAGTAGAAGATAAAGAGGAAGGAGGAAGAAAAAAAAGAGAGTATGAAGGGTAGATGGGACGAAGGGGAGGAAGAGGTGAGAAGCAGACGGATGAGGACTACCCGTCCCCTTATTTTTTCTTAATAGTCAATGGCCCACCCATTCTTGGATATAAAGTCGTCGCAGGCCTCCTTGAGAGCCCGGTTCGGGACAATATCCCGTTCAGTCATCGGTACCTGAGCAACCGGATCAAACAAACGTCCATACTTGAAATGTTCCAACAACGTATTCCGTTCATAACTAATCCCGGATTTGATCGAAATCACAGGATCATGCATAAACTCGAACGTGATCTTGTCTAGAAAATTTTCAGGTACTTCTCGTGGTGCAAACATGGGTGGTGGGGATGAGGTCGATGAAGGTGGTGAAGGAGTGCCTGAAAGAGAACCATCCTTGTGAGCAACATAAGGTTGTGCATATTCGTCCGGCTTGGCCGCTCGTTGCATCATGGTCTCCAGTTGAACTAATCGAGTCTCTTGTTCTGAACGAAGAAAGGCAGCTTCTTCATCATATTCAGGCATTTTTCGGTCGAGTGAATCAATCTGTCGTCGAATGTCCTGACGAATGAGATCTGAAAGATATCGGTAGGTTTCGGATGACTCTGCAATCAACTTTCGTTCCCGTTCAATCCATCGTTGCTTTTTGGCTTCGGACGTAATTTGGAGAATGTCTCTGGTAAAAGAAGATCGTTGGTCCAGCGCCAATTCATATGCTATGATAATAAATAAGGATTGATTGATTGATTGATAGAGAGAGAAAGAGAAAGAGAGAAGATTAACAATGTGGAAAAAGGGCCACGTATGAGAGGAAAATATCACCATTCTATTTAGATCCGCATCTTGGGTGTGGATTTTGACTTACATTTCTTGAGAACTGAGAATGCTTCGTATGGTCTGCCAAGTTCCAGGAGCGCCTTGCCCATCTATGATAGAGTTTTTTTGAAGTCGAAGGATGTTTAGAGTAGTGAGTAAACACATCTAGCACTTGAATAAAGTCAACAAAAAAACATTATTCATGAGGTGGGGGTGAGAGCTATGTTTCTTACAAAGTAGAAGCCCTTGACTAAGGAGAAAAATAAAAAAGAGTCGTAGAAAGCACAAACAAAAAAAAAAAAAAAAAAAAGCAGATGATGCATGAGTGTCCATGCTTAAAAGAGTGTGCTTTGCGTAACACACGCTCTTCCTGCATTGTTCTCTCTGTCTCCTTCTCCCTCCTTGTGCGCCCCCCTGTACCTGATTTGGAATCTAATTCTACTACTCTCTCACAATCGGAGACAACTTTGGAGTAAATCTCTAGCTGTCAGGCACGTAAAGAAAGAAAGAAAGAAAGAGAGAGAGATTAGCGAAAAGGCAATTCCGAATAAAAAAAAGGGTTAGAGACAACTGTTTTACAGAATCCCGCCATTGATCCAAGTTACCTTGAGATAGCAGTTGGCCCGGTTACAGTAATACACTGCAGTCTTGGGATCCTTGACCTATTCATTCAGCAAAAAAAAAAAAAAAAAAAAAAAAAAAAAAAATAGACACCGATCGGTCAGACCATGTAGAAAAGCATGCCGAGAGAGAGAGAGAGAGAGATAACCTTGCATGCTCCTGAGACATCTCTCCTTGAAGGAGGTGAAAAAAAAAAAAAAAAAAAAAAAAAAAGGTTTGATCGTACAATCGCCGTTGTGTACTCATGAATAGCATCATCATAGGCCTTGGACTTGAAGAACTCGTTACCCTTGAGTTTGTGTTGCTCGGCGGAGAGCATGTTGGACATCTGTATCCTTTTATTTTGTGTCCTGTCCGGTGACTGGTCCCACTTGTTGGAGAAGAGGGTTTGATACTGAGACGACTGGATTGAAGTGCCGACGACGGGTTATAGAGAACAGAATCTAAGAGATTCAACGGTAATGAGAGGTCGGTGCTTGAAGAAATGCAGGCGGACAGACTCGGGGAGTAATGTGATGGGAAAGAGAGAAAGAGAATAAGAGAGTGAAAGAGAATGAGAATGGGAACGAGAATGAGAATGAGAGAAAGAGAGAAATAAAAAGACGCAGGGAAGAGTAGATGAGGAGAATGACCAAACGAAACAAACAAAAAAGAGTGATTGCTAAGCAGGTGGATATGGATAGAAGACTTTTTGGGGCCAACCAATCCAGCCAAGGAACAAGAACGTCTTTCTGCTGGGGAAAGGAGGAGGAGGAGGAGGAGGAGGAGGAGGCGAGGAGGTGGGGGAGAGGAATGAAAGGAAACAATCAGCACGTGAGCAGGAACGTTCTGGATTCAAGAACGCGTAACACTAGCCTCCAACAGGGCGCAACTACCACTTTCTGCGGGGCATGGAAAATTTCAACAAATTTTAAAAAAAAAAGGAGCATTTCCATATTTGTCTTATACAAATTCAAGTAACTTGGGAGTTAAACTCAATTAGCTAAACAATGGGTATTTGGTGCTGGTTTCCTGTTCAACACCCCTTCAGCTTTTTGTATGCAGCTAACCCCACGCCCAATGCATTCACTGTTATTAAAGGTTCATTCAAGCAACACCGTCGATGACCATAGGAAGTTAGGATGTCCATCAAGACTGGGATGGCTCTTCGTTTTGGTGATATTATTCCCTCTAGCTGTCTCCATTCCTGATGAAGACAGTTGAGCGAAGTCTCTCAGAAAAGAAGACTAATGTGTTTGAAAAAGAACACCGGCCAATTTATTACAACTTTCTATTCATTTTTGGAACTTGTTAAGTGATAGGGTATTGTGCTGGATCAAAGCAGCCACTTCTGCGAGGGCTGTCTTCTCTCTATGCATGACATCGCCCTCACGATCCACCATCATTTTCAGAATTCCTCGCACAATGGCTTTCTTGAAGGTCCATAATGCGTTGTAAAGTGTTTTTGTCCTTTGCTGGGTTTACGTATCTCCAGGCAGTTTCGGCCATATGGCTGCTGGCAAAAGTGTGGCGCCTGTTTTCCCCATTCAACCAATAGATCGAGGGTTGTTGGACGCCGTCGCGTACCAAACCATAGAACCACTCCTCCCCCAGTGCTCCTCTAACGGCCTTGATCGAGAAACCATCTCATACGTAAACCCATTAGACACATCAAACTCAATGATACAACGACTCTCGGCCACCTCAGCCGCCAACAAGTCTAGACGCTCCTCTAAGCTCAGAGATGGCCCAGGAGGTATCGATTGTACCTGTGACGGTGGTTGAGAAGCATCACCCAGTGTCACCTGTGCCAAATCCTCACACATCTCTATCGCATCGAATTGCTCGGTCAATGGATCTTCCAAGTCAATAGTTTCCACACCATTGTCTTCCATCCCATCCAGATAGTTTTCTGGTGATGGTGAGGCTTGGTTCGACTGTTGCTGGAAGAGAGAAGTAAGTTGAGGTAGAGGAGGCGCTAATACAGTAGCGGGGATAGCTGTGCCATTTAGCCGCCTCAACTGACGAATTCGCTGGAGATAGAGGCTTGGGGCCGCTTGCAGTACATAGAGCATGGCTTGAGCGTGTAGATCCTGAGAAGCTTCGACAGAGTGTTTGAGGGCGGCCGTCTGGACGGAAGATACTGTTTTTACAGTATTTTTGATACCGTTGGCGCTACTCACTAACAGTTCTTTAAACTCTGTCATACTTTTTTTTGCTTCCTGGTCGAGTTGTCCTTTGATCGCTCGGAAACTTTCCGCCATCGTGGAGTTTAATAGTCGAAATTCTGCTTCCAAGTAAGGGGCGTTGTGGCGAAGGCTATCCGATTGGGGTGGCGCAAGGGTGGTCATTTTTGCTACAAGCTGGTCCTTGAATGCAAGAAACTCAGGGGTCTTGAAGACTGGCAAGTTGAAGATGTGGTGGTGGCCGTACAGTATTCCATCCTTGGGCTGGAGTTCCAGAAGGGCTACTGCATCTTGTAGTAATACCTTTCTCAGGTGTACAAGGAGGAGCAGAAACTTGAGCCGTAAAACGCCAGCTCTGTTTGACTCATCTGGCATTGGCATGGGATTGGCTCTACCATCGAGCTCGCTCCTGCCCTCCATAATATTTCTGGTCCAGAGAAGCCAATCTGGACATTCCGTAAAATAATCTTCCTCTATGAATGGAAAGATCTGTCGTTGAAGCTCAACCGACGGTGTTACACAATCGCGCTTGATCCATGGAGGTAGACCAGGCTGAAATGCGCCTGCCATAGCATATGCGACGCCTTTTGGAAGAGGATGCAGGTAGTGGGTATTGAGGCGACTGCCGCCACTAGGTTGCCATCCGCCATGAATCTGGATAGCGGAAAGAGAGGCACCAGCATCGTGCGCATGGTTGGCCCCTGAGTGGCGATAGAAGTGCGTAGGTTGATTAGTCACGATTCCTGTCGCCCTGAATAGTCGAGACATGCCATCCAAATGCGCGTTAGGTGAAAGTTGCTGATGCTGTTTCTTTTTGCCATTTCCATGGACCAGATAAATATCTCGCCATTGGTTGTCGTGAAGATCCGGTTTACCCTCCTCGTGCTGAAAGGGAAATGGAAATAAGAGAGATAGATAAAGGTAAGTACACTTTCGAGTTGAGCGCTAAAGAGGCTTTTGAATGGATACGACTTACTGTCTGCCAAAGATAGAACAGATAGAATGCGAGGGACCCAATCGGACAAATTTCTACATCAGAATTCCGAACAGCAACACCGTATGTGCAGCCACCATACCGCAGAGTTTTCCCCTGCGTCATGATCAGGACGATGGCAAAAGTGCTCGGACGAGGTCCTGTAATCGCACCAGTCATGTTCGCGAAGTGGTGAAAGTTGATGTGAGGTAATTTGGCCATTCGGATATTCTCACCACGCATCATCATAAAGTGTTTCCAGGAAACAATCAGGCGAGAACGAAGGCTGGTAAGTTTGTGTGGCAAATTCCTGCCATATTTGCTGTCCTCATGCTTCTGATATCGATCTATCCATGCCGCCTTCATTACATCACGCAATTTATCGAGCTCCTTTCCGTCTGCATGATTGATAGTAGCGTATTTTTGGATTCCATCCTTGGGTCGCCTGCAATTCGTGTTTTGTAAGCGTTGGTGATTGCATCGACTGCTGCTCCGCGTATGGCATGTACGGGGGGCCGCCTCCTTCCTTTAAGACCCCACTGCTCCCTTTGCGACATTCGAAGATCGTTAACGCCGTTGATATGTTGGAGTAATGTTGACATACTGGGCAGAACTTTGACACGCCTGGATACAGCTCTTCCTCTTCCATTGACATTGATTTCGGAAACCTGAACAGAGTTAGTCGCAAAAAAAAGGTAACACAGCCATTTTACGCCTCCCTCCGCCATCATCTCCTTCCAATGCCGTGCCTTCTTTCAGCCAGAGAAAAAAACTTTTCATATTCGACTCGAAAATCAACCTTCTTAGTCCCTTCTATCCGGTATCCTTTCCGCTTGCACCACCGCTACAAGTAAAAATAACAACAACAACAAAACAAACAAAAAAAAAAAAAAGTAATATGCGGTCGTCTTTAAATTTTTGAGAGAGTTCTTACTTACTTACCCTCCAGTGTCGATGAAATTGACCATATGCCGCCCTAGTGCCTCGCGCATGCTGTTGAATTCGCAAGTCTGACGACTCGTATAGGGCTACTTTCTCCCTGTGTTTCAAGCGAATGGTCTCCAACTCCTTCTTAGTGAGCTTGATTTTGTTGGGGTTGGATTCCTTGGCCTTGCTCAAAAAGTCGCCTTCATACTCTCAAACTCACGGTTCCATCTCATGCGCTGTAGGTATCTCTCGTAAGTCTCTCCTGGACTCTGCATCGAAGTTGTCTCTGTGGTAAATTGGTCTTGATCCTGGTGTTGCTGTAGCTCTTCTTCAACGTCCTCGGTATCCTCAAGCCACTGTGGTCTAGATCTTTTGCGCTGGTCTAATCGCGACCTTTTCGTTGATAAGTGATTGCATCCATGGGCCTTCCGCTTGGCAGAGGTATGAGGGTGAGTCGTTTCAGCTGTGGTGTCCTCTTCCTCATCCTCTTCTTCACTACTGTCGCTGTAGTCGCTATCAGTATCGTTTGCCGTATTGTCCATTGGAAACTGAGCGAAGTAACGCTCGTAGAAAAAAAATGAAGGGGATAGTTGGCCTCATCAAAAGACCTGGGTCCATCATGAGACTCCTTTTCTTCCTCGTCATCCTCCTCTGGAATCGGCCCATTGATGTTCCTCTCTCTTTGTCCGAAGTCTCTCTTCTTCTAGAAGACACTCTTCCTGAACCCCTTGCTCATCCTCTACAATGACTTCGTTTTCATTCTCTCCAGGAAGTCGGTCTCGCGAATTTCCAGTTGATGGCTCTCCAAGGTAATCGGGATTGTAACCAAAAAGACAGCCATCAGCATAGAACCGATCGACACGTCCTGGTCCGAGAACAGAATAGAGGTCTGTTTGACTAACAGTGGGTGGGTGGCTCTCTGTGTTGATGACGGCGCGGGGTCATTGATTGTGCTATCGTCAACAGGATCGTTGGTTGAATTATTGGTAGCGAGATTGTCGATGGTGTTATTGTCGGTGGGAATATTGGTGGCGATACTACTAGCGGGATTGTTGGTATTGGTATCGCTGCTATTATGGCTTTCAAGGATGTCATATTCAGTGGCCTTTTGCTTTCCTTTCCCTCGACTGATCGCTGCTTGCTTAGATCCTTTAGGCCGTCCTCTCTTTTTGGCTGCCACTGGTGCTGTAGTTGCCGACTCTCTGGGGTGAAATGAGGGTGATGGTACGAACACAAATGTCTTTTTGCTCTTGCTCTTGCCGATGCTGCTTTTTTGATGACTCTCCGCGACAAGGCGTGGACACAAACACGAAAAGGATTAGGATGAGAGCTAGTTTCTTGCCCCATTTCCAACTCCTCAGAAATGGAGGCCTCCAAGGTCATGATGAGATGAGGAAAAAATGGCTAAAAATGGCAGTGGTGTTATTTTTTTCCTCCAAAGGGCTGTTTTCAGCTTTCCCCTGGAGATAGGAGATGAGCTGGCGAAAACTTTTTAAGCCACGGCTGGATCATTTCTCCTATTCAATCGGTATATAACTGTACTCAATCGGTACTGCTCTCTGCTAATAAAATGTACTACCAATGGTGAAAAGCGACTCACTTTTGCTTCTCTTTCGCCTGTTCTATCCTCTCCCAAAGGCTCGGGAGATCGAAGCACAGCATCCTGGGCCAAGTTGGATCCGCCAAGCGTTTTTGTTGTCTGAGACGGTGGTAACTGGCTGTGGAGTAGGAAAAGAAAGGATTGGACCAGCGATCAACTAACCCTTAACAAGGGCCAACGACGGCTTCTTGACCTTCGATCCGGCCGAGAAAAAAAAAGCATGCAGAACGGATGCTCACTGGCCGATCACCCGGCCCTTTGGTCGGTCTCTGCGACCCGTGGACTGGCAGAGGCAAACAGGTGCCCGCTCACTCTTTGCTTCCTTCCCGTCGCCGTCCCAGGGAAAGAACGAGCCAGTAGGATAGGTCAGGGCTCACCGGCGCCCCCAATGGTTCACATTCCTTTTACTTTCTTTTCTGCTCTCTCTTTTCTGTCCTCTTTTTCTTTCTCTCCTTCCTCTCTACTTCTCTTTTTCCCGTCTGCTTCTTCATCATTCATCCGACTCACATCTCTCATTCTCATTTCTTTTCATCTCACTCACCATGATCTTTTACTCGCCCGACCCTGACCCTGTCTACCCTGAGACTGATGTCTACCACTGGGTCGACTCGAACCCATGCTTGGTTCCTCCAGGCAAGACCGTCTTTATCGATCCCATCACGCGCCGCTTTTTGACCTTTGGTCAATTCTTGATCGAGACTAAGCAGTTTGCTGCTGGTCTCCAGGACCAGTTTGCATTCCAGCCCAGACAGGTGGTCGCCATCTTTTCTTGCAACCAGGTATGTCTCCATTCAGTTGTCTCTCTCTTTACCTTTCTCTCGACCTCCCCCCTTTTCCCCCTTTTTGTACAACTCGTTGTGCACTGATCTGGTTGGATCCGCCCCGATCACGTCGTCGGCATTTGGGCATGTTCACAAGAATACGAGAGCCGTTCATAATTAAATCATTGCACATGCTCACTATCTCTTTTTTTCCTCTCGCTCGCTCTCCCCCCTTTTTTATTCTTCTACTTCCTCTTGAACGAAACTCTCGGTAGTACGACTTTGGTGTACCGATCTTGGGAACACTCTGTGCAGGAGGCGTCGTGACCACCATCAACCATTCGTATGCTCTCGAAGAGGTGATTCACCAGCTCAAGGATTCAGGCGCCAAGTACATGGTTACCACTGTTGATCTGCTCCCTACAGCCTTCAAGGCTGCAGATGCCTGTGGCATTCCCCGAGAGGCCATCATGGTCTTTGAGCCAGAAGGTCATGCTGCTTCGGGCATTCGTTCGTATCGTGCTCTGATGGGCAAGCGTCAGGCAAAGCCCGTCAAGATTGGCATGGACGAGATTGCCTATCTCTGTTACTCGAGTGGAACTACTGGTAAGTTTGGACCTTTTTTTTTTTTTTTTCTTTTTTCTTTTTTCTTTTTTCTTTTTCCTTTTTGCTCAACAAACAAGACAGGAATTGTGGAGCAATAGAGGAAAAAGAGAAAAAACAAGTGAGACATCATAACCCTGTGTCCCTTGTGCGACCCCTGTTTGGGTTCGGCGCTGACCATATATTTTATGCAAACCTCCCCATCTACCACCACCGGTTCTTTCTCTGGGTGCTAATAGGCAAGAGCAAGGGAGTAATGTTGACCCACCGTAACATCACCGCGAACCTGGTTCAGATCATGGCCTTTGATGAAGCAGTCCTCAAGGAGAAGGGCAACGTTGTCTTGGCCTTCCTCCCACTCTATCATATCTATGGTCTCATGAACTGTCTCCATATCTCGCTCATCACCGTACGTTTTTTTTTTTTTTTTTTTTTTGTCTCTCTCGATCGATTGCATTTCGCTCTGCTCTGAGTTTTTCCTTCCTCGGCATTTATCAACTCAACTTCTTATCCAATAATGTCCTTTGTTCTCCAGGGTACCGAGACCGTGATCATGTCCAAGTTTGACTTGCCTTCATACCTGCAGAACATCCAAACCTTCAAGGTCTCCAATACCTTTATCGTCCCTCCCGTGGCCTTGGCCCTTGCCAAGCACCCCATGGTCAATGACTATGACTTGTCCACTCTCCGTCACATCTACTGTGGTGCTGCTCCTCTACCCAAGGATCTTTGTCAATTGATTGAACAAAAGTTGGGTGTCTATTGTCGTCAGGGCTTTGGCATGACCGAGGCTTCGCCCTTGGTGGCTTGCATTCGTCCTGGTCAACGTTTGGATGGTTCTGTGGGTCCTTTGGTTGCTGGCTTGACTGCCAAGGTCATCGATCCCGAGACCGGCAAGGGTAAGCATCTGTTTTTATTTTTTATTATTATTATTTTTTTTTTTTACCTTTTTCTCTCATTGTTTGTTAACCTTATTGCCTTCTTTCTCCCCTCCCTCTTTCCTTTGAATCAATTCAAGAACTCGGTGTGGGTGAGACAGGCGAGTGGATGCTTCGCGGTCCCAATGTGATGAAGGGCTATCTTAACAACGAGGAAGCCACCAAGAACACCATCGAAAAGGACGGCTGGATGCACACTGGTGACATTGTCTATGTCGACAAGACCGGCAACTGGTTTGTGGTAGATCGACTCAAGGAATTGATCAAGATGAAGGGATTCCAGGTTGCACCCGCTGAATTGGAAGCCTTGCTTCAGACACATCCCAAGGTCCAAGATTGTGCCGTGATTCCTACATACAATGCCGCTCAGGCCACGGAATTGCCTCGGGCCTATGTTGTACCTTATCCAGGAGTGGAGGCAAACGCAGCTCTTCAAAAGGATATCATTGCGTTTGTGGAGAAACGTGTTGCGAACCATAAGCGACTTCGTGGAGGTGTCGTCTTTATCGGTGAGATTCCTAAATCTGCCTCGGGCAAGATTCTTCGCAAGGATTTGGTCAAGTTGGACCGTGAAGAGGCTGCCAAGGCTACGACAACCTTGGCTCGCCTTTAGAGGAAGAAGAAGAAGAAGAAAAAAAAAAGAGTGGATGTGTAGTCTTTCTATACCCCTTGTATCAACACTACGCGAAAGTACAATAGAGTGGAGGAGAAAAATAAGCAGTATATTTAAAAAAAAAAGAATTAAATATAACCCTCTCTTTTTTCATTTTCCTTTTTTTTTATTTTTCCTTTTCCCTTTTGTAGATTGCTTGCTCTTTGCACAAACAAATAAGCATAAAAGAGACAGAGCGAGAGACATGAAAATGGATGTATGTGCGTGTGTTTATAAAAAAAAAAAAAAAAAAAAAAGTAATAATCTATCCAGCGGAAGCCCGGTCTTCCTTGCATGCCATTTGGAATGACAGCTTTTTTGTTGCGCGGGTGGTTCGGATTATTGGATCGACTAACCATGTTTGCTGTTTGTGTATTTGTTGTTCCCTGCAAATGTGTCGCTTCAGCCCCGCTCTGGGACGTGGGCGCAACCATCGTTGGCCCTTGGACTGATGACCCTCCGCGTGCAAAGGAACTCGTTCCGGTAGGCTGCTGCGCATGGATTGGGTTCCCATAAAACCCATCGTATGATAATCCTGGCAGCATGGTCGAACTTCCGTGTGGTGTCGCTATTACTACACCCCCAGCCCCTGCGGAGATTGGGATACCTGTGCGTGCATAAGAGGGATCATAGGACTGGTCGAATGGTTGGTGAGGTTGGTGTTGGTGTGGCAGTTGGTGTTGATGTTGATGAGGTTGTTGTTGAAGCTGTTGCTGGTACTGCTGCTGAAGTTGCTGCTGAAGTTGCTGCTGTTGTTGTTGCTGTTGCTGTTGCTGTTGCTGCTGTTGCTGTTGAAGAGGATTGGTGGCGATGGGCTGCGTGGGAAGTGTCGTGGGCGTAGGGATTCTGAGCTGTTGATAAAAGACTTCTATAATTTCATCGAGGCTCTTTTGTCGGTTCTTGGGGTCCTCATTCCATGCTTGCGTATAGATGGCAAAGTACCAATCGGGCGTGCCCTCTATCCTACCCTCTCGATTGCCTGAGCCAGGCGTTGTGAGATCCTTGGTTGGGTATCGCCCTGCCAGGACATACCAGTAAAGGACACCCAGAGCAAAAATGTCGCACTGCAGATTGTACCTTGGCCGAGGTTTCTTATACAAGCGCTCGGGAGCCATAAACTGAAAGACGCCTCCAAGTTGCTGACTCGAAACTGCGTTCGGATTGTCACGGATACGTCGCAGACCAAAGTCAGTCAATCGGGCCTGATATCGGTGCATGGGAGAGCCAGACTGGCGTGTGTCGATAAGAATATTTTTCGGATGCAAGTCACCATGGTGGAAACCGCAACGGAAGAGATGGTCCAAACCAAGAACAATATCCATGGCGAGGAGTAGACGTTCTTCCAGACTGGGCAAATCCAATGGACGACTCGGCTTTTCGAGTAGCTTGACCAAGTCACCCTGAGGATAGTAGTGCATAACCATGGAGCGTTCAGGGTAGTCGGGCTTCTTGGAGTTTGCTACGCCATAGAACTGGACGAGATTGTCGTGGGTCCCGCAGAGGCGCATCACCTCGACCTTTGAGTTTGAGATGGATGGGAGAGGTTGAAGAGAGAAAGGCGTTTTCAGAGCAGAAGGGGAGAGCAATAGAGATTTTTTTTTTTAAAATTCGGTTAATTTTCAGGAACACAAAAAAAGTTGGGCAAATACAAAGAAGGGATTGTAGACACAGGGGCAGGATATCCGCGTCAAGCATAGAGCAGAGCCCTCCTCTCAGTTCCACTCCAGGGTACCGCCAGTATTTTTTTTTTTTTTTCTCCCTCTCCCTCTTTCTTTCAATCTCTGTCTACCTCTCTCAATCTCTCACTCTCACTCTCTCTCGCTTTCTCTTTCTTTCACGTTTTGATTGTTGGAAAACAATACAGAAGAAAAAAAAAAACAAACATAGAAAGGGAGCTAGTGAAAAAAAAAAAAAAAAAAAGAAGATAAAAAGAAAGAGAGCAGATACAACTAGAAGAAGATGAACAAGAAAAATAATCAAATAATAAAACAAAAGACTGTACCTCCTTGTCAAACAGAATGGCATTTTTGGTCGCCGTATTCTTTGTTTCTAACAGGTTCTTGAGGATCACAAAACATTGCTTCGTCGTCCAGAACGCGCGCTTAATCTCACCGTTGCCTCCTTTGCCTAGTCGCACCCTTTGACTAAACTCAGTGTCATAGTCGAAATGGTTCAACGGAGGTGCTCCATTGTTGTTCAGGACGCCGGACTGATGAACCATATTCAAGACCGAGGTCAAGAAAAAATCCTGATCACCATCCTCCTCCATCCCATTTGCATTCACATTCGCATTTAAATTCACCTCGCCTCGGAACCCTAGTACTCCCAACGCATTGTCCACACGTGGGCTCGACGTGCCCATGAATGTCGAGCCCGCTGTGGATGAATGGTCTTCATTCGAATACGAGAGACTGGGCATCTCTGTTTCGCCTTCGTTGGCTCCGTCCTGGGGCTGATTCGTCTGCTGCTGTTGAGGATACATCATCTTTTCGGACTGGAGCGAATAGAGCGAGTAGGGTTGTTGTAACGATTGGCCATAGGCAGGCTGCTGGTATGGCTGAAATTGCTGATAAGGATGTTGCTGGAACTGTTGATGCTGTTGGAACTGGAACTGTTGTTGTTGTTGTTGTTGCTGTTGCTGTTGTTGTTGCTGCTGTTGCTGATGTTGGTAGAGACGTTCTTGTTGTTGGAGTTCACGCTGTTGACGTTGACGCTCACGTTCGACCTGATCAGCTTGTAGTTGGATACCATAGGCTTGGACTCGAATCTGATGATCTTCGAGTGGCCGACTGTCGAGGTCCATGATGTCGCTCCCGAGTGAATCGCCCGAGCGGGTGAGACCAGGGGAGGAATCATAAGATGTAGTGTACGAATCCATGGGCGGATGGGCCAAAGGGGGGGTGGGACAACAACAGAGCCGATGGGGGGGACAGGACAAGGAAAGGGGGGGGGGAGAGAGGGAGAGGAGGAGGGTGGATGGGGTTGGTCAGTCGGCTGGGGCCACAGGGACAGACGATGGGAGATCTCGCAGGGCGAAGTGAGCGAATGGGTGGGCGAAGAGAGAGAGAGTATGCGTGTGCGTGTGAAAGAGAGAGAGCGAGAGAGAGTGAGAGGAGAGAGTGAGAGAGTGGGAGAGTGGGAGAGTGGGAGAGTGGGAGAGTGAGAGAGTAGGAGAGCGAGAGAGAAAGAGAGAAAGAGAGAGAAAGGGAAAGAGAGAAATGGGATTGCTAAAAGAAAAATAGTGGGCAACTGGACTCGCATTGTCAGGGACGAAGATGTGCCCCTGTCTGACTGACCATGTCACTTGCGCACAATCACTCGCTCTCTCTCTCTCTCATTTTTTTTTTTTCCTTTTTTCTTCCGTCCGTCTATCTGTCCTTTGGCTCTGGCTCACTCTTCTCTCTTCTCTTGTCTCTCTTTCTTTCTCTCTCTCTCTCTCTCTCTCTCTCTCTCTCTTTTCTTTTAACCCATCCAGACTCTGCACTATACCCCCTTCTCTTCTTCCCCCTCTTATCCAGTTCTATATCCACCATCGTCCCGCGTCCCGGTCGGGCCTTGCTATCGAGACTCACTGTCGGTCTGTCTTCGGCCCCTGTATGCAGCACTGGCCGAGGACGGACTGAACGATCTGGACATGGTGGCACATATGTTCTGTCCCACTTCTGCACTAGCATGCATATAAAAATATCGTCTGTGGCAGTGGCGCTCTGATTTTGTGTTGCTCGACTGGTGCGAGAGAGAAGGAGCCACACACGGCCCACACGCCGTGCAGCCCTGACTGGGATCTCTTTCTTTCTTTCCCAGACAAGTTTGTTCGAGAACACGCGGACGCAAGTCCAGATCATATCACTCACTCACACGCACCCTTCGCGAGTCCACAGACAAGATAGGGATGACAGAGAAGCTTCCTGCAGAGGCGATATCTTCAATCCCGCCAGCCTTGCTTTTATTGGCACACACACAACATCCAACACACACACACACACGCACACACACATACAGACAAGTCGGGGTCCATGAGGCTGTGTATTCACATTCACATTCACACACTCGGATACGTACAGGAAAAAAAAAAATACAGGGCCTGTTTTACAAACATTGACCCTTTTCTCCTCTCTTCTACTACTTCTTTCTCTGGTTACTCCTATTCCTTTCCTGACTATTCTCTATTTAGAATTACAAAGTCAATTCGGAGTCTTTTTTTTTTTTCTGTTTTCTGATTTTTGCTTTTTGATTTTTTGATTTTTGCTTTGCTTTGTTTTTGCTTAACTGGCCGGAGTGGACCCCACTGGGGCAGGCGAGGAAGAGTACATGTCGATAAGACGTTTAAAGCCGAGGAGCCACCTTCCTTCGCTCTCAAATTCCGTTTGCATTAACCGAGCGTGGATAGCGTTGCATTGAGTAAATGACCTTGACGAAAGAGCTTTGATTGGGGAGTGGTAAAAAAAAAAAAAGGTCAAGAGTCCGTTACATGTACTTTTGAGCGTTCGTGTATCCTTCAGCATTTTTTTGTCATGAGTATCCAGAGTCAATTCGAATACTTACCTTCGATCATTTCTCCGAGGGGCCCTGCAAGTCGATCCTTGATAGATCCCTGGTCCATCTGGTCCAAGAGTACCTGGAGTCTCTTTTGTGTATCCTCAAACATTCGCTTTTGTGCCGCCTATCGAGAAAGTGAGGGGAAAAAAAATTCAAGACGAGGCCCAACAAGTAAAGATTCTCGATCGATTAGGAAAAAGAAAATAATAAAGAAAAATACGATCCTGGTCCAGGGGAAGAACTTCATTCCTTTGTGCGTTGACTTGAAAGTCTCTAACAAAGACACTACCGCCAGAAAGAAAAACTCCTCCCCCTCCCAACCACCCGACCACCCGACAAGTACCTGGACATTGACGGAGCATTCTTGAATGATCTTGGTCAGTGTCTCCTTCATCTGAGCAAAGTCCTGAGTATCCAATGCGTCGCTCTGGGCCTTTTTCTCAAAGATCTATACAATACCAACAATACAGAAAAAAAAAAAAAAAAAAGATATCCTTCTATAAGCATCCAGCATATCCCGATTTGAATAATCCTTGGACTACCATTAGAAAGTTTTTTTTTTTTTTTTTTTTTTTTTTTTTTTTTTTTTTTTGACTCCTGAAACTACTTCTTGGGAACCATTGAGAAACCGTTATCTCTTCCTACCTTGGTAGGCGGATCATTCCAGTGATTAACAATCTCGGCCGTTCTAAAGTCTCCTCTTGTGTACGGTTGTGGAGCCGCATTCGCTCCTCCACTGGGCCGCATCGGTGGCGGAGGCAAATTCTTGGCACCCGCTGCCGATGGAGGAGGAGGAGGCGTCATCGAAGCTCCAGGCACAGAAGAACCCATGAGACTGGGTGGACCACTGGAGGCCAATGGAGCTGGAAGAGATGCACCATTTCCATTTCTTCCTGGTGCAAGAGTAGGCAAGGTCGAGGACGATCCACCATCCGTGGTTGGAGATGTTGATGCTGTTGGGTATGCCAAGACAGAGATGCGGTTGGTTTTGCGAGGTTTAAATGTGGGCAATGCATTCAGAGGCGCCGAGAATGCCGAGGGGTCATATGTAGGCGGTGGAGACGGTTCCTGCGATGGGTTGGATGGCGGGGATGATGGGTTGGAGCTTGAGGCGGGGACATTATCCGGGACTTGATCGCGGTTTTCCACGCTGTTGTTGCTGTTCATGATGGGCTGGGGTCGGTCCGTGATGTGTTGAAAAGAATGAGAAAGATGAAAAAGGTCTTGTGGTGTATTCCTTGGCTTCCTTTGTTCCTCTGACTGAGTCTTGGCTTGGCTTCTTTCTTGTGCGTTGGAGTAAGAGAGTTGGGGTTGAGTGGGGAGAAGGGCTTCTTAAAGTGAGAGTCAAGCAAACCCCAGAGCGGTTGTACAAGTCTGACAGAAGGGAGAAGAGCGAAAGAGCAGACAAAGTCTGGGTTATTCGTGTCTCGCCCGAATAATTGAGAGAGCGAGGGAAGCCTCTCTGGCTCTCCGGTTCGCCATTGGAAGAAAAAAAGTCCCTTTCTCTCTCTCTCTCTCTCTCTCTCTCTCTCTCTCTCTCTCTCTCCCCCAGGACCGTATCTATCGCGGACAGCCCCTTGCAAGCCATTGGAGAGAGGACCCAGACGCCTTTTGTCTCCTGGACAAAAAAGTGACCATGCACACTACGAATGCTTCCCCTATCCTTTTTCTTTACTCTGAATCATCCACACGTCCTTTTGTTGCTGGATTCCCTACAGGATTCCCAACAGGCCAGGAAGATAGCAAAATATTGGCTCAAACTGTGGAATGAAAGGCCAGGCATTCGAATGTAATACAGACTATTGCCCTCTCTCTCATACACACACGCTCGCAAGGTTGGAAAAAAATCATACTGGATTATCTATTGGTGTAATGCCATTTTTTTTTTTTTTTCTAAAAAAATGCTGCTGTCAAGTGTCGGTATCTAATCGTCTTATGCTGTGGCATCTGCCTGTTTGTCTGTAGATTGTTGCAAATCCATATCCGTATTCTCTGCACTACTGTTGGCTCCCGAGTCCAGCAATATTTGTTTCTGGCGCTTCTTTTCCTGTTGCCTCTTGGATTTCTCGGCAATTGACAAACACTTCTGGCGACCCATGAGCTATGCACAAATAAAAAAAGAAAGAAAGAAAAAAAAAATGGGGGGCATATTATCCATTCATGTTAGAAATAGACTGTCTCTCCAAAAAAATTGGTCGTTAGCTTGCTCAGAGTCGGACTTGTTTCCTCACCTTATTATAGCCCTTGCCCATAAACATCCGAAGATCGGCTCCAAGTGAGATGCTACTCTCTTTATGTGAAGTTTGTTCCGCATACTCTCCCAGTAGCACCCTTTCTCCTGCCTTGTTGATATTCACCAGCGTTGCTTGGTCCATCTGACTAATAAGTCTCGAATACATCAAAGACTTGATCATATGACACGACCAAGCATCCTCCATGGCACGATAGAGTCGGATAGGTGTAATATCATTCTGAGAGTTCACACTCACATCCGTCTGATAAAGCCATTTCACCTTTTCGAAATGACAATTGTAAAGGACTAGAGGCAAATCCGAGGCCATGTCGTAGGTGGGTTTGGCTGGGCATTGCTCAACATCCATGAGCGCGTCAATGACCTCGGGTTCTTCCAATCCATGTCCAATCGTAAACAACACCGACATCATGCATCGGACCTGGTGCCAAAGAAAAGCCGTTCCTCTGAGAGTCAACTCATAAAACTGGCGGCCAGAGTGTTCTGGGAACTCGTGTCCAGGGACAGGATCAATCCGGATGTCAAGCACAGTCCGCTCGTAGTTGGTAATCTCCTTGGTGTTGTCATATTTGCAAAAGTTACGAAAGTCGTGCGCTCCTAGATACTTTTGGGCTCCAAGTCTCATCCTGTCAATATCGATCGTACCCCGAGGGAAAAAGTATTTGTATTCGCGCCAATCACAGTTGAATCTTGCATTAAAGTCCTCTGGTACTGGTGCCCAGGCGAGGACCCGGATATCAGGAGGCAGGAGACGATTGATAATATTGATGTACGCAAGTTCGCCCTTGGTGCTCTCCTCAGAATCGTATATATCCTGCTCCTGTTTTGTCTCCACTACCTGCTCTTGGTTGTTCTTTTCAGCTTCTTGTGATCCTTCCTCTGCTCCGTCTGGCTTTGGTTGGATCACAAAAGGAGAGTCCTTTGGGAGGGCAGAGCGGACGGTCAAGGCCACCACTTGGCCCAATCCACTGACACCACGGTCTGTCCTTCCACACCTTGAATAGTCGCAATTCTGGGGATCATCAATGAGTCGGCCAGCCAACAATGCATTAAAGATTTCGGATTCGACCGTCTTGATTTCGTTGAATCCTTGAGATGCAAATCCACCGTAGGGCCAGCCGAAATAGGCGATACGAAGCGCAATATGACGCTTGGCGTATTTTGAAAAGTCGAATGGTCGTCGGTCCTTGTTTTTACGTTTCTTGCCTGAATCTTCGGCACCATTCTGGTTGCCCTGTGGAGTGGTGGTCGCCGCATTCAAGTCTCCTCCCTGATGTTTATCAGAAACGATTGTAGATGGATCCTTAGAAGCGAGAATATCAGGAGTGACTGCAGCAACTGCCTGAGCAGCAACTGGTCCTGTGACCTCAGGTTTTCCATGAGCGCTCTCCAACTCTCGAATCCGGGCCAACAGTGCTTCCCTAGACCAAGTCGAGTACTTGTCGGTGCTACTTTCGGCAGCCTCGTTGGTCACTAGCTCATCTCTTCGGAGGACGCGCTCGGCCTTGGTGAGGCCATCCTTGCCTTTATTTGATCCACCCATGAAGTCTTGTTTGGCGAGCTCCTTGATATTGTTGGTCGTTGCTCCAGGCAAGAATGGAGTGTTGTCGCGGAAGCCCTGTCGGTTTGGTCGTTTGGAAAAAATAAACTTACTGGCCAAAGTCCTGGAAGAGGTGGAGAAAAAGGTGCAGAAGCGGGCGGTACTACTGTTGGCTGAGGAGTTTTCAAGGGCGGATGGAATTGATCGTGAGGTGAGAGAGATGGAGAGTAAACCAGTCAGAGGTTGATGTCGACGGGAAAGAATGAGGAGCATGTGCCCTTTCCTTTCCTGGCTCAAGTTAAGAGTGTCGGTGTCCTGTTTGTCCTAGTCCCGACTGTCTAATAAAAAAGACTCTTTTTTGGTGGATTGCTGAAGAGTCCGGTAAAAGAGTCCCTTGGGTGTGCTCGAGTTCTTTGTTCAAGAATGTCCGAGAAGCAAAGGATGAATCAGTTGATCCTCACAGATCAACTCTTTTTTTTTTTTTTTTTTTTTTTTTCTTTTTGCTCGAGGATAAGCCGCTCAAGAGTAAATTTAACGTTTGACGGGCAGGACGATTGTCGATAAAGAGTTGCGCGTCCCCGACCTCCACGCAAGTCGTGTCTGACCAAGAAAAAGAAAAAAAAAAAGGCTCCGCCCAACCGTTCCATCTCTTCACCCTTTTAACACATTACATCAACACATTTACATACACGTTATCATTCGCAGGAACAAAAGATGCCATCCCTCGAGAGTACCGCCTCTAATGCTGACCAAGGAAATAACGCCCTTCCCCTTCTCGAGCGCACACTTGCCTCATTGACCACCCTGCAGGACTCTTCCGCAATAGACGATGCGCTCCTTGTCCTCGACAATGCTCTCCATGGTACAATGAGAACTAGACTCTCCAGAAAGCACTGTGGTTCCTATTTTTTTTCCCCCTGCAAACCAAACAACCAACATTGGCCCTTCAGTAGCTGACTCTTGTTTCTCTGTCTCTTTTCAACTCGTATCATCTCGGCATCGCTATTAGCTCCCCAGTCTGCCCTTGCTACACAACGGATCTTGGAGACCGTACCCTTGGTTCACTTTTTTCAACTATTGCAACAGGACATGGGAGAGGACATGGATTCTATTGTGGACAGAGCCTGTAATGTCATTGAAGCTCTTCTGCAAGGACAGACCTTTTCAAATCTGATCCAGGATCCACTCTTGTCCACGACTCTTTTGCAAGCCCTTGAATCCTTTTCTCCTCGGATCCATGCTCTAGGACTCTCCCAGGTGGACAAGGTGGCTGATGAGGATTCGATTGTTTTTGACTCAATGGTAAAAAAAACGGAAACTGAAACTGTGAATGAAGTGGGCCTTGTCGAGTTTTCAATTTCCTCCGCCACCGGTAAAGAATGGAAAAAAGCCCCTAGTTGATCGCGAAGGATATTCACATTCCCCCAAAAAAAAAAAATGACTCGAATAGCTAGCATCCCCGGTCTTCAAAAGCAACTGTCCAAGGAATGAGTTCAGAGAGTATCTCTATTGCCGAACGGTCCAAACAGACTCTGTGGAAAGTACGGACCATTTGTATTTCGTTTTCAATAGAGATCGAAATAGCGAGGTTGATTCAAGAAAATAACACTAAACCCTCCCATGTATTAATCTATTTCAATTCCTCTTCCAAAGATCTGTAAAAGAGAGGATCATCTCCGCGCTGTTCTCGGTCATGAAGAGTCGTTTGCTTCTATCCAAACTCTAGTCAACTCGAGGTACCAAAGAGCTTTACTTTTAAATCATCAGAGGGCAAGACACGAGCTTGAAATAACAACAAAGAGAGGAGTTTCTTTCCCCTCTCTCCTTTTGAAGTCTAGATACTAATGCTTTCCATTCATTATACTCAACACTACAGAAACTCAATCGTGCAAATGAGAATGCTGGAGACACTTGTCGGACTCGCCTCTCAATCCCAAGAGACTTCCCAGGCGCTTGATAGTACAGGATTGTTGGAACCTCTCCGGACTGGACTAGCCTCGACCGATATTCTGACACGATTCAATATTATTGAGATCCTTGCCGAGGTAGGAAGAATTCTCTTGTGCAGGAGGGAGAGAAGGAGGTTTTGTCCGATTGATATGCTTGAACTTGAATCTTATCCTTTTTTTCTAAACAATCCCACTCTCACTCCCATCCCCTCCCTCTTCCCCTCTTCCTCCCAAACATAGTTCGGTACAACAGTTCCTGGAAGCGAGTATCTTGATTCGTCAGGGATCCTCGCTCAGATCGCCAATGTGGTTCAAGACGAAGCACAACAGGATAGCCTGGGCGTGACCGCCATCGTCAAACTGTATGGTCAACTTGGAGCTTCGGACAAGGTCGACTTTGTTACGTTGGATATGAAGTATCAAATTTTGAATCAACTCAAACGACTTTTGGTTGGAGATGACAGCTTTGAGCCTGAGACTTCGTTGAAGGCAAGTCTTTTTGTTTGTTTGTTTGTTTGTTTGTTTGTTTTATTTCCTAGTCCAAACCCAGCATTCGTCTAACGTACCCCTGTTCTATTATTCCTGTTTTTTTTTTTTTTTTTTTTTTAAAAAAAAAATAGGTAGAGGCAATGGCCGCTATTGGACTAATCGGAGGAAATGTTCAAAACGTCGAATGGTTGACACAAAGTCAGTGTGCCAAGGCGTTTGTAGATATCTTTGGATCCTTGACTCGAGACTTGAAGGTCGCTTGGCTCCATTCTCTTGCACAAATCTTTTCATGCAGGTAAGGGTGCAAAATCTCAACACAAAGGGGTGGTGGTGGGGGGGGGGAGGAGGAAGGGCAGAAATCTCTTCTTCTTGGCGCTGGTTTCTATTTTCCTTTGCTCCCTTGAACTGGCCGATATCTCGACTTGCTGTGCTCTTCTTAAACATTGGTTTACTCCCTTGCCTCTTCTTCCCCCTCCCTAGTCCTGATCCATCTCCAGAGACGGAAAAGATTGTAGCAGGATTCTATAGACAACTCGAAGGGCCGAACCAGAGTCCATTTGCAGCACGGTTACTTGTGTCTGCCAAGTCACGAACACCCGAGCTTGCTATGGCCGCCTTGTCCGTGATGCGGTCTCTTGTTCACTTTGGGTTTGGTGTCCAGGTAAGGAGAACATTCATTCAAACGCACACAGATATGTGAGATTGAATTCCCTTGAAATATTATCCTAGAGCCATTGTCAAATTAATCATCTAATCTCATCGTTCTCTTCCTTTCTCTCTCTCTCTCTCATACATAATCTTTGTTGACACAGAAAATGGGAGTCGAACGAGATGTTATCATGTTCTTGGTAGAACGGAATTCTGAAGACTCACATTCAGAAAAGGTAAATCAGCATGGTTCTAGTGGCGGATGAAACTAGTCCTTCAGCGGGAAATGCCGTCAATTCTTGGAGCGAAAAAATACTCAACGATTCAACCAATTTTTATTTTTATTATTGACGTTGTTGTTGTTGTTGTTGTTGTTGTTATGTTGTAGGTGGCCAAGTTCGAGATTATCGAGACGATGCTCAAGACCTTCCAAGAGGTCAAGTCAACCACAGGCACTCAAGTCTTGACAGCTGATCAGGCCTCTCGATTGGAAATGATTCGTCAACAGGGTCCCTTCTACCTCCGCGCAACGGCAACAGTTTCGATTCAAGACATGGCAGCCTAAAGGGATGACAGACCACACAGATTCCGAAGTGTATAGTAGATAAAATTTTATAAAAAATCTATACAAAAAAAAAAAAAAAAAAAAAAAAGAAAAGAAAAGGACCGAATATGGCAGCATATATTTTTTTTTTTTTTTTTTTATTACTACTATTTGAAGAGTAAAGTGTTTTTTGTCGATTTTCGAGAGTGGGGGAGAAGAGATTTTGAATCAGACAAAAAGGGGGCAGGGGAGTCTCAGCAGAATCCTTCCTTTTTTTTTTTAAAAAATATCCTTCCGAGTCTTTTTGATACCATTCCTCCTTTTCACTAAAAAAAAAAAAAAAAAAAAAAAAAAAAGAGGAAAAGAAGATGAGAGAAAAAAACAGGATCCGTAAATCAGAAAAAAAAAAAAGAGAACTGAAAGCAAAAAAGCGACGATTGAGAGAGAGGAAGGAGATAGGGGGGGGGGGAGCGAGAAAAGTACACTGGCTCAAAAAGAAGAAAAAAAAAAAAAAAAAAAAAAAAAAAAAAGAGCAAAACAAGAGATTGGAAAGCGAAAGAAAAAAAAAATGCGATAGGTAGAGTACATGGGGTGGGAGGGTAGAAAGAAAGCAAGAATGATAATAATAAGAAAAAGGGAAAAAGAAAATAAAGGAGAGAGAGAGAGAGAGAGAGAAAAGAATAAACCTTTTTTTTTTTTTTTTTTTTTTTTTTCTTTTTATTTTCTTTTTTTTCATTTGTTTGCTTTTTTTTTGATCCTCGGCACTTTTCCTTTTTTTTGGTGTTTTTTTTTTTTTTTTTTTTTTTTTTTTTTTTTTTGATTATTTTTTTTTTTTTTTTTTTTTTGCAATTTTTTTTTGGCTTTTTTTTTTTCTCGTTTTTTTTCTCGTTTCCTTTTTGCTGTTCCTGTCCTAGGTCCTTATTTATACTTTGCTGCAGTGGCTAATTTACTGCACGGCAACAGTGGGTGCGGCCTTATCAGGTCGCTGGACAGGCTTGCGGTCTTGGAAGCCTCCACGGCCGCTGTGAGGGCGTCCACGGTATCCTGTCTGAGGCTGATGTCCGTTCTGAGAGCCAGGCTTCTGTTCATAGCGTCCATTGGCGCCTCCGTGGTAGGGGCGACCTCCATTCTGGAAGTTGCCGCTGCGGTTGGGGCGACGCTCCTCGGCCAAGGCAACCTCAGATCCAACAGTGATCTTGTTCTGGTCCAAGGCAGCCTGCATTGCCTCAGCGGTGACAAAGTCCACATAGGCGCAGTTGCGCTTGACCACAACCTCGATGTGCTTCACTGCACCAAACTTGCCGAATGCCTCACGAAGGAGATCCTGAGTCATCTTTTCGGTTACGTTCTTCACGTAGATCGAATGCAAATCCTCACGGGGCTTGGAAGAATGAGGCTTGCTTTGGGTCTGGCTGGAGCCTTGGCTGGCAGCAGACTGAGGCTTTGGTGCAGGTTGAGAGACGTTGATCGACGAGCCCCTGGCAGGAGCGGCATGAGATCCCCACTGGTTCGAGTTGTTGGCTGCAAGATTGGCCCAAGTCTTGGGCTTGGGGGGCTGAGTCGATACAGGTGCTGGTGCCTCTGTGGGAACCACAACGACTGCCTCGACTTCGATCTCAACGGCAGCAGCAACAGGAGCAGGGGTGGGTTCAGGAGCAGGGGTGGGTTCGACTGGGGCTGGAGCCTCTACTGCAGCAGGGGTAGCAGTAGAACCGTTCTGCTGCTTCTTTGAGGCATCCTTTGACTTTCCAGCTTCAGCATCTCTCTTTGTGTTGTCCTTCTTGATCTCCTTGGCGTCATCCTTCTTCTTGTCTGACTTTTTCTCGTGCTTCTTCTCAGACTTCTTCTCAACAGGCTTCTTCTCTTCGGGAGCAGGCACAGCCTTGGGCTCCTCGACAACCACGACCTCGGGCTCCGCAACAGGCTCAGCAGCTTGCTCGACAGGCTGCTTCTTCTCTTCGGTGGTTTCGGAAAGGGCAGGCAAAGTCTGCTGCTGTGGTTGTTCATCGGCGACAGGCTCTGAGATCGGCTCCTCAGGATCCTCATCATCGAGGTCCTCCTCCTCCTTAAGGTAACGGAAGATGTCGTTCAAGACATAGAAACCTCTGGGTTGGACTGCGAGGAAGAAGGTCTGGACGAACTTTTTCCAAGTGCCGGTCTTGTTGGACATATCGCCGAGCACCTGGATTACGATACCGCCATCCAGGGAGCTCTGGCTGTCGACGCTGCTAACTTTTACTCTGCAATCTTCAAAGCCAATTTCCATGATCTTTGTGTGAATTTCCTAATGATTCCGGACAAGAGATGAACAAAGTTTGAAGGTTAGGGACAATCAGATACATTCCATTTGTAGAAAGATATGGAGAGAGCCAATGATCACCATTAGTCAGCACGGGTATGCTCATCGTATGCTGATCGTATGCTGATCGTATGCCAAGAGGCACGAGAGAAGTGGTCTTTGATCTATGGAAGCATTCCATGCTCAAAAGGACTCCTGATCTACTACGGCTGCTCACTGTTTTGGATCCCCAAGCACTCTGTTACAGTCCACGAATCTCCTGGATTCAGACTACCACATGATTCATATGTTCATAGAAGGCAATCGTGTGGTGGAGGAGGAGGGGAAGGAGAGGGGATAGAGTATCACTTGCCTGTTGACCATGGCAGACTTGAGTCTCCACGCCCTGGACACCATGGCTCATGGTCGACTGTTTATTGTAGAAGCAGTGAAGACGAGAAGGCTCCTTGCTCAAGAAAGTGTAGTACTCGTGGATGAACATCAAGCCAATCTCGTGCGAGGCGGGCTCGCCATTGGTGGTGTCGGCTGCGTTGATGGCGGTCATTCTGATCTTGCGAAGAATGGATTATATAAATATGTACAGGAACGGACTGGGTCGAATCGAGCAAAAAAAAAAAAAAAAAAAAAAAAAAAAAAAGACGAATTTGCTTGATAGAGGGCGCGGTGTGTAATTGAGGATGGATAGAGAAACCTAGATGGAGATGAAAATGAACAAGAGAAAGATTATTAGAGATTCCGTCATTCACAGAGTGGGTGTGTATGAGAGTGGAAGAGAAGGGGCATTGTCGGGGGGGGAGGGGGAAAAGAGAGCACCAGGGAGCAAGAGATATGATTCTCAAAAGGGGCAAAAAGGGAAAAGAAAAAAAAAACACACGATACAGCCAAGGAGCAAGACGGCCTCCATGAGCATGAGGAGGGGTGCAGACAAGAAGCAAGAGAGCGAAGCAAGGGGCGAAGCAAAGGGGGTACGTTGCGCTCTTGTCATCGTCTCTCTTGGCTTTGGTCTCTTTTTTGTTTCTTTCTTTTCTTCTCTTTCTTTTTCTTTTTTCTTTTCTTTCTCTCTCTCCATTGTGAACTCGTCTTGAACATGGACATGGAAAAGGACCGTTGGACAAGGACCTGGAAAGGACACGAGGCTCTTCCTCTCTTCCTCTCTCTCTCTGGAGCAAAAGAGACAGCAAGACATAAGAGACAGCGACAGCAACTAATGGAAAGAGCCGCGCTGTGTCGTATCCTTGTCGTCTATCTGCCAGTGGCGGGGAATGAATCGTCGCACTCTTCAGACGCTTGCTCGACGGCCCTTGCCCTTGTCCTGCGTTGTCCATTTGTTTTCGGTTTTCCAGAAGTCTCCACGCAACACCGTGGACAGAACACCGAGAATGACAATATTGCAAAAAGAAACAGCGAACAAAGCCAATAAAACCGCCACCACGCCGGTAAAAACCATAGTGGCCTGACTGACTGGATCAGGAGTCGACCAGTACCAAGCATTCTGGCCCCATTCCCTTTGTGTCTCCTGCTCAGATCGATGCATGTGTCCCAAAGTGGCCATGGGCAATGAAATATTTGCTCCGCCACCCATGGGGGGCAATCAAACTTGATCCATGGCAAGGTCCACAAGGTCCAGTCCGTGATGAGAATCGGCGAGATGACAAGTCGCAGCGACTGCTGTCTGAGAACAGAGACCAGGGACCAGAAAACAGGGGACCAGAGACCAAAGCACACAGGAGACGAGGAGATGGCAGATGGGAACCCTTCTGGATACCCTCTACCCTTGTCACCCCTGATGACTCGATGGCATCAAGTAATGCAAGGCAAGCTCAGAGCATACCAACGAGACAGGTGCAAATGATCGCAGGGAATGGGACAGACGCACAGACTGGTTCGATGGCAAAAAAGAGCCAAGAGAAGGAGGAAAAAAAAAAAAAAAAAAAAAAAAAAAAAAAAAAAACTGAGATGCGACTTACCCTGGAGATAGATGGGTGATGGCGCAGATTTACACACGTCGATGGGTAGGGAAAGAAGAGTGGTAGGGGATGGAGTGAGAGTGAGAGAAAGAGAAAGAGAGAAAGAGAGAGAGAGAGAGAGAGAGAAAGAGAGAAAAGAAAGTAAAAGTGCGAGAAAGAACACAAAAGAACAAAAGAGAAGAGGTGACCCTTCGCGTCGCCACCTTGGTTTTTATACGAATTTTTACCTTTTTTTGGATCTCCTCTTTCTCTCATTCTCTCTTCTCTCTCCAACTCTTCTCTCTCTCTCTCTCTCTCTCTCTCTTTCCCGTCAGATTCCCTGCTCGTCCCATTGTCCTCCTGCGTTCTGTTCTTCTCCTGCTCTCTGTTTCTCGCTTGCTCTCTCTCTCTCTCATATTAATATACCCTTCCCTTGTCCCGTTGGGCCCAATCTTCTGCCAACCCTGCTGCTGAGCTAGCTCAGCCTGTCTGGCCAATGGCCCTAGGCTACTCCACTCAACACAGGCAGGTGCTCGCCTGACCCGTGCCAGAAACAAGGACAGACCCTCTTTATCTGCACAGGCCTCTGTCAAATACAAGAGAGGAATGAGCTATCCGTGGGAGCAATACCCCAAACCAAGCAAACTTTTCTTTCTCTCTCTCCACTTCTTCTCTCGTTCCTTTCTCTCTCTCTCTCTCTCTCTCTCTCTCTTTCTTTTTTTTTTTTTTTTTTTTTTTTTTTTTTTCGATCGCTCTCACTGCTTCATAGTCACTTCCCGATTCTCCCTGGTACAGGTGTGGACTGCAGCACACAGTCATGGACAACAGGCGAGACAATGCACCCTTCTGCACAGGACATGGAGATACAGCAAAGACGCGCTGGGATAAAGAACAGTCCCACGCCACTCTCTCTCTCTCTCTTTTGTCTTTGTACTCTTGTTCTTCTTTCCCCCTGTTTCTTTCCTCCTCCTCTCTCTTTCTCTCTCTCTTTGCCATCCTGCCTGCGCTCACTTTCTCTCTCTCCCCTACCTCTACCATTTTGACCCGCGGACACCATGGCTGCTCCGCCCTCCACCCACTCCCAAGGCCCTGTCGATCATCAACCTTTACCGCTCATCGCCCCGCGCCCTGTGCTCGCCTCAGCTTCCTCACCATGTCTTGCCCACATCCATAGTGACAGCAGCCTCGACTGCCTCCCCTCCACCTCGACGAATCCTGCTCCTCTCGCTCGTACACCTTCGCCCGCCCCATCCTCAGCCTCCACCTCTCGTCTCGCTGTCCCCGTATCTCGTGGTCGCCAGCGGTCACCGTCACAACTCTTACATCAACTCCAACTCCAAAAACATCAGCAAGCCCAAGCTCAGGCACAGGATCAGGCACAGATACCCGATGCCGCTAGTATTCATGGCAGCATTGCCTCGGCACAAGCATCTATTCGCACCGGTCGCAGTCGTAGCCAACTCTCCTCACGAGCCGTCTCGCTTCAAAATGTGGCCGCCACTGCGTCTGCACTCCTTCATAACCCGGATGCTCGTCGAGTCCGTACCACACTCTACCGTGAGCTTGTGAATGGTTGGTTCCATCTCTCGATCAGCTCCAAGGCCTTGCTCCTCTATTACATCGGCGCTACATTTGTCGAGGTAACGAGTTACGATTATCGGCTTTTCTTCTTTATTTAACCCATCTCGCCACCTCCCCGTCCCATTTCCTCCACTGTACATCCCAAAAATTGGCTCTGCACATGCAGATTCTCTCTCTTTTTTGCAGTCCCGGACATTAGCACATGTCCTCTGTTGAACGTTGCGTGCGCTTTTTTTTTATGAAAAAAAAAATATCCTGGAATCTTATGCATCTTTTTTTCTTCTTCTTTGTTTCCTCATTCAACTTTCTCGGAACTTTTTTCTTCTCTCCTGTCTCTTCTCTGATACTTTAGATCGTAATAACATTGACAGTAGTCATCATCGAACGAGAAAAGGCCAAGCACTGTTTCTACCTGATCATTTTTCTTGGTCTTTACTTGCTCCGGGCTATTGCCATCTGTGGGAGTCTTTTACGCCGATTCCTCTACGAGCGCCCAGATGACCTCCCGCAGAATCTGAGCGGCGCATGTGGTGCACAGTACGTTTCGATACGATGGAAACCCGAGAGTGTTGCTTTTTGTGTGTGTGTCTGTGTGTGTCTGTGTGTATCTGTGTGCATGTGTGCCCGTTTGCATGCCTCTCTGTCTTTGAGTTGGTATCACTTTAGCATGCGCGAGGATCCCTCGGGCCACCCTTTTGGCGTCTTTTGTGTTTTTGTGTTTTCTTTCTTAGTGCGCAGGTGCACCAAAAGGGTTTGGGAAATCAATCCTCTGCCCTAACTAACGCACCTACTCCTCTCTCTCTCTTTTTTTTTTTTTTTTTTTTTCTCTCACTTGTGTCCAAACAGTTACAAGACTCTGATCAATTGGGCATCATTCGTCTTGTTGTTGTTGTCTATCGCATTGTTGACCACTCAGTCAAGTTGCGCAAACACTGCACCAGGTCTGTTCTATCTTGTTCTTGTCTTTTCACTCCTCGGGTACATCTGCCTTGCAGCGCTGTTAGTCCTCTGGTTCGTCATTTTGTTTTGTCTCAATGGACTTGTCACTCTCCTGGAACTTTTTGGGTTCGGCCCAACCGTGATGCAATGGCAAGGTGCTACGCAGGAAATGTTGGATGATATCCCTATCATCAAGTATTCAAAGCCTCTACAGCTTCCTTTGTCAACCTCACAAATGATCTCTGGAACAGGAACCGGTGTAGGAGCAGGTGTAGGACAGGGAGCAGGAACAGACCTAAAGGCATCACATATTGAAGTTATCATCTCGACCGATGCTCAGGAGAATGAAAAGGGAATCCACGATGACTTAGCGACAGCTTCTGCCACAACTCCAAGCATCATTGTTACTCAGGACCCTATCAACTCATTGAGTGCACATGAGAGGAACGTTAGGCAAGATCCAGTAGTGATCGAGATTGAATCTTGCACCGAGAATGATCCTATAAGATACCAAAAGGAAAAGGTTCCAGACATGGAAGCTACTACAGAGCCAACCTATCCTTCGACTGAACTCTCACATTCTTCGACCGAACTAAGGTCTGTGGATGAAAAGGAAAAACCATCTCCCTCGGCAGCACAAACTGATTCGACACCTCCAACAGAAGTCCAGAATAGTTCACCGACGAATTCATGCGCCATCTGCCTATGCGAATATGAAGACTTGGAAGAGCTCCGACACCTTTACTGCGATCATATCTTCCATAAGGAGTGTGTGGATGAATGGCTCAAGCTCAAGCGCACTTGTCCGTTGTGTAAGCTGGATATCGCAGAAGCCCATCGAGAACGCCGATCGTGGTTCCGAAGAAACAGCCATCCTACCAGACGTGGAAACCGGAGTAGTCGAAGCTTTGGTAGGAGAAGCCTGAGCGAAGGCCGTACCACGTCCTCGATCACTTCTCCACCCTCCACAGCTCGACGTGGATGGTCGTTTATGTTCTGGAGAAGACATCCCTAGGCTCGAGACCATTCTCGGCCACACTGTTCTTTTTTTCTTTTTTCTTTTCTTTTTTACTCTTGGCCCATGTGTAAATAGTACCCTTTGATAATTTTATATCTCTTTTTAATAGTCCATTGTAGCATTCCATCGCTACCTAATCATAACAACATAGGGGATGGAGGAAGCACGCTGTGCAATGCCTCACCCACCCAGTCAAAACCCTTCTCTTTTGCCTGCCTCTGCCCCTTTATTGCCCCCCTTCTCACTCATACTCCAACTCACACAGACAATATTTAATGACACACACAGAGATGGCTCAAAATTTTAAATAGCTCCTTCCTTTCATGTCGTTTTCATTCGGAGGGGGAAGAGTCAAAGGGGGGAACACATGAGCCAAATCGCCTCCTTCTCTTTCTCTCCATCATCATCAACATCATCTCTCGCATCTATTGGAATCACCTCTAGAGATCTAAACCTAGTCGAAGCAAAAACTCTTGTCAACCACAGGAACAGCCATTGGAAAATTCGCCTGGCCAAAGGGAGAAAACCAACAAGGAAGCATGTCCCACAACTATGCCAGAGTAAAAGAAGAAGAAATGCTTCTGAACCTTGATTCAATGAATGTCCCCGAATCGATGCCGACAGAACCTTGTAGGACAAGGCAACCCACAAGTAGCAGTCCACTGACCCTGTCCTCTTCTACCTACGAATATCACCCTCTACTCTCCCCCTTATCATAGCTCCCAGTCATTGACCACGACCAAGTGGGACACGACAGCACTAACAACCTATCCCATGACCAACACGATAATGAAGGTCTAACATCAGGTCTATCACGCCAAGACGAGACCAGGGCCCGTTTACTTTATCCTACAGAGTCTCAAAGGACCTCGGACTGGGCAGAGACCATCCCGGACGACACACCCTTCATCCCAGCCAATGATAGCCATCCTCTCCATGGTGAGCAGAATACCAACCTCAACCCATTCACTCCTGCGCAAGAGTCCTATACCATCACTACCACTGCCGCCACCTCTAGCCAGCCAGCGGACCGGACATCAGGTTCTAGAAGTAAACCATGGCGACTAGGGGACATGCTGTCTCAATCCCTACAAAGGCTGCCATCCCTTTCCCCGTCCAAACCCTTCACGACGATCTCATCTACGACTAGGCGCCTTTGGCCTTTATCATTGCTGCCATTATCACTGACTTCGTCGTCCTCACAATCTACATCATACACAAGGGTCGACAACGAGACCATCCCTTCAGAGTCTGAGCTGCCAACAACGACCTCTCGTTCAGGGACCAGATCAGGCGCCGAAGGAGTATGTCCACCTGGTCCCGGTACTGGTCATGGTAATAATGGCAACAGTAGCGACGGGAGCAGCAGCAGCAGCAGCGGTAGTGACGCTGGCGGTAGCAGCAGCAGTAGTGGAAGCAATTCTAATCGAAGATTCTTTCGACCAAACGATGGAGTGTTTGCCAACCTTGCTGCAAAACCTGAAGTTGATCTCCACAAGATTACCGACCAACAGCAACAGCAGCAACAGCAACAGCCACCTGTAAGTGCGCAACAAAGACTAGCCCATCTCCCGAAGGGATTGCTGAGTTTTGAGACAGTATCTCTACCATGATCTACTATTCCATGTGATAACTTATTAATTATTACATATTATTTTTTTTTCATTGCTCTTGCTCCCGTGATCCTCTAGACATATGAATCGGCCGCCCAGGATGTATCTCCGCCTTACTTCGAGCCGGCCACCGCCTCTCCGCCATATCACTATCCTAACTACTTTGGTGGGACGACCATTTTTAGACGATCTGCTCATGAAGACGGGGATCAAGACCTTGGTGATTATGATTTGACTCTTGTCGATGGGAAACCTGTCGGTAATATTTTCCAATTTCTATGGAATTTTGTTGGTAAGTATCATCTATCCTTTCTTTCAGAAAATTCGTATCTTACTTTCTTTGCGACAAGTTCGTATGAAGAAAGAAAGAAAGAAAAAAAAAAAAAAAAAAAGAATCAGGTCTGTCATTTTCTATCCAGTTCGTTCTTGTTCTTGTTCTTGTTCTTTTTGTTTTTTACTAAACTAAATCCCATTCTTTGGCTCTTACCACTTTTAACCATTCATTTATTTACGAATGACGGGACGGCTCACTCTAAAAGTGGCAGCTAGTTTCCAGTTCCTTGGTGTCTTGATCACTTATCTACTACACAACTCTCATGCTTCCAAGGTAAAAATATTCTTATTCTGATTCTAAAGGAAATATTTAAAAGAAGAAGAAGATAAAGAAGAAAAATTGTTGATCACGATCTAACAGTCCATTCCTTCCTTATCCCCTCTTCTCTTCTCTCTCTTTCCCAAAAAAAAAAAAAAAAAAAAAAAAAAAAAAAAATTCTAGAGCGGATCAATGGTAGGACTAGGGTTCACGTTAATCAACTTGGGCATTCAAATGCGGGGAGGACTTGCGACAATGTTCTTCTCAAATGAAGATCCTTCTTCCTCGACCGATGGCCCTGGTGCGGGTGAAATTACTCCGGTCGATCGGTCATCCAGACCTCCAGCATTTATGGATGATACTGGCTATATTGGAAACGCGGATGGAGGGGAAACATCCAATTATGGGAACACAGGAGACCCATCATCTGAAGCTGCAGCCGCTGCAGCCGCTGCAGAATGGCTTCGTGCCTCCGATTTTGAAAATCATTGGGTATCGTTGCTTCTCATGTTTGCAGGTTGGATGATTATCATCAAGTCCCTTGCTGAGTATGCAACAGCCAAGAGAACCGAGAAGCTTATCCTGGCCACGCAGTCCGACACGGAATCGGCCTCGACTTTTGCAAGTGTATCCGCCATCACCACATCAGCTATTGGGATGAGACATTTGAGTTCTCTAGAGACTATTGAAGAAGAGTATGAACTATACTCCAGGACTTCGTCCGAAGACAATCATAGATCATAGCCAAACAACTCTTTTTTTTTTTTTTTTTTTTTTCATCGATTTGATATTGCTCACTCTCTTCCCTCCTGGTCCTCTAATTGCGGGAAGAAGAAGGTCAGGGTAGAGAATCAAAAAGAAAAGAAAAGAAAAGAAAAAGAAATAGTAAAAAAGGAAAAAGAAAAACATTGAAAATACAGACAGCTAGAGATATATAAATACTTGTATGTGTGTGTGTGTTTTTTTTTTTTTTTTTTTTTTTTTATTACCCAACTTCTGAATGGATCTAGTATCAGTCCTACAAGTAGGACATAAATATGGGCACGAGTCAACAAGGCATAGATAAAAAAAAATTGCCTAATCTTTTTTTTTTTTTTTTTTTTTTTTTTTTTTTTTTTTTCTCTCTCTCTCTCTCAAGAGAGAGACTGGCAAACACCACCGCCACCCTTATTTTTTAAGCCTGGGTGCATTCGCGGGACTAGAGGAATGTAAAAGATGGGCAATGAGTGCAAAATATTGGTGAGTTCGACCATGGTTTTTGATCTTACAACATACTCATAACATGCATCTCATAGAGTTGCTTTCCGCTGGCATTTGCAACAGGAGCTTTTTTTCTACATAAAAAAAAAAAAAAAAAAAAAAAACTTACGATATGGCCTTCCTGCTGGCACTTGTAGCAGACCTGGGGCTTGGGTCCCTCGGGACAATCTCTACTCAAGTGACCAAAAGCATTGCAGTTGTAACACTTGACAGACATGGCACGGCAATCACGCGCGATATGGTTCGCTTCTCCACACTTGTAGCAGGTGATTCTCGCGCTGGGTCCGGAGCCAGCTCCGTTCATATGGTTAAAATGACGGCCTCCTGGGTGCATCCGACCCATGTAACCTCCACGGCCTCCACGACCAGAGGAGTAAGATGGATGCGGTTGATGCGACGACTCGGCAAAGGATCGGTGGGCGACATCTCCAGAGATTGGACTTCCACCTTCTGTCATGCCATTGGTGTCAGACGAGATAAGCTGTCCCCCCGAATTGGAATTGAAACGCGCCTGACTGCGGCAATTACGCGCAATGTGACCCTATGAGATAAAAGATATGTATCCCATGATTGTGTAAAAAAAAAGTCGAGCTTCAGCTTCAATGCCGTAGTGATCTAGAGTGGTAGAACTGAACGCGATTTCTTCAAGAGAAGGGTCCACCCATACATTCATGCCACAGGTGTAGCAACGGACACGACGAGCAACTCGAATCGAGGGACAATCCGCCTGGATATGTCCAACTATTAGAACAGAAAAAGAAATATAATCAAAAGAAAGAAAGGAACCGTTTAATACAACAGACACTTAGACAAGGTAGAACAGGATCTCCCCATACATTTCTTTTTCCATGTTTAAGTCCTATGAATTACCTCCGCCGCAAGAGTAACACTGCTTCGAGTCAGTGGTACGAGGCTGAGGGCAAAGGTTCGACTCGTGCCCGGTTTGCTTGCAGTTGTAGCAAAGACGCTCAGGCTCAGTGCAGGTGCTGGCAAAGTGGCCGACTAGAAAGCACGACGATACAAACGGAAAGAGTTTGTTTAGTCAACACCAAGGGGGGAGGGGAAAGTTGTGATCTCTGATCAATAGTAAATACGGCCAATTTATTTTTCCTACTCTGGGTGGTGGGAGAGAGAGAAAACGCTTACCATTGCCACACTTGAAGCATCCTTTCCTTATGTACAAAGACATGATAGAATAAATGATTTCTCAAGAGACTTGGACTGGAACGACGACAACGACAACGACAACGAAGAAACGACGACGACGACTACTTCTTCCACTACTTCTTCAATAGTAAAGACAGAAAAGAAAAAAAGAAAAAAAGAACTCCTCCTATCAAAAGAGTAAAATGACGCGTTAGAGTTGGTCCCAAATGGTCAGGAAAGGAGGAGAGAGAGAGAGAGGTGAGTGAACTCATGAATGGTTCTTCTACGGACGTGATCTTTGTCTCGTGAGAAGATAATAGATTGATCAGACCTCTGCTTCAGTTATCCACTAAGGCATAGGTGAGAAGAAGAAGGGTAGTTCTTTTGTCGCCACTGAAAGGTCCCTCTCGCATAATATCCAGCTAAATCCTTTGGTCTCTTTGGTCACTCAAGCTAATCAAGGAATCCCAAAAGTCGGTAATGGAGCCAAGTTCCTCTTCTCTCTTTCACTCTCACTCTTGCATTGGCGATCCCGACAAGAATAAAGAAAACAAAGCTATGCCGAGCTCGGTTCAAGGTCGAGTTTGAAAAATACCGTTCAGGCTCAAACCTCTCTTTTGCTCTTTCATTCTCTCTAGGTCCGCCTAGCCGTGACCAGCGCGATCTTGGGTCTGATCCTGATCCTGATCCGATCTGATCAACTCTAACTGAATACAGCGCATGCCTTTCCTTTTTAAGGTCCTAACCAGACACTGAATAGGAAAATAAATAAAAAAAAAGAGGAAGAGGAAGGGCCAGTTTACCTCAGAAACGCCTTGTAGGTATTTTTTTTTTTTTTTTTTTTTTTTTTTTCAAAAAGTGAGGAATGGTTCCGAGTGAGTCGTTCCCCTTTCCCCCATCCTCCCATTCGCGCGTCTCATGAATGCCCCTCTCCTTCTTCCTTCTCCTACTGGATCAGAGAACAGGCTCCAAAAACGTAGTATCCACGATTCCCTTTGTTCCAAACGTTTTTTTTTTTACTTTCTTTGCTTTCGCCAGCTCTATTTCCGCAACTAGGAGTAGACCTTCTTGACGAAGTCAAGAAAAGAACCAGAGTTCTTTGACATCATGAAATACCCTAAGGACCAAAAAAAAAAAAAAAGCTTACGATCAAGCAAGCAAGAAAAAACAGGCAACGCTTATGATAAAGGACCAGGATATGGCATTGCCGTAGGACATGATGAATGATTGAACAAGATATCGGATCTGTCTGCTGCCCAGTCAAGTGCGAGTTATTGGTGTTTGTTTGACCTTGGCGAAAGCACCAAAAAGAAAGAAAGTAAGATCAGTCAGGAGGCCACTTTGTTACCTTTCTTGGTTAATCGTTCAGAGGATTGTACATTTGCCTGGCACTATTGAGAAGAACAGTTTCCTCCTCAAAGGATGCGACACTCATAGGACTGCAAAGCTTTTCGGGTGACGGAATTAAAGATGTAATAGGCGATTCGCTACACAGACACATTCTCTCGGTTGGGCAAGAGTATAATTTAAAAAAGTGATTACAAGACCCTGTTAGTCCTCGCACTTAATCTGCAAAGACACAAGGACACCACCAGGGGGGGGAGGGAGGCAAGTATTTTGTTGGTTCCATCACAAAAAGACCCACCGGGATAATGTATATCTCCTCCACCCAGTATGCTTCCTGGCAACAATGAACCTGACACACACAACCATTCCACTGAAACACTCTCTAGTGGCAGATCCTGAGCAGTCCTTTTCTTCTTTCTCAACTGTCTATCCTCTCTTTTTTCTCTGGAATGGATTCCAAAAAATAGGGTGACCAGATTGGCTTCAGTCTTCAGTATTCTTGTAGTTATGTTGCGAGCTTTTATTACTTCAGCAATGCTCTTGGGAAAAGGGAACAAAAGAGACTAGAAAAGAGGATGTGAGGTGGGATGGGGGAAAGGGAAAACAAGATAAAGAAACGGGGTAAGGGAGTAGGGAGCAAGCAGAACACACGTTAGCCATGAAGTGGCATGGTTACAACGATCTGTTTAGCTATCCTCCTTCTCGACGTCCTGCTCCTTTGGAGCTGTGTGGTGGAATGAGGACCCGTTAAGAAGCGGATGCGTCAGTCCCGTAATAGACAGAGCGGAGTATGAGCACAAGAAATAAAAGGTGAGAGCCGTATACCAACGTCGAATCCAACGTTATACCAGAATAGAAAAGGTGCAGGCCGCGAGAATTAGTGGTGTTCAGGTAGTGATCGGTAGCGTCGGGAAGAAAAGGGTAGAAAAGGAAGGAAAGAGAAAGGGAAAAAAAAATGGTTAGAATCATAGCCTTTGGCAGTGAACGGGGTGACGAAAACTTTAACGGAGCACGCCAAACAACTGACACCTAGTCACACATACCGTTGTCCTGCATGTCAGAGGTCCAGAGGGTCAAGTTGTCTCTGAGGAGCTGCATGATCAACGTCGAGTCCTTGTAGCTCTCCTCGCTCAGGCTGTCCAGCTCTGCAATTGCGTCGTCAAAGGCATTCTTGGCCAAATTGCAGGCCTTCTCGGGAGCACTCATGATCTCGTAGTAAAAGACGGAGAAGTTGAGGGCCAATCCAAGGCGGATGGGGTGCGTGGGAGGCAACTCGGTCGTAGCAGTGGTGGACGCCTGCTCGTAAGCTTCCAACGAGTTGTCCGCAGCTTTCTTGCGCGCGTCACCATCAGAGAACTCGGCAAGGTAACGGTAGTAGTCGCCCTGCATCTTGTGGTAGAAAACCTTGGACTCGCCACCTTCGGCATTCTCAAGAAGATGATCCTTGAGGACACTCAAAACGTCTTCACAAATATTCGTGAGCTCCTTCTCGATCGCTGCACGGCAGTTCTTGGCAATCGTGACATGGGCTTCAGCATCCTTGGAGGCCTCCTTCTGCTCGATCGATGACACAATGCGCCACGAGGCACGGCGGGCACCGATGACGTTCTTGTAAGCAACAGAGAGCAAGTTGCGCTCCTCGACAGAGAGATCCTGATCCTGCTTGGCAATGCCCTTCATGACATCAACCATCTCTATCGTTAGCAAAATAAGAAAAAGAAAAGAAATGTGAGTGATGAACCAGTGACACTTACAAGCTTCACTTGAGACCTCTTTCATTCTCTTTGCCCTGACCAAAACTGGGCTGTCTATCTTGACCACACACATTCACACACAACTCTCTCTCTATTCTCCTTCCCTCCACAGAAAATAGTAATATGCAAAAGATAATCCCACAGCAAGTGCATCTGATGACTCTGTGAATTCGAATCAGGTCTCCGCGCTGGATTCTGTTCATTCAGGCAGGATGATGAGCACGCGGAATACGGGGTAACACGCGCGTTTATGCAGCCCAGAATAAGAAAAAAAAAAAAAAAAAAAAAAAAAAAAAAGACAGACAGACAGACAGACAGACAGACAGAAAAAGAAAATGCTACGTACAGCCTCCCCTCCCCCAGACCAGGTAAGGGGGGGAGAGGGTGCAGAAATACACAGACAGTGGAAGTAAGAACAAGGAAAAAATAAAAAGAGAGAGAAAAGAAAAGAATGGAGACAGAATGACAGACTGTTCCTGAGCAAAACGTCACACGATTGGAAATCAACTCAAATTGGAACAAGGATCGCGTCATGGATGGGACACAAATATATTTGGAAAAAAAAATGTGCAATCTCTGAGCAAGAAAATGAAAAGAATGGAAGAAAAAAAAAAAAAAAAAAAAAAAAAAAAAAAGGCATAACTGTGGATGATCAACAAAAGAAAAAAAATAACCCGCGTGACATTGGTGCAGTTGTTTTGGAGCTTGAATAGCCCAAAAGTCAAGTGGGACAAAAGGGGGCAATTAGTATATTTGGAAAAGAAAAGAGTGTGCGTATGCAAAAAAGAGCGCGAGTATGGTCTGTGGAGAAAGGACGCGGGAGAGGGGGGGGGGGCTTCAGAAAAAAAGTGTGACGGGTCTGCTCGGCGACCTTTGGTCTTTTAGAAGCCAGTTATCGCGTGACATTGTAGCGGTTGTTTTGTGGACTTGGAAGGAACTGACAGAGTCTCTGCTTAGAAGAGGACGAAGCTCTCTCTCGTCGAAGGGGGGAAAAAAGATAGAGAGAGTAAGAGGCTCTCTCTCTCTCTCTCTCTCTCTCTCTCATTCTCTATCTCTTGCTCTCGCTTTCTTTCTTTCTCTTACTCTTTCTCTCTCTTTCTCTCTCTCTCTCTCTCTCTCTCTCTCTCTCCGGATCGTTCCTTTTCTGCGTCTCCGGACTGTTTTCCCCCCCTCATCCCTTCGGTCCCCCGCTCTTCTACACCCACTACGCGCGCATCTGTTCTTCTATCCACTCACCCCTGTCTCCTGCCCTCTACTCTCTTCTTTTTCGTGATCCCTTTCTCTCTTTCTCTCTCTCTCTCCTCTTCTCTTGCGCACACTCTTTGTCACTATCTCTCTCCCTTCTCTCTCTCTCTATTTTTTTTCTCCCTATCTTTCCAGTGACAGATAGAGAGGCTGTTTGGGCGGATCGCCACTGAGCACTGGCCCGTCCAGTGGGCCGAGGGTCGTTCCAGTCACCTGTCCAACTAGGTCACAGGAGCCGTCTCTGTCTGGTCCGCTCTTGCCGAGGCCCCGTTACTCAAGGCGTGTCGCGCGTGTGTGCTACTGCCGACTTTTCCGATCGCGCCTCTTTGGGTGTGGTACACTGCCCCAATCACCTTGCTCCCTCCTGTGTGTTGCTTCGCATCCTCGCCCCTCAAGCGCCCACTTCGGCAACAGACACGGGCTCGGGCGACAGGACGGGGGCGCCTCTGAAAACACGCACACACACACGCACACACATATATTTACACATACACAGGAAAGGACAGGCCGGGCCAGGCCTGATTGAGACCAGGTCCTGACAACATTTGGGCCATCATCTACCAGACGCGCACAACGGTGTCTGTCTCTCTCTCACTATTTCTTTCTCTCAATCTTTTGCTCTTTCTACCTGTCACTTTCGCCGCTGCGGCTAACATTCTCACGCAAATAAGAAAAAAGAAGAAAACTCCGCATACAGCTAGAACAGACCAAGCTGGTTGAGAAACATGGAGGACGAGAGAGAGAGAGAAAGAGAGAGAAAAGAAAATAGCAATCGTGGATTAGACAGACTATAGACAAGAAAGAGAAAAAAAAAGTGCCGAGCAACAGTGGCGTGGGGTGGTCAGGGGAGACGGCCGGTCAGAGGTGGTCCAAGGACCCTTGTCTTGACTCTTGACGCAAAGTTCGATGCCGCGTGGGGCGAATACCGCATGCAACGGGTTGCTGCGTCCCAAAAGAGTGACCTCCCGCCACACTCCTTCTCCCCCTGTCCAGCCAGCGAACCTCGCTCGGCGCCCACGGCTGTTGCCCGTCTCGCGGCCGATGGATCCGCGGGATCATGGGGCAACAGGAGAGACATGCACCCGAACTTGGGTCAAAGCTGGTTTTTGACTGCGTTCAACGGCTCAAGATGGCCCGACTCTGTCTCTGTAATGGGTCAATCCCTTTCTCCTGTCTCCCCTTGTTCGCTCCTACTTTTTTTTGATATCACCGCCTTTGGCCCGTCTGACGGCATGCTGTCCATGCAGCGGCCTTGGCCGTCGCCAACAAAAAGGCAACACAAGCTCTCCCTCTCCTCTGGTCACTCTCGTCTCTTTTCTCTCTCTCTCTCTCTCTCTCTCTCTCTCTCTCTCTCTCTCTCTCTCTCTCTTTCTTTCTTTCTTTCCCTCTCTCTCTTTCCACTCTATCCCACCTATATCACGCACACATCCTCTCGTCCGCAGATGCACATGCACCACACAAGGGCAAGAGAGCGAACGACCAGCACAGATGACCCCTGTCCATGTTTGCCCCTTGTTTCCATCTTGCTGCAAATTGCCGAAGTAGGCCGACAGAGAAAAATCTTGTGTTGCCATGAAGGTTTGGCCTTGCCGAACTTCCCTCGCTTTTGCTTTCACTTTCCTCCCGCATGCCACGATCGTGCGTATCATACCATGCCCAGTCGATATCCTCTTACTTTCTCCCCACCCCCGCTAGTTCTCCACGACAGATTCAGTAATACATTCTTTATCTCTCTGTCTGCCTGTCTGCTGTCTGTTTTTTTTTTTTTTTTTTTTTCATTTTTGTTCGTCGTTTGTCGACAATGCTCCTCATCCTCCTTTGGTCTATATGCGGGGTTCGGCAGGTCAGGACAAGGACCGAGAGCAGTTCTCGGCAAGGCTATCTGCCGAGATATGAAGACGGAGGGAGGGGAGGATTTGAAGCATGGGGGGTGTTGAGACAGGGGAAGAAGTAGAGCGACGGAGAATGAGCAGCATTTGCCCAGAGGGGAGGAGTCCTGATCTATCCTCTGGCACACATGTTTTGTCTCTCTCTCTCTCTCTCTTTCTATCTTGAACACATTCTTCTTTTTAACCTTTCTCAGACACGATCTTTTGGTCACAGTGTGATTGAATGATGGTGATAATGAGGATAGTGATGATGTGTAGTGAACACGAGGTGGACCAGGTGTCTGCGGATCGATGCTCTCTCTCTCTCTCTCTCTCTCTTTCATACTCTCTTTCTCTTTCATTCTCTCTTTCTCTTTCTCTTTCTCTCTCCCTCTCTCTCTAACTCTCTCTCCCTTTCTCCCCGTCTGTCCCGCGTTTGGTCGACTCGTGCATTGAGAGCCAAGGGAGGAGAGGGATCCCCACTTCCCTCTCCACCCCTCCCGGCTGTTTTCAATAAAAGTGTCGCCTTGATCCATTGCAGACGATGGTACTTCGCGCTGCTTGCCGAACATCGTCCCACATGACGCAGCCTTCGGCGTATTAGCCAAAATAACAAGGAGCTTGGCTAGCTCCATTGGGCAATGGCTCTGCTTTGGCTATCCATACAGACCGAATTGACGGTGCAAGAGCTTGATCTGGACCTTGTCAACATTACAGAGATAGTACGTACAAACAATAGGCCGCCCAACCCCCCGCATCCCCCTGTTGTGCAGGATGTGGCCTTGTCAGGGGAGGGATGAAAGAGGATGTAGGGACGAGGACCAAACCTCTCTGGCTGCATTATTGCTCGTCACTACTCTTTTCACTTTCTCACTCTCTACTCTATCACATATTCTCTCGCTTACACACACACACACTCTCTCTCTCTCAACCTTCTCTTCCGCCCCTTTCCCTAGCCGAGGAATGCTTCACCAAATCGAGCGGATGGGCTTTTGCACCACCCACGACAGCGCTCAGCTGACGAAGCTACTCGAGTCGGGGATTTCAGACACGTTCACACACACTTTTCATACCACAGTAAAGCTACTCAAGGACCACAACAGGGTTTCATTCCCTTTTGTCTGATATCATCGAAAAACGCCCCCAAAATCTGTGCATCAGTGGCGCCTCCTGGACTCAATCCAAGGACCATTTACTACTTCTTTTCCTTTTTGGCATTCTTCAATGGCTGCACCTTACTGCTCGCTTGAGCTCTGTCCTGGCCAGGAGATGCAGACTCATCGCCGGTTTAGCATCCTCGTGCCTTGTCGCCCGCAGCACGCGTACAAACAGAAAGGGACCGATAGGTAAAGGAACGAAAGAAAGGGGAAGGTTGCGTGTTTTCTCTCTTTTCTCTCTCTCTCTCTCTCTCTCGCTCTCTCTCTCTCTCTCGTTCTCGCTCTCTCGCTCTCCAAATGTTGTTCGCCCCTTGGTCAGGACGGACAAAGAGAATCAGCATCGCATGCCATATGCCATGCCACGCCAATATCCCTTTCTCTCTCTTTCTCTCTTTCTCTCTTTCACTCACTCGCCTTCGTTCTCTTGCCCTTGCCCCGCCCATCCCTTCACTTTTACCTTGAACTACGTCTTTATTCCGATTTCCAGCCATGCTGTCTTCAAGTAATGGTGTTTCCACAGCAGTAGCAGCGGGTATAATGAATGGGGACATAAGTCACCATGGACACCAACAGCAGCAGCATCAACAGCACCAGCATCATCATCACGGACATGGGCATGGGCATGGGCATGGACATGGACACAACCCAGCAGGCGGCAATGTCAATAACCACTTGAACCATCAAACGGCAGCCTATCAACAGCAGCAGCTTCCGCCTCAGGACCCGCACCACCAGCTTCAACCACAACACCACCATCATCACCATCACCATCACCACCACCACCATGGCCATGGTCAGCAGCACCATGGTCAGCAGCAGAGAGCAGAAGAGGTAAGTAAAAGATATCAGAATCTAGGACTATTGGAGCGCAAATTATACAAAATATGCATAGTGGGCTAATATGGGGTACCCTTTGTTTTCTTTGCTGAATAGGAAAAGGCACGACAAAAGGCTGAGCAAAGAGCAAAGGACATTGCCAAGTTTCAGGAGAAAATATTTTACTCTTCACGATACTATGGTAAATCTTTCGGCTGAATAATTATTCACTTATGCTATTGCTTGCTTGGTCAACGACTAACCTCAACTGATGCTTATACTCCTCCTAGATGACTTGTGGGAATATAGGCAAGTACCGTCTGTAGCATTAGAAATAAGTCCAGTGTGCAATATGGCGAACGAAAGGAGAGAGTGTTAATCGTGCTTTTTTCCCCCGCCTGCTTCGTCTGTTCTGATGGTGTTCAATAGACATGTATCATTACCAAAGCCGATCGCTCGCCACCTACCAGCAGGAGTATTGCTTACCGAAGAAGAATGGAGAAGTTTTGGGATCAAGCAGTCGCAAGGATGGGTGCATTATATGATTCATGGTAGAGTGTTCATTCTTTGGAGAACCGTCGTGAAGCGAATTCCATCAAAGAACCGAAGAGACGACATGGGCGTCGCTATCATCCATTGGTCGTCCTACTTATCTTGTCCTTCTCTCTTTTTTTTTTTTTTTTTAGCACCAGAGCCTCATATTCTTCTATTTAAACGCGAAAAGGACTACCAGACAAAGTAATTCTCTCCTTCACGGCTGCAACCAATTTGCTATTTTTTTTTAATTATCCTTTCAGACAGCTAACTGTCTCTCTCTTTTTTTTTTGCAATGTCCTTTCGACTACTTGGAGGTATTTGAATGGGTCCAAACCGCCAGCATCGCAGCTACAGACACAAGTACAAGCACAAGCACAGGGACAGGCGCATGGTCAAGTAGCTGCACCATCACAGCAGGTCCCTGGTCAACCCCCGCAGCAAAAAAAAAAAAAAAAAAAAGCCCCTCAAAAATGACTACTACTATATAAAAAATTCTAGAGATTTGTTTTGGGGTCACATAAGAGGCTCTATTTTTTTTTTTTATGTTTTTGAGAGAGCTGGTGAATCTTGCAATCATTTCCATCGCCAACCTCCCAGTCTTTGTCCAGCCCAGTTCCAGGCCAAGCAAAAACAGAGTCGAGGAAGAAATCAGAAAGTAGTAGTAGAAGAAGAAGAAGACGTGAGCGTGGATGACAACGTCTCAGTGATGCCACCAAAACCAACATCACCCCTCAAGAACAGGACTCTGAGCGCATTCTTCACCAGAGATGACGCCGCCGCCACCGAAAATGGAATCAAGGAATCCAGCAATCCCGCCACCATGACCGCAGGTAAAAAGAAAATAAAAGCGAAAATCACCAGTAACAGACATGAGGTCTCAGGATTCGTCTCATGAGGAAACGCTTCTATCCATCGTGAGCAAAAGCAAGTGGTCCGGTTTACATTTCTTTGATCACTCATACCTTTGGTCTACCTCTCTTTTCATACACAACCTGTTTGTGTATCAGACAGCCAAGAGACCATTGCAACACCACTCCCCAAAACACAGAAGCAAGGTGGTAGACGAAAAACTAAAGGCGTTGAAGAGGAACCCTCGACCACAGCGACCATGGCTCCAAAAGAAAACATAGCTCCAAGTGGCTCTCCCAAAAAAACGAGACCGTCCAAAAAGGGTTCGAAACAGGAGATCGTCACCGCCGTCGACATACCCATGTCAACATCGGCCAGTAGTTCTCGAAAGGGCAAAAAGCCATCCACGTCCACCACCACCACAAAACAGGATCAGACTTCAGGACAATCGAAGCGGAGTAAACCTTCTGCCACGACAACCACAACCACAACGACAACAGCGACAACGACGACAGCGACGAAATCAATCACCTTTTCTCAAGGTGACACAGCAGCAGCAGTATCTCCAACACAAGACGTTTTGGTTGATTCTGCAGAGGTGGGAACCAAACCAAAAGATCAGCCAACCAACACTGCTTCAATAGCGTCACCATCCACGAATACCCCCGGAGCAACTGCTACCGTCATCCCAACAGCCACTCAAGCAAACACACCCTTGTCGGCCGCTCCTAATCTCAGTCGACTGAACAAGACAGATACACTCTCCATGTTCAGGGTCAGGAATGGCAAGGCCTATATCACCGAAAACAAGCTCAAGTTCTCATCCCACCCTTCGGCTATTGCTGATCTCTGTCGGTTCCATGAATACAGGGAGCGACTTCAGGAAACAACTTTGGAAGAGCTCAGAACCAACTCTGGGATCCGTTTGGAATCCGATCACGTCGAGATCACGGTCATTCCCGAGGAGCATTACCCTTTGATTGCCAAGTTTGTAGAGGAGGGTGAACTTTTGCCTGCCGAGATGGCATTTGCTTTAATGCCGACTCTTTGTCCACTTGGATTTGAGGCCTTTACAGAATTTGCCTCGTCTCTCAATTCTTTGGATGACAAGGAGAGTATGGAGGTAGACAAGATGGAGGTCGAGACAGGAGACAAGGCATCTCCGACCTCGGATCTAGAGAATGAAAAGGCGACTCTGCCTGCCCGGAAGACAGCGACTACCATTTCATCCTCGGCCATTGTGGATGCTATTCAGGCCATCACCCGACGTGTCAACTATGGTGTCCCTGTCTCGAGTCTTCCAAACAATGCACATTCGACCCCAGCCAACCTTTCCATTTTTCGATTGGAAGTTCAGGACATTGATCGGTTCTTCCCGTTGGATATGAGGGCAGCTGTCGTCAACAGGAGAAGGAGACGTATGGAGGCCTCGGCAGCATTGACAGCATGGTTCATTGGATTGGATGCTAGTCAACAGGAAGAGCTCTGTCCCGCACCTATTGTTCCTCCTGTGAGCGTGTCTGTCCCAGGAACGACGAGTTTAGAAAAGACTGGAGCGATGGAAGTAGATGGAGAGACGACGACAGTTGCTGTGGACACGACGACGACGACGACAGCGACGACAGGAGTGAACCAAGCCACAGAGTCTGAGGGAGGAGCTGGGACTGGAACGATTCTTTCGACTCTAGGAGCTGTTGAGGCAGGAGTTGATCCGGCTCTGGTGGAGGCCAAACTAAGAGAGGCGGAGGCTAAAAAGAAGGAAGCTGAAGCTAAAGAGGAGAGGCGACTAGAAAAGGAACGAAAGATGGCCGAACGACAGATGGAGAAGGATCTCCGAGAGGCAGGAAAACTGATGAAAGAGGAAGCCAAGAAGCGTAAAGAGGAGGCTGAAAGACTCAAACAAGAGCAGGTAATGCAGAGCAAATTAGAGAAGAGAGGGAGGGGGGGATGATGATGCTTATCGAACAGGACGATTTCTAATCGGTATTTTGTTTGTTTATTTTATAGACTGCACGAATGTTTGCTGGATTCTTCAAGCCGGCGTCTCCATCGGCCCTCAAGAAAGACAACACTGGCTCGCTTTCGAGTGAGTTTAATACATCAGGCATGAGTGAGCTCTTTCATCCTTTCCATGTCAAAAAGTACACGTCAGTTGCGCCAATCAATCGTTTTTCACGGGATACACCTCTCTCGTTGGAGTTTGAGGAGCAGATTGGACTGCAATCGAGTGATCATACCTTGCCCAATGCCAGTGGATTGGATATGGATGTGGATCAAGACTGTTCATCGAGTCAAGAAGGAACCCATATAATTCCGACTGCACCGAAATCCATTGCACGGTCTACACTTCGAGGATTACTTTCACAAGGAATTCAGAGGGCGAATCGGAAAGCGGATCATCCCAGTAGTCGATCAGCAGCTCAGTACCGAGGCATGACTGTGAAAGAGTTGATTCACTCTGGATTTTTACTTCAGAATGAACAAGATGATCTTCAACAAGTCTTGACTTGGAAAGAGATTCCTGCGCTCCGGATGCGACTCTTTCAATTTGCCGAGAACTATCGTCCTGCTTACTATGGTAAGAGAAAGAGAGAGAGAAGAATCTCGACTCTGGTGGAGATTGGATTCAATTTTGCGAACGGATGAAAGAGACTAAACAAAACCATTTTTTTTAAAAAAAAAAAAAAAAAAAATCACCTAGGCACATGGTCCAAGAAGAGCACCAAAGTAACTGGACGTAGGGTTCTTGGAAAGGACACGGATTTGATTGATTATGATTTCGACAGTGAGGCTGAATGGGAGGAGGACGAAGAAGGTGAAGAACTGAAGAGTGACGATGATGAAGATGATGCGGACGAAATTGGAAGCGATCCTGAAGAGGAGGTAATGTCTCTCCCCCCCCCTCCCTCTCCTTTTCATTCATTATACCCTGGCACATTTTTGTTAAACCATGTTTGTTGTGTGAGTAGATGTGTGATACTGTCGCTAAAGCAACGTCTTTATCTTCTTTTTCTTTTTTATATGTGTATCAATGTGTAGGATGATTGGCTTGTGCCTGAGGGATATCTTTCGGAAGATGAAGGGCTGGATGCTGGTGAGGATGGTGGATCTAAAGCCGAATCGAATGCACAAAAGAAGTCCAAGGATGTTCGAAGAGTAAGTGTGTGTGTGTGTGTGTGTAATTTATGCGTAAAAAAGAGTTGATGGAATAGAAAGAGGGATGTGAAGCAAATAACTAACCATGGACTCTCTCTCTCTTTTTCAATAGCCAATGCTTGCAAACCTCGTTCCTGTGATTGTTGGGCCTGTGTTTGAGATCACCCTTGCAGAACCTACTAGCCATCCTTCATTGGAACCATACCATATCGAGTTTATTGGAGGTAGTGAAATCCTTCTTTTAAGAAAGGGATATCGTCTCTTGTTGGTATCGATATTTGATTTCGGTTAATTATCACTGCTAACATACTCATTTCATTTAACTTCTGCACAAATGTTTAGATTACGGGATGGGCATGGATTTGTTCCATGCGGCTGAGCCTACAACGGCGGTGCCATAATGTTGTCAAGACGGTCGATCCTTTTCTTTGGAAGATGGAAGGGGGTGGTCATACCATGATGTAGTCTCTTTTTTTTTTCTTATTGATTGTTGGTGTGATCGATAGCGCTTTTTCTCTTTGTATCATAGCTCATTGACACGATAAAAATGGTTTTTTCAGCAGCACTATCCGACAGTCTCCTGCTTCTTTTTTTTTCTCCCTCTTGGGGGGAGGGGGAGGGGGAGTTTATTGCAAATGAGATAATGGTTGAAGATGAAGCGAGAGTGAGAAAATATGCGACAATGATTGGGCTGATTCTATTCTTGAGAGACAGGATCTACATCAGAAGCAGCAGGAACAATCTTTTTGGCCGCCAAAAAATAGTTTACACTTTCAGAAACCGATGTTCCAAGACTCGACAAGAATCCAAGGGGACCTTGACTGTTGGACCGAGAAGATTCCTCCGTGACTCCAGAACGAGAACCACTTCGACTGGTGGAGGCAAGTTCCCATTGTCCCGATAGAGGGTTGAAGCAGATACCCTGAATGTTCAAGACTCTGCATTGAGCAAGATCTTCAACGCCTGCCTCGAGTTCATCTGGCGTAATGTATTTAGACCAATCGTGGGTACCGACGGGAACCATCCTCAACAAATGCTCAGCACTAAAGACGGTCAAAAAGTAGGCCAGAGGCGTCCGTGACATGGTCGACAACATCAAGTCTCCGTTGGGCTAAGAAATGGATACACATGTATTTATATGGAGTAAAGAGAAGAGCGAGGATACAAGAGTTAAAAAAAGCAATCTTCTTTTTTCAGAGACCAGATGATGGTCCTAGAGGATCTCATGAGTAGGAGGAGAGAGTTTACCTTGACGAGATGACCCAAGACTTTAAGAAACTCTGCAGGTCGATCGACATGCTCAATAACTTCCATGGAGCATACTACATCAAATTGTCGACCTTCTTCCAGCAACTGTTCTAAAAAAAAAAAATCAAGAAATAAACGAAAGAGAGAGAGAGAAGTTTCCAAATGCAACCCAAGGTGGTCTGTCAGCCTGTTGTTGTTAAGAAATGATATATCCGCTTAAAAGAAATGAAGAGAGAGTTGAAAGACAGGTGTTTTGGGAAAGGGTAGGAGTGAGTGGGAGGAGAGGGGGAGAAGGGGCCTCATTTTTTTTTTTGGCCCATTAGGAACTAACCTGCAGTCTGGTGGCGATACTCAATGGATCCAGGTCCACCACCGTTCAACAAGGGATCCTTTTGGGCGTGGATCTTGGCCATTTGGATATTTTCATTGGAGGCATCCAGTCCTGTTACCTGCGCACCTAGCCTTGCAAGAGCCTAGCGAGCCGAAATATGGAGGTTATTACAAAAAAAAAAAAAAAAAAGGGTCAATGAGATCTGATCCCTTTTTTCAGTCCATGCTATCCGAGAAAAAAAAAAAAAAAAAAACAGTCGCGTCCCTACCTCGGACAAAAGACCTCCTCCACAACCAACATCCAAGATAGACAATCCCTGGAGTGGGAATCGAGCCTGAGTTGAACTCTTGTTGAACTCGAATCCTCCGATCGCCCCCGAGGCCTCGAGACGGTTCCGAATGTAGCGAATCCTAGGAGGGTTCATCAAGTGCAACATTCGGAAGGGACCATGAGGAGCCCACCATTCGTCGGACATGGCCGCAAACTTTGCAATCTCTTCTTGATTCACAGAAAAGGTATCGTTGGTGTTGGTGGGATCATTGTTTTTAGGTTTGGAGTCTGCATCTCCAGGGTTGGCGGCATCGGGTCTTGAGGTGGAAAAGAGACGCGAAGAGAAAAATGTTTGGTGGCGGTAGGGCAGAACTGAGGTAGAAGAGAGAATAGGACGAGGACGGACATGAGCCTGACGCCAGGCAAAAGCCGTAGAAGTTAATGAAGAGGAAGGAGGCGCATTCCGACTAGCAAAAGAACGAGTTTGGAGGATCCTGAATCCTGAACAGGCTCTGGTGGGCATCGACATTGTGGTAGGAGGAGGGTATCGAGTGAAGGGTCTCCTTCTCGTTCCGTCAAGTCGCCCTGAACAGGCGAACCTGTGACTGTTTGTGTAGAGTTGTTCAGGGGGAAACCTGTCCAAGACTCTCTTTCACCTCGACGGTAGAGCTTTTGCGCAAGGGACCGGATCGGCCAAAAGACTCCAGCTGTAGCGTTGCAGCATTGCGATGCCATGCGCAAGGATATTCATAGTGCCTTTCAGTCTGTCAGTGCCCTACAGGATTTTGTCGTCACCCTTTTCTTTTCTTTTCTTTTCTTTTTTTATCTGTCGCTACCTTGGAGATAGGCTGTATTTGTGGTAGAGAAGAAGAGTATATGTTAGCTGACGGAGAACAGCGACTCATAAAGATAAATGCCATCTCATTGTCTTTCTGTCGCTCCACCATTCGTAGCCTGCATTTGACTGTAACGATCAAGACTCCATTGAACTAGAATGCTTGTTCTGATTTAGATAGGAAAGAATGGTTGTTTGGTAGTGCATCAACTACATTATCTCTTTGAAGCCTCAGCGCGGGTTCTCTTCATGGATGGGATGCTTCCTAACGAGCAATGAAAAGAGAATATCAAGATCGGGTTGCCCTCCTTGGAAATCGTATTATCAGGAAAGCAAGCGTCCCTCTTCAAGTGACAAGACGACAGAAGGGCAAGAGCATCCTTTTCTTTGTTGAAGCACAAAAAAGCCTGGACAAGGGAAATCACGAAAGCTATGTCTTGCACACAGCTGTGTACTTGGCAGTGTCCTTCGTGGTAGATCCACCTGCATTTGACCTTTCGATTCGCCATGGACTACTCCACATCGAGTCAGTTCCCTACAACCCCCTGCCAGCATTGATAGCCAATTCCCTTTAACAACTCGCGCTTACTGGTCGCATGCTGTCGTTTGGCACAGGCGATTTCTTCTCGACACCAGTCTAGAAAACCCACCGACTTTTCAAGGAACTTTATCTTCACTCATGCCATCTTTCTGTCTACACAACCAGGCTTTGCAGACGGCACCTTTCCTTCCCTATGAAAGGAATGCTATAGCAATCCAGGTGTTAACGCAAACAATTGTAACGACGGCAGAAACAATACCAAAAGCATGAATACAACAGAGTCTCCTCACTATGGTAATGAGGTCTCCGGTGGTTGCTAGGCAGTACCTGTTAGTGTCTCAGGACCCTCAGCAATCTGGGAGGAGAGTATCATTTAATGCTTGTGCTAAGATCAGGACCCTATATTCTCGACTACGAATCTGGTCTATCACTATCAACAATCACAGTACATCGACATCGGTTTCTATCTAGGCATCTCCCAAGACTTAAATGCAAAGATCTTTATCGGTACCTAAGCTATACCTCTTAAAGAATGGCAGCTTCAAATTCAGTTACTGTCACACCGCTCGGATCACGTTTGATAATACCACGGATTGCTACATTGCATCGGCATATTTGCAGCCTCAAAACAAAACGGGTCCCACCCTTGCCTCTTCTCTCCACAAGTGCACCCCGACACCTGCACCCAGACTATGACAGCAGCATCTCTGTAGCAGCATAAGTGCTCCTCTTTTACCAGCAATCCTAATTGTCCTGTTTGAGATCATCAATCAACAGGGCTCGTTGTGACGATATGTACACGGAGCCCAAAAGAAAAAAAAAAGCACGGAGGAATAGATTTAAAGGTGACACGACGGACCACAAACATGCCATTTCGCAGAAAGTGGAGATCTCTTACTCTGGAAAATTCGCCCGCATTTTTTTCCCTTGAAATAAATGCCATGACGAGAATGTAAGTTTACTGGCACAAAAGTACCTTTCTAGTCACCATTCCTCTGGTAACCTTTCTTTCCCTTGGTCATCTCTAGACCCTTATTCTCCCTTGGTCATCTCTAGACCCTTATTCTCCCTTGGTGTCATATCCCTGGACCAATTTTCTCCCATGATTTCATCTCTAGAGTTTTTCTTTCTTTCTTTCTTTCTCGGTAACTGTCACAGGAATCTCTGGAATTTCATTCCAACTCCTTACAACTAACCACCTCCTAGTATGTTTTTTTTTTTTTTTTTTTTACCTTTCTACTACCACTCTGGTTAGACAAGCCCGTTCTCACGGTGGCAAAGATTACAAGATACGAGAGTTCATTGAAAATGCTTTTTTTTTTTTTAATAAATGTGAAAAAGAAAAATTACAATATGCTATAGTCCTTCGAGTGAGGATGGGGATATATTGTGGATATCAGGAAGGAAAGCAATGAGAAGAGTGCACCCATTTTTTTTTTACTCAAGGAGCTTGGGCGAGCGGCTGACAAAGGCCAAAATCAAACCGGATGTGATACCGGCAGCGGGAAGAGTCGCAACCCATCCGGCAAAGACACCGATCAACAACTTCCAGTTCAAAGACTTGAATCCACCTCCAGAGCAAAGACCGATAGCAGTGGTAGCACCAGTAATGCAGTGAGTCGATGAGACGGGGAGAGAAAGCTTGGAGCAGGTCAAGATGGTGATGGAGGTGGCCAACTCAGCAGAGAAACCACGAGTAGGACTCATGTAGGTGACATCGTTACCGAGGGTACGCATGACGTGGTAACCATAAGTCATCAAACCAAGATCGATAGCAGCACCGCCAAAGACGAGAATCCAGACGGGGACGGGAGCCTTCTTGACATCAATGTTGGCGTTCTGCCAGATGTAGTAGATGGTGGCCAAGGGACCAATGGCGTTGGCGACATCGTTCGAACCGTGGGCAAAAGAGGTGAAACAGGCAGTGACGACCTGGACAGCAGAGAAGAGACGCTCGGTATCGGGATCGAACTTGGTGGCATGCTCGTGGACAGCGTTGGTGGTGGCGCTCTTCTGGGAGTGAATATCGTACTTAACACCACGGAGAAGGGCATCCTTCATCTTCTGGAAGCGGCTCTTCTCAGCCTCATCAAGCTTGACAAGGGAAGCATCAGCCTCGCCCTCGGTACCGTCAGCACTGCCCTTCTCACCCTTACCAGACTCTTCCTGGTCAACGGGAGCCTTAGCGCGGTGGGGAACAAGAGGGACGTAGAAAACGTGGAACCAGCGGAGATCCTCATTGCCCAAGATTCTGCGACGAAGGAAGGGGCGAAGGAAGAAGAAGCACCAGAGGAAGACAGCGAAACCAACACCAACAGCGATACCGACGGGAATACCAATGTAGGTCGAGGCGTTCTTAAGGCTGGAGTCGGGAGCACCCTTGTAGATGATGTAGAAGACCTGAACGCAAATGGCGACACCGAAGTAGGCAGGAATGGCAATCAAACCGCGGCGGAACGAATCCTCATGGTTGAGAACCACATACTTTGTGAACAAGAAGAGGATGGCGCAGACAATACCTGAGGCAGCGGGGGAGATGACCCAGGAGAGGACAATCTTGGTGATACCGCTCCACTGGATACCGCTGGTGCCAAAGGCAGCAAGACCACCACCAGTGATGGCACCGACAATAGCATGAGTGGTAGAAACGGGCCAGCCGCGAGAGGAAGCGAACAAAACCCAAGTAGAAGATCCAACCAAGGCGCAAACCATGGTCAACTATTGTGAAAGAGAAAAAAAAAAAAAAAAAAGGGTCGAAGGGTCAGTCTTTTGATTTCAAGTCAACCTCCACGAGTAAAGAGAACGAGCTAAACTCCTCCCATGATTCTTTTCTTTTCTTTTTTCTTCAAGACTCACCATAAGGAGCTCGGGCTGATTTTTGTACAATGAAGTCTCAACAATTCCGCCTTTGATGGTTTCGGTTGTGCTAGCACCGAGGAGGAAAGCGCCACCGAACTCACAGAAACAGGCAATGATCAAGGCTTGGGCAAGGGTAATGGTTCCGGAACCGACAGATGTGGCGAAGGAGTTGGCAACGTCGTTTGCACCGATACCATAGGCATCGACGAAAGCGAAGAAAAGACCAATCCCGAAGAGAAAGGTGTAATCGTGAATTTCCATCATTTTGGGCAACAATTAGCGATGCTGACGAAGAGTTGGTGAAAGAGAGGGGAGGAGAGGGGAGGGAGTAATGAGAGGAGTGAAGATTCCCTTGGCGTGAACAAGGGGTTTCTAGGAAGATGGCGGCTGGCTTTGCAGAAGGAAGGGCAACGAACCAAGATGAGGATGGGGGAGGGAGTGATATTTATACGAACGAAAGATGAGCCTGTTTAGCTACTTCCTGTGGACTACCTCAACCTTCAAGGTCAAGTACCCTCCTCATCCTCACCCTATGAGAGTCCAGCACTGGTGAGCACGCATTGGAGGGAGCAACAAGGTGGGTTGTTCAGCCCCGCTGGTGAATGAACGGACGGTACCGCCCCCATGTGGACCAAGTAGGAATCAATCAAAAATATAGACATTGAATAGAAATGTAAAAAAGAAAAAAGCGATATGCACACAAACACATCGGCGTGAAGGAACCCACGCACACAGGAGTAGCGCCGATCTGTCGCCTGTTCGCCTGGGTCGAGATAGTTGGATTGGGCAATAGGACTTGTCGAGACGATCGGCCAATCAATGAGCAGAACACACCATGGCAGCCTCACCTCGAGCCTCTGTCTCGTGTATGCACTCCCAGCAAAAAAAAACCGTGCTATTAAGACCAAGAAAAAGAAGAAAAAAATACAAGGTCCTATCCTGGAAACGAGGAAGCTGAGGAAGCCGAGAGAGAAAGGCGACAAGTGGTTGGCTGCTCTTTACCAGGGAATTGAGGCCACAAGAAAAAAGGAAAATCTTAAAAGTATAATCTTAATTGACGACAGGGCAATCCCCTCCTCCAAGCGCGCCCCTGTCCAGCCAATAAATTTGCATTTAGGGTGGAACGTGCTACGGCCTATGCACGCTGACTCGGGGGTTGACTCGACTAATCAGCGATCAGAATCTAGCAATGCCTCCCCTCCACGGCCGTTTGCTCGCTCCACTCTCATGTCATTGTTTTTTTTTCTCACTCTCTCACTCTCTCGCATATCTGTGTTGCTGATGCTGCTGCAGCTCTCTTGGCCTGAGGACAAACCAGCAAACAATGGGATTCTCTTTCAGCTCTCTCTCTCTCTCCTTCATTTTGGAGCAAATGAGATGAGAGTCTGCAATGACACGACACACGCATCTCCATTTTGAGTCGTGTCCTCCTTTCCCCTTCTTTTCTTCTTACCCCCCTTTGCCCTTCATGTTGAGGAGGAACTGTCTGTACAGTAGAGATCTCTGAACCACGCGATCGTGCAGAGCGTGTGGTGTTAAAAGAACAAACGATCGTTCCTGCTTTTCGGCTGCAACATTACTAGTGGTTCTGTCTCGAACCACCTTTTAGTGTTTTTTTTTTGTCAGGGCTTCTTTGGTCTTGGTTTACTGGACTTTTTACAAGCCCGTACCCTAAAACTGACACCTTATTGGCGAAGGTTTCTTCGGCTTAATTCTTTGAGAAATCCGTCTGGTGTATGGAATCTCGGCAAAGCACTCCGCAGAACATTAAAAGTAAAGCAAACCTTTACAACGTCAAAGAAGGGCTTGTGCGAGCACGTTGAAACTATCTTTCCTCTCCTTGATTCCGAGGTCACTTTTTATCTTTCTTTCTCGAGTCACCATTTAGCTACTCAAAGAGCCTTCTAGGGACCTGTTAATTGTTCATTAGATATCATATATGCATTATGTACGGTACGTACAGTACAGCTCTTTTTCTACTATCTACATTGCCACTCGCTGACTAGAAAAGGAAGCACTTTCTGCGGGGTATGGAAAATTTCAACAAATTTTAAAAAAAAAAGGAGCATTTCCATATTTGTCTTATACAAATTCAAGTAACTTGGGAGTTAAACTCAATTAGCTAAACAATGGGTATTTGGTGCTGGTTTCCTGTTCAACACCCCTTCAGCTTTTTGTATGCAGCTAACCCCACGCCCAATGCATTCACTGTTATTAAAGGTTCATTCAAGCAACACCGTCGATGACCATAGGAAGTTAGGATGTCCATCAAGACTGGGATGGCTCTTCGTTTTGGTGATATTATTCCCTCTAGCTGTCTCCATTCCTGATGAAGACAGTTGAGCGAAGTCTCTCAGAAAAGAAGACTAATGTGTTTGAAAGAACACCGGCCAATTTATTACAACTTTCTATTCATTTTTGGAACTTGTTAAGTGATAGGGTATTGTGCTGGATCAAAGCAGCCACTTCTGCGAGGGCTGTCTTCTCTCTATGCATGACATCGCCCTCACGATCCACCATCATTTTCAGAATTCCTCGCACAATGGCTTTCTTGAAGGTCCATAATGCGTTGTAAGTGTTTTTGTCCTTTGCTGGGTTTACGTATCTCCAGGCAGTTTCGGCCATATGGCTGCTGGCAAAAGTGTGGCGCCTGTTTTCCCCATTCAACCAATAGATCGAGGGTTGTTGGACGCCGTCGCGTACCAAACCATAGAACCACTCCTCCCAGTGCTCCTCTAACGGCCTTGATCGAGAAACCATCTCATACGTAAACCCATTAGACACATCAAACTCAATGATACAACGACTCTCGGCCACCTCAGCCGCCAACAAGTCTAGACGCTCCTCTAAGCTCAGAGATGGCCCAGGAGGTATCGATTGTACCTGTGACGGTGGTTGAGAAGCATCACCCAGTGTCACCTGTGCCAAATCCTCACACATCTCTATCGCATCGAATTGCTCGGTCAATGGATCTTCCAAGTCAATAGTTTCCACACCATTGTCTTCCATCCCATCCAGATAGTTTTCTGGTGATGGTGAGGCTTGGTTCGACTGTTGCTGGAAGAGAGAAGTAAGTTGAGGTAGAGGAGGCGCTAATACAGTAGCGGGGATAGCTGTGCCATTTAGCCGCCTCAACTGACGAATTCGCTGGAGATAGAGGCTTGGGGCCGCTTGCAGTACATAGAGCATGGCTTGAGCGTGTAGATCCTGAGAAGCTTCGACAGAGTGTTTGAGGGCGGCCGTCTGGACGGAAGATACTGTTTTTACAGTATTTTTGATACCGTTGGCGCTACTCACTAACAGTTCTTTAAACTCTGTCATACTTTTTTTTTTTTTTCCTGGTCGAGTTGTCCTTTGATCGCTCGGAAACTTTCCGCCATCGTGGAGTTTAATAGTCGAAATTCTGCTTCCAAGTAAGGGGCGTTGTGGCGAAGGCTATCCGATTGGGGTGGCGCAAGGGTGGTCATTTTTGCTACAAGCTGGTCCTTGAATGCAAGAAACTCAGGGGTCTTGAAGACTGGCAAGTTGAAGATGTGGTGGTGGCCGTACAGTATTCCATCCTTGGGCTGGAGTTCCAGAAGGGCTACTGCATCTTGTAGTAATACCTTTCTCAGGTGTACAAGGAGGAGCAGAAACTTGAGCCGTAAAACGCCAGCTCTGTTTGACTCATCTGGCATTGGCATGGGATTGGCTCTACCATCGAGCTCGCTCCTGCCCTCCATAATATTTCTGGTCCAGAGAAGCCAATCTGGACATTCCGTAAAAATAATCTTCCTCTATGAATGGAAAGATCTGTCGTTGAAGCTCAACCGACGGTGTTACACAATCGCGCTTGATCCATGGAGGTAGACCAGGCTGAAATGCGCCTGCCATAGCATATGCGACGCCTTTTGGAAGAGGATGCAGGTAGTGGGTATTGAGGCGACTGCCGCCACTAGGTTGCCATCCGCCATGAATCTGGATAGCGGAAAGAGAGGCACCAGCATCGTGCGCATGGTTGGCCCCTGAGTGGCGATAGAAGTGCGTAGGTTGATTAGTCACGATTCCTGTCGCCCTGAATAGTCGAGACATGCCATCCAAATGCGCGTTAGGTGAAAGTTGCTGATGCTGTTTCTTTTGCCATTTCCATGGACCAGATAAATATCTCGCCATTGGTTGTCGTGAAGATCCGGTTTACCCTCCCTCGTGCTGAAAGGGAAATGGAAATAAGAGAGATAGATAAAGGTAAGTACACTTTCGAGTTGAGCGCTAAAGAGGGCTTTGAATGGATACGACTTACTGTCTGCCAAAGATAGAACAGATAGAATGCGAGGGACCCAATCGGACAAATTTCTACATCAGAATTCCGAACAGCAACACCGTATGTGCAGCCACCATACCGCAGAGTTTTCCCCTGCGTCATGATCAGGACGATGGCAAAAGTGCTCGGACGAGGTCCTGTAATCGCACCAGTCATGTTCGCGAAGTGGTGAAAGTTGATGTGAGGTAATTTGGCCATTCGGATATTCTCACCACGCATCATCATAAAGTGTTTCCAGGAAACAATCAGGCGAGAACGAAGGCTGGTAAGTTTTGTGTGGCAAATTCCCTGCCATATTTGCTGTCCTCATGCTTCTGATATCGATCTATCCATGCCGCCTTCATTACATCACGCAATTTATCGAGCTCCTTTCCGTCTGCATGATTGATAGTAGCGTATTTTTTTGGATTCCATCCTTGGGTCGCCTGCAATTCGTGTTTTGTAAGCGTTGGTGATTGCATCGACTGCTGCTCCGCGTATGGCATGTACGGGGCCGCCTCCTTCCTTTTAAGACCCCACTGCTCCCTTGCGACATTCGAAGATCGTTAACGCCGTTGATATGTTGGAGTAATGTTGACATACTGGGCAGAACTTTGACACGCCTGGATACAGCTCTTCCTCTTCCATTGACATTGATTTCGAAAACCTGAACAGAGTTAGTCGCAAAAAAGGTAACACAGCCATTTTACGCCTCCCTCCGCCATCATCTCCTTCCAATGCCGTGCCTTCTTTCAGCCAGAGAAAAAAACTTTTCATATTCGACTCGAAAATCAACCTTCTTAGTCCCTTCTATCCGGTATCCTTTCCGCTTGCACCACCGCTACAAGTAAAAATAACAACAACAACAAAACAAACAAAAAAAAAAAAAAATGAGTAATATGCGGTCGTCTTTAAATTTTGTGAGAGTTCTTACTTACTTACCCTCCAGTGTCGATGAAATTGACCATATGCCGCCCTAGTGCCTCGCGCATGCTGTTGAATTCGCAAGTCTGACGACTCGTATAGGGCTACTTTCTCCCTGTGTTTCAAGCGAATGGTCTCCAACTCCTTCTTAGTGAGCTTGATTTTGTTGGGGTTGGATTCCTTGGCCTTGCTCAAAAAAGTCGCCTTCATACTCTCAAACTCACGGTTCCATCTCATGCGCTGTAGGTATCTCTCGTAAGTCTCTCCTGGACTCTGCATCGAAGTTGTCTCTGTGGTAAATTGGTCTTGATCCTGGTGTTGCTGTAGCTCTTCAACGTCCTCGGTATCCTCAAGCCACTGTGGTCTAGATCTTTGCGCTGGTCTAATCGCGACCTTTTCGTTGATAAGTGATTGCATCCATGGGCCTTCCGCTTGGCAGAGGTATGAGGGTGAGTCGTTTCAGCTGTGGTGTCCTCTTCCTCATCCTCTTCTTCACTACTGTCGCTGTAGTCGCTATCAGTATCGTTTGCCGTATTGTCCATTGGAAACTGAGCGAAGTAACGCTCGTAGAAAAAATGAAGGGGATAGTTGGCCTCATCAAAAGACCTGGGTCCATCATGAGACTCCTTTTCTTCCTCGTCATCCTCCTCTGGAATCGGCCCATTGATGTTCCTCTCTCTTGTCCGAAGTCTCTCTTCTTCTAGAAGACACTCTTCCTGAACCCCTTGCTCATCCTCTACAATGACTTCGTTTTCATTCTCTCCAGGAAGTCGGTCTCGCGAATTTCCAGTTGATGGCTCTCCAAGGTAATCGGGATTGTAACCAAAAAGACAGCCATCAGCATAGAACCGATCGACACGTCCTGGTCCGAGAACAGAATAGAGGTCTGTTTGACTAACAGTGGGTGGGTGGCTCTCTGTGTTGATGACGGCGGGGTCATTGATTGTGCTATCGTCAACAGGATCGTTGGTTGAATTATTGGTAGCGAGATTGTCGATGGTGTTATTGTCGGTGGGAATATTGGTGGCGATACTACTAGCGGGATTGTTGGTATTGGTATCGCTGCTATTATGGCTTTCAAGGATGTCATATTCAGTGGCCTTTTGCTTTCCTTTCCCTCGACTGATCGCTGCTTGCTTAGATCCTTTAGGCCGTCCTCTCTTTTTGGCTGCCACTGGTGCTGTAGTTGACGACTCTCTGGGGTGAAATGAGGGTGATGGTACGAACACAAAAAAATGTTTTGCTCTTGCTCTTGCCGATGCTGCTTTTGATGACTCTCCGCGACAAGGCGTGGACACAAACACGAAAGGATTAGGATGAGAGAGCTAGTTTCTTGCCCCATTTCCAACTCCTCAGAAATGGAGGCCTCCAAGGTCATGATGATGAGATGAGGAATGGCTAAAAAAATGGCAGTGGTGTTATTTTTCCTCCAAAGGGCTGTTTTCAGCTTTCCCCTGGAGATAGGAGATGAGCTGGCGAAAACTTTTTAAGCCACGGCTGGATCATTTCTCCTATTCAATCGGTATATAACTGTACTCAATCGGTACTGCTCTCTGCTAATAAAATGTACTACCAATGGTGAAAAGCGACTCACTAATGTTGTTCCGTGATTTCCTGTTCGGGTTGGAGAAGGAAGGGAAAGTGGGAGAGAGAAAAGGGGGATTTGTGTGCGGAAATGTGTTTGGTGATAGACTTTTGGGATTGATGAGCCATTGTCGGACAGCAGGGGTAGGATGCCGCCCCCACGGGCGCAAAGGGGGTGCATGATTGGCCGCTTGATGTGGCTGTAACTGTGTTACCTTAGGATTTGGGAGGGTGGGGGTGAGCCACGACGCATTACACTGGACTACAATTCTTTTTTACAGCTGACCTCAGACCAGCAGAATTCGCAGCAGCAGAGCCCCATGTTTTTGTCTTTCTCTCACCATTCGCCTTGCCTACCCGTTACAGGCCGACACTCATGACCATGTCTTTCCCGTCTCGCTCTCTTTTCTTGCTCTTTTCTTGCTCTTCTTGCTTCTGCACAGACAACATATTGGATGCTGCTTTGGGTAAAAAGGTAGGAACCGATGTTTATTCGTCAGCCTAATCAACATTCTAATACTATCGTCCTGTAAGGTTGATCATCAGTGTTTTTTTTTGTATTCCCAGGTGAAAATGGTAGAGGTTAGGCCTGCGATTGCCCGTTGTGTACCTGGTAGACCAACCTTTTTGGGCTGCTCACCTTTCTCAGCACGAGCTCACCCTAAATCGGAAGTGGAAACATGCACACGCACCTATTGCCCTGCACTGCAACACAAAGGTGACCTCGAGCAACAACAACAAAAAAAAAAGAGAAGACAGATCGAATGAAATTGCTTCAGGGACGCAACGTGCTATTCAAGGTTGCGTGTCTTCGGCTCTCTCGAACCTCCCACAAAGTCGGACAAAAAAAATAAAAGAGGTCTTGTGCGTCCACAGTTGCTCAGTTCCGACCGTCCGACCTCTTTTTTTTTTGTTTCCCTCCCTTCTTTGTCACCGAACGTGAAAAACCTTGGCGGTGCTTTCTACATCCTGCAGCAGACAAATCATTCCATTCTCTTATGTCCATTAGACTTCCAAACCAATTGTCCCGATCTTATGAAGAGAGTTCCTCGCGATCCAAGACCACTTTCCGGATACTGAGAATCTCACCTATTTTTTTTATCCTCCTCTCCTCTTCTTCCTCCACCACCAACTCTTCGACCACCACCTCCCCCTCCCCCTTCTTCTTCCTTCTACCTCCCTATTTTGGGTTACGATCTGCTGCTGTTGCATCGCCAGTAGATTGGAAAGGAAGCAGTCGGGTGTACAATGATATGTACCTTCTGCGGGTCTAGTGAAGGTTCCAGGCACCCTCTTGAATGACCCTGCATATTTTTTAATAGAGGAAGCCAAAAGGCGGAGAAAAAAATAGCCAAATAGGCGACATCTCGTCCCCCGCCTCCCCTCCTTTGGAACAGCCCTCTCTCTCTCTCTCTTGCTCACCATTGAGGGAAAAAATGGATCCGCATTTGGCGCAGTACCAAGTCATTGGGTATATCCTACGGACGCGTTACGCAAACACTTTACTCAGCCTATGGTCCTTTTTTTTTTGGGGGGGGTGGGAGAGGAAGGGAAAAGTTTTTTTCCCTGCACTAGACCAAGGGCACCATACGCAGGAGTTTGTGTTGAGGTTCTTTTTTTTTTTTTTTTTTTTCCCTAACCATCATCGAGCCGATTTCAACTTTTCGCTTTTTTTACCCGCAAGCTAGCTCATTGCGCAACACGAATACACACAGACGCACGACTTGCATCTCTATACACTTTTTTTTTTCTTCTTCCCTACTGCGTTGACACTATCGCCTTGTTCTTCATGCACAGGGGCAATTGCGTGGTGGTGATGATAGAGTGCGTAGCCAGGAAAACGGTAAGTGTTGGGGGAGAGAAGGTGGAAGAGAAAGAGAAAGAGAAAGAGAAAGAGAAAGAGAAAAAGAAAGAGAGAAAGAGAAAGAAAGAGAAAGAGAAAGAGAATCACCTATGCTGCTTACTGTAAAGTCTGTACCTAGACAAGACTAATTTTTGACTTGAGGGGTAGTGAGAATACACAGAGATAGGGGAAGGAAGGAAGGGGGGGGAAGAGGGAAGAGGAAAAAAAAAAAAAAAAAGGACCTCTTTCATGTTTTGTTCTTAGGGTTCTTTTTTTTGCACCTCTTCCAACCAAGATTGATGTGAAGTACCAAAAAAAAATAACAAAAAAAAAGAGAGAGAGAATGAGAGAAAACATAGAATCCAAGGGGTGAACAGGAGAAGCGAAGGAGAAAAAAGGAAAAAAAGAGACTTGAACAAAAAAAAAAAAAATGGGGCTGGGCTTGCCTGTGTGCAGCACGTTACGTCTCTCACGCGACGCGTTTCTCTTTATTAAGCAAGAGAGTAAGAGTGAGCGAGTGAAAGGGAAGGGGAGAGAGGAGGAGAGGAATAACTCACTGCGGCATCCGATGCTGCCTTTTAACCCTTTGAGGAAAAACGGACAAACTCCAAGCCTCACCACTACTGCAGCTCCCGCTGCCGCTGCCACTAGTGTTCCCCTATTGCTCCTCTATCTACTGAACAAGAACCATGGTGAGCGCCTTTACTATTATTGTTATTATTATTTGTTATATCTTTTTTTGTCGCTATGCTTGTCATGCATGGTCCAAGAACCCTCATGCCATCGAGTGGGCTGTAATAGGAGAGGAAAGAAGGGGTACTCTTTGGTACTGATCTTCCAGGGCACTAAGCACATCTGGGCCACTTTTTGGAAAATGAGCCGAACCCGGTGTGTTTATTATTTTTTCTTCTTCTTCTTTGGACGAGGAGAGAGAGAGAGAGAGAGAGAGAGAGAGAGAAGAGCGAAAGAGATAGAGGTTTGCGTCAGGAACAAATGAACGAGGATACTTGTCCCGAGCACTCAAAGGGTCCATTTCTTTTCAGCTTTGAGTATCGGTGGGTCTGGACAGGGAAGGGGAGAGAGAGCGAGGGAGCGAGAGCAAAAGAGATTAGGAGCTGGTGGTATCGAGTGAGTTGGACCGATGATCTCTCTTGCTTTTTTTTTTTTGTTGATGTTGTTGCTCTGTTCTGTCTGCAGCCGACAAGACAGAGAACGACCGAGGAGAGAGAGAAAGAAAGAAAAAGAAAGAGATAGAGAAGAGAGAGAGAGAGAGAGAGAGAGAGAGAGAGAAAAGGAATAATGACGATCACGCGAGGTTCATCTCTCCCCCGGTGGAAGCGACGACCAGATGACGCAGCCACGTCGGGTCCTGTGCGGCATTCATTCGTGCCGACTGGCTAGACCTTAGTCAAGCCAATACCTGGGCCAATGCTGGGCCAATGCCACTTTTATGCCAGGCGAAGCTTGGACTTTTTTTTGTTTTTTTATTATTATTTGACTTGCCCAGGGCCCAATGTGGTCGTGGCTCTGTGCTCAGCAACAGCAGAAGTAGAGAGCTCCCTTTTTCTTTTTCTTTTATGCGGACTGTTTGTGAACAAGGAAGCTGGACCATGGGAGAGAGAGAGAAGGGGGGAGGAGGAAGAGGAGGAAGAAGAGAAACTCTTTTTTTTCAGAGTTGCTCTTTATCTTTCGTTCTCTCTTTCTCTCTTCCTCCTCTTTCACTTTCTTTTTCATTCTCTCATTCTTGTCTCCCATCATTCACTGCTTTTTACATTCACCCGCCGCTGCCACTGCTCGCATCCCTCTCTCTTTCTCTCTTTCTCTCTCTCTCTCACCTTCTCTGTCCAAACCTACTTTTTCGCATTTACACATCAGCCTCGTGCCTCGAAAACCACAGGAAGCAGGAATCCCAAATCGCTGTCTGCAGAGCAATAAAAATAAAGCATGGACCGACCTGCAAAGGGATCTGCTGCAGCTTCCAACAAACCTAGTGTGAGTGTCTCCACCACCACCACCACCGCTACTTCCAGGACGCGGTCCCCGCGTCATTCACCCTTGGAACACTCTGCCCTCTCACACAGCATCCTCGGTGTGCGCCATGGCATGGTGGACTCTTCCAGCCACGAAGCCCATGGCCATGACAACCATGGACTGCATATCCATGGTCATGAGCATCGATCCAGACAAGACCATCACCACAACTGCCCAGGCCATGGATCGGAATCGGGTCACTCTGACAAGGACAATGACTTTGCACCACTGATCAGGACTTCGGAGCACAATTCATCCTACTCATTCTCACTACCCCATTCATTGGACACAGGACACTACTCTGATAGTCTGGACGGATCACCACCCTTGTTGTATGGCGATTCTTTTATTGACCATCAACCCATGCAGCGACAGTACCAACACCACCTCCAGCAACAGCAGCACCAACACCAACACCAACAGCAACTCCAGCCGTCTCAGCACCTGCTACAGCCTCCACAACTCCACCTACATCACCTCCAGCTGGACCACACAGACCACTTGTCTCCTCAATCCTCTTCACAGCCTTCTCCAAAGCCAACCACCTCTCCAAGGTCGTTACAGCCGTCTCAAGATCTTGACAGTAAAGGATCAGGCTCAAGGAAAAAACCCCTCCGTACGACCGAATCAACACCAACGACCACGACAGCGCCAACGCCATCGACGACGATGCTGGGCGCAGAGTCTGCGCAAAACACAACTGCTGTCGCTGTTTCTGCTGCTGCTGCTGCTCAACAATTGGGGACTACATCGTCCTCATCCCACCGCCTTCGCCGTGGATCAGGATCAGGATTTTCTCCCGAACCCTCACGGACACCTTCGTTCACTTCGGACAGGAGTCAACCTCGCGCGGAGGATGACCCTGCGGCCAATGTGACCCCAGGACTGTCTGCTAAATCCAGTCCTCATCTCAGTGAACGGAGTAGTAGTGGCGATGGAAGTGGTCATAGCAGCAGTGGTCATAGCAGCAGTGGTCATTCGGACGACTTGAACAGGACCATAAAGGAAGAAGAGTCATTGATCATGCCAAGGATTATGACAGGGGCCCAGGAAGAACCTCCTCCCGCCACATCCCATGCTCGACTTTTGGACCATTCCCGAGGACGGACCAGTCTACTCGTAGCTTCGCCCACAGCCTTGGACTCTATGGGTCCACGCATGATGACACCTTCGCCCGTGCCATTGCATGCAAGACTCTCTAGAATCCAAAAGGAAGCTCGAAGAGGGGGCTCAAGGGTATTGGATATGGAGAACAGTGGAGCATCTCAGCACCATTATGACTATGAGGATGTCACGGACTCGAGCTATGACTTTTCCAGTCGCCGCCACTCTGTAGCAGAGGAAGATGTAAGACTGAGTGTGTGTGTGAGAGAGTATGACCATGGAGCACACAACATTATCCTTATCCCTGCCATTGAAGAGGGGTTGGGGGAGGGCAAGGGAGAGGAGAGGGGAAAGGACCTCGCAAAATAATGGGGTCATGCGCACCATCTCTGACCGAGTTGCATACTCTCTTTGTACCAAATGCTCTTTTCCCCTTTGGATCTCTCTCTCTCTCTCTCTCTCTCTCTCTCTCTCTCTCTCTCTCTCTCTCTCTCTCTCTCTCTCTCTCTCTCTCTTCTCTCTCTCTCTTACACTCTCTCTTCTTTACTTTACTCTCACTTTATTTTGGGCATGGAATGGGGTTCGAAAATAGGTATGTTATCCGCCACCCGCCGCTAACCAAGCTATCAACTATGCAGCTCTCGAAGAGTATATCCGGCAGGAGCAGATAAAAATGCAAAAGGTGTTACTCGGTGCAGATCCCAACAATGGGGGGCGAGGAAGTCAAGGTAGAGCCAAGAATGGAGCCGGCGGACTGTTGTCCAAGCTGAAAGGGGGCTCTTTCTCCAACTCGTCCCCATTGTCGTCCAAGGCGACCAAGGAAATTAATTATGGATCCATATCAGGTCCGAATGCTGTGCCGCCCGAGCGAGCCTATAGTCTTTTTGGAGAACGAGATAAAAGTCAGGTAAGAAAAAAGAGTCGATGTTTGGTTCAAGGCCTCTTTTGATCATACCTGTCTTGACTGATCCATTTCTTTGAAACCCCTGGTTCATTGACGGAATCTCTCCTTCCTTGTGGAATAGATCCCTCTTGATGATGCGTACCGCTTCACTCTCTATTCTACCGCTTCGGTTACGATACATGCCCAGACGTTGGGAGAGATCCCGCCTCGAGGACAGTCTTTGTCCAGTATGCTGCAGGCCGGCTATTTCTGGCTAGACGTTCTCGCTCCAACAGACGAAGAGATTCGAATGTTGAGCCAGGTCAGTACAGTGAGAGCAGATGCTGCGGGAACTCTAACCCCTCTCTACTGCCGCCCCGCACCCCTCCCCCCACTGCACTTTTAAACACTATCATTAGGATTGGCAATGTCGTCCGCTTCTTCTTCCTTCTCCTCATTGTCATCATCATGACTACCGTACTCTGTTGTGATGCGCAGATATCTTCGCCTATATATATCTATATCTCTCTCTCATTTGTTTGATCACGGGTAAAGTCTTCTCTCCGCTCACCATCTCTATTCGCGTCTCTATAATTTTGATGATAGGTCTTCCGAATCCATCCCCTCACCACAGAAGACATTCTGATGGAGGAGGGTCGAGAAAAGTGCGAAATGTTCCTCAATTACTACTTTGTCTGCTTCAGAACGTTTGTTCTGGATCCTAATAGTCATAATTATCTTCAACCTCTGAGTGTCTATACCCTCGTCTTTCCCGAAGGCATCATCTCTGTAAGTGTACATTCTGGGAGAGAGAGAGAGAGAGAGAGTAAAGTGGCCGGGTGAACTCTTTGCATAGAACGCCACATCCTTTGTCTGAAAAGTATAGGAGAGAGGAGAGAGAAGAGAGAGAGGGAGAGAGGGAACGCACTATGTCGCGCTAGTGGTGCTAGTGGTGCTTTTTCTTTTTACTTTTTAGGGAGAAGTACTAAAAAAAAAAAAAAATGAACGCTCTATCTAATCCGCTATTTAGTATCATTTTCGGCCCGTGCCACACTGCAGGAATGTAAGGAAGCGAATCAGACACCTAAAGGAGCGGATGGAGGTGACACCAGGTAAGAGATCTCCAAACTCGAGATCAACATGATCTTTAAACCTTGCACACCAATATGCCATTTTTCGATTCCTTAGTGTTTAACCAAATCTCTTTCTCTCTCTCTCTCTCCTCCTCCTCTTCCTCTCACATGACTTTAGATTGGATCAACTATGCCATTATCGATGATATCGTAGACACATTTGCACCCTTGATCCGTCAGGTTGAGACCGAAGTCGACATGATTGACGAACTGGTCTTGATTCTCAAAGAGTCGGAGCAGGCAGATATGTTGCGACGTATTGGTAACTGTCGAAAGCGTGTCATGAGTCTGCTTCGACTATTGACGGGTAAGGCTGATGTGATCAAGGGTCTAATCAAGCGATACGAAGGCAGGGTTGGACGAAAGGGCATGGGGGAGATTGGTCTCTTTATGGGAGACATTCAAGGTAAAAAGAAGACAAAAAAAAAGCTTTTTTTGTATTTTGAGCTGCTTCTTTGTGTTACCCTGACCCTCTCTTCATCCTCCCTGTTGTTAACTGAATGCATGATGGCTTTTTTTTTTTTTTTTTTTTTGAATCATTGAACACGTTTAGACCATATTATTACTATGTTACAGAACCTTTCCCATTATGAAAAGATTCTCTCTCGATCCCACTCCAACTATCTTGCCCAGATTAATATTGAAATGACTTCGGCCTCGAACGAGACGAACGATGTTCTCACCAAGTTGACGGTCCTGGGAAGTATTCTTTTGCCCATGAACTTGGTCACGGGTCTCTGGGGAATGAACGTCCCTGTCCCAGGACAAGAGTCGGAGGATCTGAAATGGTTCTTTTGGATTGTCACGTCGATCTTCATGGCAGCTTTTCTCTTTTTGCTGATAGCACGAAAGATTAAGCTACTATAGTAATGTCACCACCATGTCTCTGTCCCTTCTCCTCTGAATAAAAACATAAAAAAAAAAAAAAAAAAAAACTCACGCGACTGACAAAAAGAGACTAACGACTACATACTAACCTTGTTCCCTAGATATATAGAAAGAAAGAGCAAGAGATGTGTAGTAAACAAAATCGATCACAGCTAAGCCTCTCTCTCGGGGGACCGGCCGATGGCAGGAGGGAGAGGAGGAGGAGGAGTAGGAAATAGATGCATCAGACCAACAAAATAAAAAGGTTCCTTCCTTCTTCTTTTTCTACAACAAACGGCACATCCATCCGGTCTCTCCAATGTTGTCGTCAAGGACATTGACACAGGCCTTTGCTGGCGCCTTTGGTCGGCAGCAGGTCCATGCAGCTCTCATGCCCAAGGCCATTGCCCCTGTGGCCTCAACAACTCGTTTCATGTCCAGTCTTCACCAACAGCATAACCAAGCCGCGGGATCTCTTTCTTCTTCTCAGAATGATTACTCGAGCTTGGAGGGATTCCAACTCAAGCCTGCATCGCCTTCGTATTTCACCACGAACCCCATCTACAACGAGTTGCTTGTGAATCTGGATTTGGCGTACCGTCAATACCGTCCCTTCAGCTCTCCCTCCAAGCAACAGACTCGTCCCAACTGGATGGGAAAGGAGGCCTTGGCCAAGGCCGTTGGAGTGGAGAGTCTCAAGACATCTCAACATCGTCATATCATCACCAAGTTGAACCAACTCGCTAGTTTGACCCCTCGTCCTCCTTCTGTTGAATTGCTTTTCCAACAGTACACTCGACCCGAGGCTGAGGCATCTCAGACAGCCAAGCCTAGAGTGGTGGATCATTTGGGTAGAGCTTTGGCAACAGGACGTAGGAAGGAGTCCAGTGCTCAGGTCTATGTGGTCGAAGGAGATGGTCAGATCCTGATTAACGGCATGGATTCGATCGAGTACTTTAAGAAGGCACAGGATCGTGAGAGGCTTATGAAGCCCTTTGATGTGACCAACTTGATCGGAAAGTATAACGTCTGGGCTTTGGTCAATGGAGGAGGCACTACTGGTAAGTGAAGGAAAGAAAAGCCAGGGTGTAATTCTTTATGTTATATTCGATTTTTTTTTTTGGAGTGCGAGATATTTGTAAAGACTCTGTGAGACTAATAAAGAGGGGAGGGACTCTCTTTGATAGGTCAAGTCGAGGCGATTGCGCTCGGAATTTCCAAGGCCTTGGTCACCCATACTCCTGAGCTCAAGCCCACTCTCCGCAAGGGTAACGTTTCTCTTCTTCTTCTTCTTCTTCTTCTTCTTCTAGACTCTTTTTATTTGGCAATGCGTTTTCTTGTATTTTTTCTTGTTGTGAAAAAGAGTGGCTCTAGAGGACTACGCGCTGACCGCATTTTTTCTATTTTTTTCTCTCCATCTTGATCCTTCATCTCTAATAGCTGGATGCATTACCCGTGATATGCGTGTTGTGGAACGTAAGAAGCCTGGTCAGTACGGAGCAAGGAAAAAGTTCCAGTGGGTCAAGCGTTAAAGAACGAGGACTGGTGCTACTTTTCTTTCCCTTCGTCTCTTTCTATTGTTTTTATTTTCTTTCTCTTCCTCCTCCCCCATTCATGTAAACAAAATAAACGGACTCTTGTTTTAAAGTCAGTGATGACAACACTTTGGACGCGATCTATAGGGAGAGAGAGAGATGGAAGGGCTCGGGCCAAAGAAAGATATGGCATTCAAAAGTTTCAGACAAGCCTGCAGATCGTTTCCTCTTAGCCATAGATGGCGATCCTGGTACTGATAACTGCATAAAGTATGGTCACTAACAGCTTCCAAGTCTTTACCTCCTTTCTGTTGGGTGAGCATTGTCAGGCGCGATGAGCCTGGCACAAGGCGGAGGACCATCCAGGATACAGAGGAGCTTGGTCGAGTCGACACATGAAAGGTAGAATAAGTTACAAGATATCCCGCCCCCACGACATACATTGCAAGCACAAGGATAAGGCTGTGGAATCTATCGACAGCCACATATGCTCGCTCATGTATCAGCGTTGCGTGCTCCAGAGTCGCGGCTTTGTCCTCAAGGAGGTAGATCCCCAGTTTGTGGAGCATGCATTTGGTCGGATCAAAATCATTATAGGCCGCACCGTCACCCTTCGTTTCCAAGCACAGGGAGAGATGGACACGCATGATGGTAGAAAGCACCGTCTTGGGCGTACGAGTTGCAGATGTGATATATTATTAGAGTTAGTAAACACCAGTTTATAGACGACTAGGGCGGCTCCGGCTGCCCTGTTGCCACTTAATACTAAAGTGAGATTACACCCACGAATAAAAACTTTCTAAGCAGCCTCCAGATACTCAACAGCCATCATCCACGTACGCATGAGTGGTCGCATTGCCAACTCCCTACGTAGCCCCTGTTGCGCCCTTTCGTCGTCTATGAGTCAGAGTCCATCGTCAGCACTTTTATCAAGCTCCCTTGCCTCTCCATCACATCCAACTTTGCCTTACCTAGGACATACGCCAACACTGTCACATCCGCTTCCCTGCATGCCTTTGTGAGATCTAGTCTCCACCAAAGTTGGATTGTTCAAATCCGAGAAATCACCGTGGCTAGGCTGGTGTCCTCTGGCATCGTTGCGTCTACCAAGCGCGTTTGCTCACAGCGATGATTCCTATGGATTCCCCCTCCCCCCATTCCACTATAGTCTTACACCCTCCCCCCCCCCAGATCTGCGTTCGACCATACTCCTAGATGGTCTCAAAGAACCGTGCTGCCATGTGCCTTGCTGGTTGATTTGGCGTCCTATAAGCATCTGCTTCAACTTTTTGGACCACCACGTCCGATAACAACCTCTGGTATGCTTCTCCAATCGTATATGTCCTGTTCCTTATTACCTCCTATTTTCTCTTCTCGCGCTTCCTTGGTCGTACATGCTTGACAGCTCCAAAAAAAAACAACAACACCTGTGACCCCGAGTTTTAACATAGCCGAAATATGAAAAGTTAGTGGAGCGGCCATTAGAGACCTGGATATGTTCTTTGGCGATGAATCGAGCCGTGTCGACTTTTTTTTTTTCAACAACTTGACCCTCTCTACTTCCATTGATCCTGCCACCAATACACCATACAGCTGTCGATGAGGCGTAAGTTCTCTCATGAATGTACTGTTTGCCCCATGTCACCCCTTTTCCTTGCGGCTTCGCCGATCGCTCAATCTTTCTCCAGTGCTTGGCGTTGTTCGTCATGCCTTCTTTTCTGAACGCATGTGGTGTGGTGTTGAATTCTTAGAAGAAAAAAAAAGTCGGGTATTATTCGACTTTTGAGAATCTCTGGGCCACCACCCCCACCCCCACTGTTGGTCAAGCATCTCCTTGCGGTTCCGGCACATCGACAAATCCAGACCGGCCATATCTCGTGTCAGCGTAAAGCATCCAGGGACTCCCTTGGTCAGTTGGCTGCAGACACCTTATGTCTGTGACATCTGTCAGGACTCTGAAAGACTGCTTTCAATCGCGAATGGAGATGGGCCCATGAAGTAGAGAGAGAGATTTTAAAAAAAAGGTATCCATGTGCCAGATCAGAGAACATTGCAAAGCGGTAAAGAAAAACACTAGCCAGTTTTGTAGGCACATGTACACCAACTCAAGCTCTAAACCATCAGGATGGTGATATAGCTTTTCTCCAAGGTCGTTTACAATCTTTACTGCATCAAAGGTTTTCATGAAGATTGAGGTGGCACTGGCGTAAGGAATATCATTTGAAGGATCCTTTTTTAATATCTGTCCAGTCTTCATTTCTGAACAACTCCTTGGTGTACGAATCTTGCATATCCACCATGAAAGAGTGGGTTGGGCCAAGTCAACAAATAATGTAGAGCTATTAAAAAAGCGGAACGGTTTGTGCGCATCTTACACAATTTATCAAGGAGGACTCCTTACTCGACGACAGTTACCGGACAATGATTTTACAAAACCGAGCTGACTCCGATCGTGTCATGAGAACCTACGATCGTTTGTGAGGATATCGATCACATCTGGGATCTCATCTGAACAATAGCCAAGATGTCCAGTTTAATCTGTGCTGTAGGTGTTAGCAGCCGTCGTGTTCATGTTGACTGAGCTGGTAGAGGCGGCAGTAGTGGTCGACTGAGAGTAACCGAGAGCTAATGGAATCATAAGGTTCCGTGTTAAGCATGTTTTACACACTATTGGGGAATGGACACTGTTGACGAACAGCCGTTTATGAGGTTGACTGTTCTGTACTGACATTAAGAGAAGATAGTGTCTCATGCCCACTCTGTTACTGCGTTGCGGATAACGGCCCCTACTGTGAAGTGCGCCGACACTTTCGCCAGAGTTGCTGCTGTTTTTTTTAGTCACAACTTGAGAACATAAATGAGGTCGGAACTGATGTGCCTTGTCAATCTTTTACACATTGAACTGGTCTAGAAAACAGCGGAAGGGGATTTTTGCGTGTGTGCCACCTAACTACATCACACAAAGGATTCTGGAGCCATACTGCTACCAGGGGTCGCTTGTGATTAGGATGAAGGGCTGTTCCAAAGGTGCCCTCCAGTCCTGTCCCCAAGTTGCAGATACTGGGTCTATTCTGATGAATCAAATAGGACTAGACTGGTTCACATATGAGTCGCACATATGTTATTCGACGCGAGGGGCAGCGACAACTGTAACCCCCCTTCTGGTATGAGTGTCGATATTTTCTCTGTATGTCTCTGAGTGTGGCATAGAACTGATGGATGCTACCGATCTTGGCCTTCACAGAGTCAAACGACGGGGATCTTATCACAGGGGAGGGTCTTATTCAAGCATCCCGGTCAACACAAGCTCGGCCGATGGCCATCCAAGAACACTAACTGACATAATCTCAGTTGATAACCATCCCAAACGAGCCTCTCGTAGATCCTGTTGATTCTATAGAAGACGAGCACGGATCAACAGACGACAACACTTGTCTTACATCGACATGGGCTCGAGCAATCGCGGAATGCAACCGCTAACCAGCTTCCTTGATATCTTAGTTTTTCGACCCTCCACCGAGTTACTATGTCGTCCGGAATGGCTAAGGTGAGCATACGAAAAGCTCTTGACGTTTGAATATTTTCAATGTAAACTCTTTAGTGGCGGCATATGCGAGTGGAGCTGTAGTATCAAGGCTGGTTCCTCATAGGACTTTGGGCTGGAGCCAACTGCGATTGTTTAGATTAAGTAGAGGGAGAGAAAGTTATTGAGGTTTGAAGAGTAACCGTGAAGTGCTTTGGGGTTGCAAAAGATAGTCCTTTTTAAAGGCGATCCCATTATCGAACAATCTCACCAGTAATATCCCAGCAATGACATCGACAATTACGCTGCCAATAGCACGACCAACGACTGTATTAAACAATAGCACAATCAGCGATCCCGTCGTCATCACATTCATTACTAGTCAAGCGGATATCTATTTTGTTCTCGGTTCAGAGCGTGTCGATTGGTCCTACACTGGTAGCTGTCTTTCTGGCAAAGGTCCTGAATATCCTGGTGAGCCGTCAACTGGGGACACGCAAGATCCAACTTCCTTGGAGAGAATGAAAAACGAGGTCATTGTTCTGGACGAACAAGAGGGCTAGAAAGAGCGACTTCCAGAAGTGGAGAGCTTTTGGGCAAGGAGAGGCAAAAGACAGCATCTCGCACCGACGATGAACAAATTGGTGGTCATGGGATCTGGTAGTAGCCCACCTCTTGCATTCAGATCAAACATAAAAAGCGCGGCTGTGTTCAGTGCAGTTCTTTACGTTACCTCTTAGCACAGTCATCTCGTCTTTACACAAAAGGAGGGGTTTTTTTTGACTGAGTATCAAGTTCTGGAAGGACCTCTGGTGCGCCTTTTTTTTTTTTTTTTTTACTGATCTACTGATCTACTACTTTCTTCCAGGTATAGGATGAAAACTTTTGGCCGGAAAATCCAAAGATGTGATCAAATCCTAGGTTCCAGCAAGCTTTGAGTGACTCCAGACCATAGCAGAGTATTTGGTCATTGGCTGGGCAAAGTAGGTTTAAAAAGGTCTATCATGTTTTGAAACTTGCACTTTGTCTTCCTCGAGGCGCTGGGAGTGCTAAAGGAGGTATCATCGTAAATCCTTGAGATCTGCCGTATTTATATCAGTTGAAGATGGAGGTTTCTTCCGGGAGGAGGAGGAGGAGGAGGAGGATGGCTGTCAATGAGCCCTTGTGCTAGATTAGAAATAAAGAGTTGGTTTGTCTCCAAGAGAGGAGGGGAGCGGAAAAAGAGGAAGAGTACACCAACTTGACTGGGACTCATATATTTTAGTGCTTGAAAAAGACATTTAGTTTTCTTTTGCAACACCAAGAATTCAAGATTGATATTTTCTAGGTACCAAAAAGTGGAGGAATGGATATTGGAATGGATCCAATATTAATAAAAAATAATAGTCGTGCAGCGCATTTTGCTACTGCCTCGCTCCTGTTTGAAACGACAACATCTATCTAAAGAATAGCAGTTCTATTAACAACTACGCTTTTCTTCTCGAGGTAAAGATAAGTCACGGGAAGGGACACCAACGACTTGTAGAGATCGGGAAGGGGAGTGATTACCTCAAGCGTTCGGCTCGCCACACAATGAACTCTGGCTTAACATCTTTCTTTTATCTAAAAGGTAGGGTTTTTGCAGAGTGGATAGAATATCAATAAAAGATATTTTGTGGCAAGTGTCTGCGGGCGGATCAAATTAGGATGGGTCCGTAAAGTCCCCGCATGTTGACCAAACGAAAAACTGACTGAATGACTATCGGATGAGAACCAATCAAGAGTGTTCTTTGTCCAACCCTTCACTTATCACCGAGTCAAATGCTTGCAGCCGAGAGACATTGTTATTTGGGGATTGCTCTTGGCTCCTACCTTTTGAGTTAAAGGGGTCGAGGAGGTAATACTACAGTCTGTTCACGGTGAATGTGAGGTTTAGCTGTTTAGCAAGGAAGAGTGAAGAGATGACGGGGACATATATTTATTTGGGATCTTCTGGGCTCGGTCAATACTTTGAGACGGCGCAGCAAACAATTGCAAGGCGAATGGAGTTTTGTTAACAGAAAGAAGGGTGCCTTTATTGAGTTGGAGAGGGAACGGGTTTTTAATAGATCCTTCCTAGGCTGGAAGGCCTAGGATTGCATTTACTACGATATACTGAACGGTGATGTGAATCGGTTATTAGGCGATTTCTCTTGACGCACATCAGAGATGCCGTCTATCAGGCCAAGCTCTTTCAATTCTGTGGCGGGATTGGTCTGTCCCTAGCCAGTTGGCACAGAAGAGAGTACTATGGTTGTCGAAAGAGAGAGCTTGGACAAGGACTAGGATATATTTTAAGGGGTATAACATCCATCCCACAGGAAAAACAGAAAAATTTCGAAGCGAGCCCGTCGTATAAGAGTCGGATAGAGTTGGGGACAGGCTTGATCCTTCTCTTACTTCCTTTCGATTTTCAAGAAATGGCTCCCACTGTGAGTGAATGTGGCAACCCCGACATGATTCAGGATGGATAGGATCAGGAACAAAAAAAAAAAAAAAAAGACTCTTATGGTGGCAACAATAGAATCATCATGATGTCATGGATCAATCATCATCATCAACCATTATCAATGCTCAATCTCTGGACTGGGATTCTACTCCCTCTCGACTCTATCCGATCCCGACATTCAACATCTCGAGTCATTACGTATCAGACCCAACTAACCCAACCCTTTGTTGCTTGGCGTCTCCTTATCACGCAAATCTTTGTAGAAGGCTTCCAAGAAGGTTACCTACAAGTTCACCATTGACTGCTCCGGCCCCGCCGGTGACAAGATCTTTGATGCCGCTGCTTTCGTAAGTCTCTTTTTTCTACAACTTGTCGTCAAAACGAAGTGGCTCTATTATACACGAAAGATTGGCTTTACTGACACCTTTTCTCTTTTCTATTTTTTTAAAAAAAAATGTCGCCTTGTAGGAGAAGTTCCTTCACGATCGCATCAAGATCGAGGGCCGCACTGGTGGTCTCGCTGACAAGGTGACCATCGTCCGTGCCGATGATGCCAAGATCACCGTCACTGCCAGCCAGCAGTTCTCCAAGCGTTACCTTAAGTACCTCACCAAGAAGTTCCTTAAGAAGCACCAGCTCCGCGACTGGCTCCGTGTCATTGCCTCCGACAAGTCCACCTACGAGCTCCGCTACTTCAACATCGCCAACCAGGACGATGATGAGGATGAGGAATAAGCGTTTCTCTTCTTTTTTATTCCTGTGTACAGTGGTCCCTTAAGCCGCCTTGGGGGGAAAAAGAGAGGGGTGTCTTTACAACCTGACCCTTTTTTTTTTTTTTTGAATAAAAAAAAAAAAAAAAAAAAAATGCTTATACATTTCTTGTTCACACGTAAATACTAAGGCGAGATGAAGACGAGCCTGCGACATTAGTTTCGCGAATCACAACTTCTGAATACTCGATAAGCGATAGAGAGAGAGGAGACGGAAGACTCTTTTTCACTTATCGAGCGAGAGAAGGGAGAAATTGCGCGACGAGTCCAGAGTCCATCGACAAGCCGGATAGAAGATGATCGACCACACACACCAACGAAACGCCTAGCAAGGATGCACGCTCGCTATTCTATTTATTGATCATGTTTCCAGGATAGTATTCACGCATCATCGTACATCGACCCCTTTGCAAGGATCAGCCTTTATTCTTTTATTGTCAGGATTGGCCATTTTTTTTTTCTGGAGGATGGATCCGACTTTTATGCGTGTTTGATGAACAGGTCCAGAAGAGGAGGAGGAGGAGGAGGAAGGAATGGATCTCGGGTCATGAAAGATCGTCAAGACAGGAGTTGTTCGACAAATCTATCCACAATGTTGTCGGGATCCCCGTATACTCGCCTCTCGAAAAAAAGGAAGATCCATCTCATCCTCGACCGCAAAAAAAAAACGAAAATGCATGGGGAGACTATGCCCTTTTTTTTTCTCTATGGATGGAGATCACAGACAGGATGGATCCGTTTTTTTTTTTTTTTCTGGAGGATGGATCCGAATGTGTGTGTGCGCGATGAACAGATCGAAAGGAGGAAAGCAGTGGATCTTGAATCAGGAAAGGATCGTGCAAGTTCAAGTCTATCCATACAAAGGGATCAATCTCATTCAATGCATGGGGAGACTATGCCCTTTTTTTTCCTTAATGATGATGATGAAGGATTCTTCATGGGAGGAAGGATGAGCTGTTTGATCATGAGGATCAAGGAAAAAAAAAAAAAAAAATCACCCATTCACATTGGAATGAGCAATGACGACTTTGGATCCAACAAACGAAGCAGCAAATCGAATATCCAGGATCATCATCATTTCATTGTCCTTTTTGGGAACAGAGCGATGAGACTGAGTGAGAAAAGTGCACATTTTAGAGGAGGAGGAGAAGGAGGAAGGGTATCAGCATGGTGGATGGAAGCAATGGCGATGGATGGTTCCATCTGAAAATGAAAGGGGAGCTCAATGCTGCTTGGCAGGGATGGAGTTGGGGATCAGAGAATACGAGATTCTACCCAACGTGGATGGATTCAGCCAATGGAGCAATGACGGATGATCCACCATAGAGACAAGAGTTTTCATCATGATGAGAATGGGATCATCTCTGGAACCAATGGTCGATCCTCTCTCTCTCTCTCTCTCTCTCTCCGATCAATGCACCAATGGTATGAATCCAGGAATGATAGACCATCTCTCCAGTCTTGGAAGGACTTGATCACGACCAAAAGCTCGACCTGATCCGACCTGGCTCCTCCCCTGAGGTTCAAAGACTGCCGTGATGATGACAACTGCCAGCAGACAGGAGAGTCTCTATTTTTGACTGTAGGATATGACATTTCTTGTAAGTCTTGCTCTCTCACACATACTTGACTCCTCTTGTCCGCAGAATCGATCTCCTCAGAGGGGGTCGAGGGGTATTTAGAAGAGACATAGGATCAACATTGGCTCCACCTTTTTTTTTTTTTTTTTTTTTTTGTTCCTGAATGTTGCTGGCCACCTCTCACTCTTTAAGAAGACTATTCATTCTACAATTTCTGCTTCTCGAGATGCTTCTCAGACACATCACTGGCAGTTCTTTTCCTAGACTTCTTAGAGTTTCTTTACTCGTTTGTATTTCGCAATAAAAAAAAAAAAAGTGGTAGAGGACCCTTTCTCCCTATCTTTCAAGTAGATCGGATTTTGCTATGCGACTTGGGTGGGGGGGTGAGTGGGGTATGTAGACCTTCTCTCTTTTGAAGAAACCCATTCATGGTCTGACCGAGATGACCTAGGTTCTTTTGTTTTTGGCTTATTTTTTGGTCCTTGGCGTCGATTAGCAGAGGGTATCAGCAATAGAAGGTAGATTTTGACCTCTGCGACCTCTGCTGCTCCAGTAATTCACGTTCGGCTTGTGTGTTTGCCTTGGTATCCCATCTAACGGCCCATCAAGAACACCAAGCAACGAATAGGTTAAACAGAAAGGAAAAAGAGAGAGAGAGAGAGAGAGAGAGAGAGAGAAAAGAGGAATAGCAATCGATTTCGTCCGCAACCTAATTTATCCAATCAAGAGATTTTTTTTTTCTCTCTCTCCTCTTTCTTCCCCTCCCTTCTCCCTCTCTCAACCACACAAACACTTACATCCTAATGGTATGATCATCACTGGCAGAAGCAAACACGGTTGGACTGGTCGGATGCCATGCGACACAGGTTACGGCTTGAGTATGTCCTTCCAAGGTATGGATCAACCGACCATTGGCTCGATTCCAAATATAAATCTTGGAGTCTTCACTACCACTTAGTACAAACTGTTCATCCAATCCACCAAAACAAGCTCGGACCACAAGAAGACCCTGTTTGTATCCTGAATACTGACAAACAACTCGTTTCTCGGCTAGGTTCCATAGTCGGATTTCGCGATGTAGCGGTTGTTGAACAGGCTATTTTGGGAAGGAGAGGGAGAGGCAATTGGGGAAGGGGGGAACATTTTGGGCAGAGTGTTGAAATCGACTGTCTTTACCTCTCTTTTTTTTTTTTTTTTTTTTTTTTGCACTTTATTGATACAGGAACGACAGTGGACAAGTACCTTCATCGATATGTTGACCAGTAGATGCTGTCCATCCTTGGACAAGCTTATAGCTGTCATGCTCTCTGATTCTTCAATTTTGCTAGTATCCAAAAGTCCAAAAAAAAAAAAAAAAAAAAAAAAATAGAGGGTGAGGGGGAAAGAGTTCAACTCTTGTTAGTCCTTCTCGTCAACGAAATAATTCAATCCCAACTCTTTTTTATAGTAACTCAGTGGATCCAGTTCTCTTTTCTCCTTCCCTATGAGAAAAAAAAAAAAAAAAAAGAAAGGAAAAAAAAATAAAATACCTGATTTCCTGCATACTCTCAAGGGAGATGACTCGAATGATAGTATCCCTCATCACGATGACAGTTTTGCCATCCGGTGCCACAGCAAGATCCTGCACTGGAAACATCCAAGAGTGAATCTGGTCTCCTGTCGTTGACTAGAGAGATCCACAAGTCAAAAGCGCCAAGCAAATGTTAATAAAAAGTGAACTGTTTCTTTTTTTTTTTTTACTGTGTCAAAGCATGGGAGGAAGAGGGGAAAAGATTTTCTCTCCACACAAAACCAATGCAGTAAAAAAAAAAAAAAAAACTTACCATTAGGAGCATGTTCTTTTCGCTTCCTGACATGAAACGGATGCCATCCGGGAGCCAGCATAGACTAGAGATCACATCACTATGTCGTAGATAGGTGACTTGATTTACTCCAGACTAGGTATGGTTGGTAGTATGCGCAAGAGAGAAAAGGTTGGCAAGTAGATTCAGCACCAAAGAATCATCAACGTGTATCATTTTTCATCTTTCTCTTGGGATCCTGCACTTTACAAAAAAAAAAAAAAAAAAAAAAAAAAAAAAGTCCAATTACCTGCACATTCCATAGTTTGACCGTTTTGTCATATCCTGCCGTAAGGAGCTGTGAATCATCTGGAGACCATGCGCAACACGATACCTTATTGGCATGTCCGTGTAGTATATGCAGTGGTTTGTATGTCTAGAACACGGAGAATCCATGAAAGAAAGACCTTAGGATGTAACACCCATGTTCCATAAAATTTCCTGAATCAAAAGGATTTGAACAATGTGGTGATAAAAAGAAAGGTTCTTACTTCCATGTCCCAGATGATGATTCGACTGTCTAACGAGGTAGAAGCAAGGTACTTGCCGTTATGCGAGAATGAGATACACCAGACTTCATTCTTGTGCCCATCGAAAACTTGCTTTGTTACGCTTGGAATTCCAGCCCTTTTGGTCAAGAGAATAGAAAAAGTAAAAGTGGGTCGCATTAGAGAAAGATAATAGTCGAAGGGGGAGAAGAAGACTCCTTTGCTCTTCAGAGTAAAGTAAAAGAGATGACCTACTTTGAACAGGCATGGTCACTGTAGAGACAGACGGATGTATTGTCCTTGTCATGGTAAACACATTTGTTCCGCTGCTCTTCCACTGCTTGTGATAAAAGTGTCTCTAATCTGTACTCGGGAACCATTGTTGCTGGAGGGATATATCCTAATGATGATTTCATTAGAAGAGGAGGATGAAGAGAGGATAAGAGTGGAGAGTTTTCCTTGTTTTTTGTAAGTCCCAATCAACTCTTGTTCTGGATTCTCCAAGAAACCGTCCAAAAAGAAAGAAGAAAAGAAATCTCTCTCTCTCTCTCTCTCTCAGCAAACAATGCAAAGCCTACTCTGTAGTGACGCCAGTAGATTCTCTCGAGATTTTCCCTGAGCACCGTCCCAGTTTGCACGTTGTCGGAGGTCTTCAGCATTGGATGTCATCATATAACTAAAACCACATTAAAAAATGCTGTCAGGTCATTGGACAGTCAATCGTCCCTATTTTTTTTTTCCTTCTACGTTTCTTTTTCATCCTGGGAGAAAGGGAGGGGCTAGCACCGTCCTCAAGGTGACTGGCCTTAATTACCTTGTGAGCAAATGCACTCTTTCCAGATTGATGTTCAGGGGCGTCAACTCGGACCTTAGAACGAACAACGCTGGTTTGATCTGACGTTCTTCCAAGAGTTCCAAAAATTTTTGTTCCCTGACTAGAAACTTGACCGCCTAAGTTGGTGGGATAAGGAAGGAAGAAGTATCAAAAGAGACATTTAAAAATATAAACCTTTTTGTCACCACACCTGGGGGTAAAAGGGTGTGTGTGTGTGTGTGTGCAAAAGGTGGAAATAGGAACGAGCAAGGTGGCAAAGTCCAAAAAAACAAGAAAAAAATAATAAAAAAAACACCTACGGGCTCTTCGATTGTGAGATCGGAACACATGTCCTTGGCTAAGCGTTCCACGTCATCCCATTGTCCTTTCAAGACACTTTGTCGAAACTCTTTGACAAAAGCTCCTTCGAGCTCGAATCCAGACTCGCGTTCAAGAGTCTCGGCGGCTTTGCTAGTTTTCCATGAGGGGGGGAGAAAAAAGAGGGGTTTCTTTCGATAAGCAAGTAAAGGGATAAACGTCTTTTTCTCTTCTTTCTCTTCCTCCCCCTCCTCCTCCTCACCATCCCACCGCCCCTCTCTCCCAAACACACTGGGCGCACAGTGTCAAGAGAAATGACAATGCAGGGATAAGGAGGATCAAAAGGAGACATGGTATGGGATAAAGAAAGGAAAGAGAAGGAGAAGAAGAGGAAGAAGAAGAAGAAGAGAGAGAGAGGAAAGAGAAGAAACGTCTCTTCCCCCCTCCTCCCAACTCGCCTCTCCATCGGGTTCTTTGTCCAAAGGTCGCACAGAGGTGCTTTGGAGCTCTGACACATTGGGGCTGAGCGAACAAACAAGAAATGACCATTATTTCGATTGCTTACTTGTAACCAAGGCATTGCAGCGATTGCAACATCATGCGTACCAACTCTTGGCGATCGAATCCAAGAGATGTCTTTGTCATCGTCGTCAGAGCCTTGGAAGGAGCGGATACCCCATGGGATGTGACTGAATTGAGCCCTTCTGTGTCGACTTCCGAGAGATGGCCGTTGTGACCATTGGTATGACCATTCGATAGGGCCACTGAGGTCCCGTTTTGTGTAGAGCGAGATTCTGGGGTCATGACACTTTTTGGAGAAAGAGTGAGATAGAGTGACTAGGACACCTAGACACAAACGCACGCGTAGAGATAGAAAAGTCAGAGGAAGAAGAAGAAAAAAAAAAGAGAGCAGGAGTTAAAAGAGAGTGGCCCGAGTCCAGGGCATGGTTGGGCAAGTCAGAGCCCACAGTCGGAGTCGTGTGGTGGTAGTGGTGGTAGTAGCTGTGAAAGTAGGGGAATGTGAATCGAATGCCAGTGTAATGAAGCGAGAAAGGCACGGACCTGGTAATGGAGTGATGTAGGACAAAAAGTTCCAGGGGTTAAAAAAAAAAAAAAAAAATGGATGGAGAATAGCAATCGTCAAGGAAATGGGAGGATGATCATGGGAGATAGTGGAAGAGAGAGAGAGAGTGGGAGAGTGGGAGCGTGTGTGTGTGTAAGAAAGAGAGAAAGAGAGAGAGAAAGAGAGAGGCAACAGGAGAGAGGATTGGGAGGAACTTGAGCACGCGCACGCATTGGCCACTTCCACCAAGGGTCGTCTGCTCCTTTCTCTCCTCACACCCACCCACACATTACTCGTTCATACGCACCAACACTGACCTACCACCAACCCTTTTTTTTTTTTTTTTTTTTTCTTTCATTTATTGGGGTATCTGAGTGCGCCCACCACGACACTGTCTGCTGTCCACATGGAATGAGTGGGTGGCACCCCCTTGCAGCTCTCTCTCTCTCTCTCTCTCTCTCTCTCTCCCCTAAACAGGAATGAGAACCGGATGGGACATCTCTTTTCTACACAAACCGAGATAAAAGAAGAAGAAAAAAGAAAAAGAGAAAAGGCCTCGTGGGCAGTTTATGGACAAGTTGAGACAGATCCTATGATCTCTCTCGTCTGACTCCCTCCCCCCCTCCCCTTCTCTCCCTTGGCGCCATCCTTGACTCTATTATCGATTGAGAACAAAAAAAAAAAAAAAAAGTCGTTAGACAGGGGGTGCAGGAGACAGAGTTTCTCATTCTGTTGGAACATTTCTGTTCCTACTTTGCAACAGGATCTATCTCCTTTGCGCTTCTCAGCAAAAAAACCTCCCAGTCGGAAGCATCCCTCTGACCCCTCCCGATTATCGACTTTGTCTAGTCAGAAAGAAAAAAAAAAGAACCAACATGGAACTGATCAGGAGAGAGTTAACCAAATTGGATGATTCGAAAACGAATTGATGAGGGGTGGGCAAAGAGGCAAATCCTGCATCGATAAGGAGTATAACAAAGTACCAAACCTCGCAATGAAAAATAAAAAAATAAAAAAAAATAAAAAAGAGAGCAATTCAGATAAAGGAGGAAAAAAGACATTAGTAAAAATGAAAGTACTTGGATCATCCTCGATGCATTGATAGGGGGAAGGGATCTGTTGTCTAGAGTTGGGAATATTAAAGGAGAAGATGCTGTGCACTGCATCTTATTTATTACATTATGTTCTTTTTCTTATTATTGTTATTTTTTTTTTTTTCAGATACCATTTTGCTTCCATGTCAAGATCGAACAGGTCGGGATATCAAACCATCTCGCATAATACTCAAGCTCCGGATCCTCTGTCAACAAAACAAATCGATCCTGAGGAATCCTTTGCGATTCTTCTCGTTTCCGAAGCATATTCAAACAAGCTCCCAAGATCGGTCGCCACACCCTTGGGACCTTCATCGCATTACGGACCTCGACTTGAACTTCTTCCTCTTCCTCTTCCTCTTCCTCTCCCCTTTCCTCTTCACCTCCTCCATCGATCCTATTGTTTCCTGTATCGATTTCCATCCTTGCGTCCGACTTTTCTGTTGTCTCTTGTCTACTATGCTGAGGGCCCTTGTCTGAATGGGTCGATTCCGACACCGAGTCCATTTCAACGTCTTGTGAGAGCTTCTTGTCCTTTTCTCCCAGACTCACTTCCAACAAAGAAGTCTCCATCTCGACATCTTTCATGACAACATCCTCCTCCACCAAGAATGGGATCGATTCACTCCATCTTCCAAGACTATCAGTCATCTTTTGGGCCACCAACAGAGGTTCCGTATAGCCCCATTGCGCAATGTTCAAGCGATTGTCCAGAAATCGGATGGCTTCTCGTGTTTTGAGGTTTTCCTTTTCTTGTCCCTTTTTGGCCTTGTCCAGTCGATCAATCACATCCAGTGGTACGACCATCAGACACCGTCGATGATCCAGCAATGTCTTGATGTCTGAAAGGTGCCAAACCAAGACCGAGAAATCCACAATACAAGTCCAATAAGGAGGAGTTTGTTTCTTGGGCCCAGTCGATCGTCCTGCTCGCTGCTGTGGAGGTGTCCCTGATCGAGCTCCGCCGCCTCCGCCGCCACCACCACCGCCACCACCCCTCTGAAAGTGGTCGGTCAACAGTGACTGACCACTTTCCTTGGCAGCAATGACCCGACTCGATGGAAGCCTGACAGTGCCGGGTAAAGTTGATAGTGCTACTAAACCACGACCACCTCGTCCACCTCCATGCCCATTTTGGTATCCACCGCCCGAGCCACGACCAGAATAATCTCGTTGTGCTGCATTCTCTTGATCCTTTTGTAACGTGGACACTTGATCCTGTAGCCAATGGGATGCCAACACTTTTGAGCCTCGTTCTCGAAGCATGCGCTAATTATTTTTGTTTGATTGTTTGATTGAGAAAGTAATTGTTAAGCATAGGCACCTCCTTTTTTTTCTGGATTCAATTAAAAAAAAAAAAAAGAGCGGACAAATCATTCGTTCTTTCCTGTCACTTACCCTATCATCGGCATCCATCAAGCGATATTGAGTCATACCAGTCTCTCCTGAATCCGAACCAGATTCAATCGTCATCTCAACAACCGTGCCTCGGATCCCTTCACTTGCTTGAATTACCTTTCCTGCAAAGTAAAGCAATCGATACAATCGAGTCTCCTCTGGATTCTCAATCACATCATAACACACCAACAATTGATTCTGAAATCGTCGGAAAGGTTGTAATCCATAAAAGTAGGTTCGATCCTGTTGCAACAGACAAAGTGCCTTGGATGTCATCTCCTCTTGATTCATCAAACTCATTGGTCGGATCAGGTTAAGAAGACTGACAAACGATCGAAAAAAAAAGACAGTCGCCTTTCTCAACGAGAGATCTGACGGAGTTGAACTGGACGTCCATTTGTCCTCTAGTCGAATCATACCCCAGAGTTGATCCCAATGCGCCAACCAATACTCTATCAACATATGGACAGGAAAGAGTAGATTCTGATCCAATTGCATATCTCCATCGCCGAGAAGCGAGAGTTGACGGTCTAAAAGAAGAGTCGTGATGTTGAGCAAGTACACAAGTCCTGTTCGTTGTGCTTGGTTCATACTCATCACACCTTCTTTGCCAGTCGACTCTGCAGGAAAGGAGGAGGAGGACGAGGACGAGGAGGACGAGGAGGTTGTTCGCGCATGGAGGTCCCATACTGTAAAGATCAAGCATGCGACCATCTTCATGACCATCGTCGAGGATCCTTCGTCTCCAAGCCGTTTGTGCAACGACCTGATAAAGACCTCTACAACACTCCATTTCCGAAACGTAGCGCTATTTGCATACAAAAAAAAAAAAAAAAAAAAAAAAAAAGTGAGCCGTTGTGTCAACAATAGTCATTTTCTTTTTTTCTTGCGTCATAACAGATGAATAGATAGAGGTGGGGGAAAAAAATGAGCACAGACCTTTCGAGACGAGGTGCAAATAGATCCATATGGATCTTTACAAACAGCACACCAAGATCACATCCTTCCAGAGCATCCACAGACGACGACGACGACTCTAGTTGTGGGCGATTCCGAGGATTGTCCGGGTTGTTGTGTCTGTTTCCTTCTGTCCGATGTCCCGGACCCTCAAGAGCGGAGCAAATCAATGAAAGTGCATCCCTGTAACGATTCTGATAGCGTGAAAAGAACACCTTGAGGTTATCTCTCACCACGATTGAAGGACATTTTGCGCCCAAGCTTTTGTAGAGAGATTTTTTTTTTGTAAAAAAAAAAAAAATAATAATAATAATAAAAATGTAAAAGATTAGATCCATGATTCGCAAGTCTACAGAGCTAGACAGAAAAGGAATCCCTGCGCCATTTTTTTTTTTTTTTTTTCAAAAAAAAAAAAAAAAATACTCACCTCAGACTGTACCAATAGAGCGCATCCAGATCATCGTTTGCATAAGTCGCCAGGATAGCAAGTTGTCCATAAGGCTTTCCACTATCCGGAAACGTCCAAATCGCACTCTCATAAAACCGTCGTGCTGCTTCCCAATCCGAGGCCGAGGGCTTATTGGGGAGAGCACTTCGACCTGCGATCGGAGAATTAGGCGCCGCCAACTCGGCTGCCTTGGCCTCCAATCGAATATTGGTCCTGTACCGAGCAAGATCTCCCAAGTAAACAAAACATTTTTGAATCGAATTGGCCAAAGTCTCTCTCGAATAATGCAAGGTCGTCGGTTCATCCTTGGCTGCACGGGATTGTTGTCGAGAACGTCCTCCTTTGGAACGGGATTGAGAGGAAGAAGGTGTGGAGGGTGGAGAGAGGATTTCCTGTGGGTCATGCGAATATCTGTTATTGTTATTGTTATTGTTGTTGCTGTTGTTGCTGTTGCTGTTGCTATTGTAGTTGCTGTTGCTTCCTTTGATGGCAGTTCCTGAGTCGGATTGGAGAACATCGATGGCAAGGGTACAGAGATCAATCTCATGTTCGCTTCGCATGGCTGTGATCAGTTCATGATAGAATCCTGTTCCCTTGTCCAAAAGTTTGCTCAACTCGCTCAATACCTCCTGACGACGCAGTTCGTTTTTTCCGAGCTAATCACAAGAAGAAGAAGAAAAAAAAGAGAGAGAGAAAAAAAATCGAGCCGGGATAGGACGTCAGCATTTCCTATCTTGCATGTATTTCCTCCATAGCATGACGCACAATGAGCTCTGCCCACTTTTTTTTTCTTTTTTCTTCTTTTGCTTTCTCTTTCTCTCACACACATATCTAGTGACAAGCAAAGCCGAGAGAGGAAAAAGAAAAGAGCCCTCTTTCTTTGTGGTCACGCCCAATTTTTTTTTTTTTTTTTTGATCATGCTGCCTGGGCGGAGGGGGTGGGGGGGGGGGCGTACAGGGCTTGGGAATTCTACCTTTCTTAGCTCAGCTCGGAGCTCTTCCACGGGTGTATAAAACACATGCCTCCAGAGGCGCTCATCCACCGACTTTTCAGCTGCGGCAGTCAAGTCCCCAAGTAAGATAGCCTCGTAAACATCTTTTAGGCTATTTTTTTTTTTAAAAAAAGAAAAAAAGATAGGCAAGAATGAGAGGGGCAGATTAGGATCCAGTTAGAGACAAGAGGTCGCGTGGCGACATGAAGTACTTGGTACTTGGTTACATTTACCGTTTCAACAACGAAAAAAAAAAAAAAAAAAAAAAAAAAAAAAAAAGCGAGGAGGATCGCTTGAGATATGTTTTTACCTGTCTCTCAGAAAAGCAAGTTCCTCCTGGTTGGATCGAAAGCTACTGGATGAAAGAGATTGAAAACTGGATTCATCTTGAAGAGATGGTTGTGACTGATTCGATTGCTGAGAACTCGTTCGACCCGAACGTCGTTGAGGTGAGGCAGTCAAAGTCTGTCGTCGGCCCTGAGATGGACCTCCACTCTCGGCAGTATTGGCTCGTCGATCGTTATTAGGAGACGAGGAAAGTGAAGAGTTGGATCGGTATCCGATCTTGTTGGCCTCTACATGCTGTTGGATGGACTGCTCAAGCACAGAAGCATCTCTGTCCCGTGGATCAAGAATCAAGGATCAGGGGAAGGAAGAGAAAGAGGAGGACAGGAAATTATCCCAAGGAGGCGACAAAGAAAAGTGTGTCAGGGGATGAGGAAATAAAAAAAAAGAAGAGGTGAGTCAAAACACACGCACAATAAAAAGAAACGGTTTTCATGGTCGTAGTCCAAATGGTGACGAGAAGGGGCACTGGGTAGGATATATTTACAAAAAAAAAAAAACGGCTTACCGGTAAAGTTGGCGCACAAGTTGAAGGTGATTCTCAAGTGAAAGTTGGCTGGTAGAACTTGACATCCTCTATGGCCATGTTACAACTTCATGCAACGAGAGCAGGAGCCAAGCAATAAAAGTCGTGCGAGAATGGAAAAGATAAGAGAGAACGAGGAAAGGAGATTTGTGTAGTTGCTGGCAGGAAAGAGATGAAGAGTCAATAAAGTAAAGAGTGTAGTAATGTAGGTGGATGCAGTGAAAGAAAGAGATGTCTATGATATAAAAAAAAAAAAAAAAAAAAGTGGCGGATGTTCGATTTTCTGTGCAAAAAGGCAAAGATGTCACAATGGCTCCCCTACCGCAGCCATGGGTCTGTGTGTGGGGGGGAACAGTGAGAGAGGGGTGCAGGTGCGACCCAAGTCTAAGCCATCGGTCGCGAACACGTCTCATCCCCTTCGCCCTTTTCTTTTGTCTGTTCCATCCCATCATTCTCTCGTCTGTATCACTTTGGTTCCTTTTCTTTTTCTTCTTCTTCTTCTTTTTTTTTCCGGCTAGTCCTTTTCTAAACAACCATGACTACAGAGACATCAGGTACCGCGCGAACCACGTCATCTTCCTTCATCTTGACTCGACTCGGGTAGACGTCCTGTTACAAAGAGAAAAGAGACCTCAAGTTCACCTGACCAGAGACCTAACAGACTAATGCGCCGACATTCACAAACTATGAGCAGCACGAGTTATCAAGGTCGACAAGTCCAGTTTGATGGACCTCAAGAACGCTTGTGATGACGCTCTTCGTGAGGTAAGGAAGACTTGTGCACTGACCATTAGCTGATTCCTTCTAGCATGTGCATGTGGGGAGACATTTAGCATTCTATTCCCTCGGGGGGAAGAGAGGGGATCCCGCGCCACTTGCTATGTGCCACGTCAGAGTCTAATTTTTTCTGATCCGCTATTTTTCCTGTTCAATGCCTCGTTTGAATTATCGGGTTCCTCTAAAAAAAAAATACATAGTATCTGGGATCCAACGAAGGATACCGCCAGAGCCATCGCCACACGGACATCAAACTTGCCCTTGGATATTTGGGTTGTATTTTTGCTGGTGCCGGATCGTACTACGGATATATTCATCCCTTTGAGGAACCCGAGACAAAGTTTTGGACATTTATCAGTGTTGCCTTGTAAGAAGCTCTTTTTTTTTTTTTTTTTTTTTTTGCTACTGCTAGTTACTGCTTCTGTCTGAGAAGCAACCATGAGAAGACGGGAATCAAGCTGGATGGACCTTAACCCTCGAGAGATTTCTTGGATTATCATAATATTAGGTACTTTTTCTTCAATGTCCTTATGATGGGATACGCGCATTTTGTCGAGAAGAACACGATCTTTTTTGGATCAAAGTCGACTCCAGTAAGGACTCTTTGTTGAGCGAAGCATTTTTTTTTTTGAAAAAAAAAAAAAAAAGAAAAAGAAAAGGCTGGTTTTTCACGCTTTTCTAACATGGTCATCCAACGATAACAACTCATTCTCTAGAATGGAACTCAGAGCATCTCGGTTGGTTCAGCAATTCAGAATTACGACCCATTCTATATCGTTGATATCCAAATGAGCCACCCTTCTCCCAAGGCTTCTTCTTCCGCCTCCTCTTCCACTGCCTCCAAGCCCAAGAAAACTACTCATCAGGAATACTCGACGGAATTCCGATCCTGGTTTGATGAGGATGGTGTCCTGGCAAGAGATTTGTTTGAGGCAGACTTGAAAAAGTTTTTGGCCAACACGGAAGCGACTCATCTTGATTAATGCCTAGGTAATGGTCAAGAAAGGAGAAGGGCTCCTCTTTGTATGTGTGCATGTGTGCATGTGTGTGTGTGTGTGTGTACGAGCGAGTGTGTGTTAGGAGAATTCCAGCAAGTCCAGGAGATTGGATAGAGGAATCAGTTTTACGCATAAAGGAAGCCTTTTTTTTATATATTTTCATTTATGCATAATGCTATTTCTCTACATAGTGTTCGATTGCTCTTTATGACGTCTTTGTTGTTTCCCTCGCGTTGAATGAATCAATTGCCGATTCTTTGGCGTAGGCGTAGTTCCTTTCACGATTGGTTGAAGAGTCATCCGGGGTGAGGTGGGTGAAAAAGTAATTGCGACTCTCTCCTCTTGGCGCCTTTAACCTATCATGGGTGGCGAGTGTACCTCCCTCTTCCCTTCCTTATGGCCAAGGCTGACGGATTTATGGGGGGGGGGAACTCGCTCGATCAGTTGGACACCGACTTTTGAGTACGTCAGGGGTATTAAGTTCTTTGAAAAGATCTAGGATCTTTAATGTTTCTTTCCGATGGATTGTTCACCCGCCTATTGCCCCTCCCCCCCCCTTTATTTTTAGGGGTAGAGGGAACGAGTACTTTAGATTCTATCAAACAATTCCTAAGGGCTACTTCAATTCCCCTGCGCGTGAGTGGCTCAGGGGGGAGCCGCAGCAGGAGGGGTTACCAACGAGTTGGAGGAAGGGGGAAAAAAAATCATTCACTGTTGTCGCTTCTCGTTGGAAGGGCGGATCAAATACTGGGAAGTAGACATCAAGGATTCATGACTTGTTGAAGGATTCAGACGTCCAGGATTTTGATCCCAAATAACAGGATGGGATACCATGATCCTTTGCTAATCAACACCCAGACTCGTCCAGGAGTGAGCGGTTGTTCCTGACCACTGAATCGTTCAACTTGCAATGCATTTTTTTTTTTTTAGTGTTAGGATAGGTCAGGATTTTTTTTTTAACGGTTCACTGCAACAAAAAAAAAAGACGTGGGCGCTGACTGTTTTTTGGTGATTGAGCTCAGTCTTGGTGGACTTTTTTTTTTTTTTTTTCTTTTGACTGGTCTGGATGAATGGTTGTTCTCTTCCGTGGCACGTAGGACTCATGACCAGACTCGATGCCAACAATTAAGTAGACCTCTTTTACAGTTCGAATGAAATGGCCTCACTCTTGTTGGAAACCAACAAGGTCGAGAACATGGGTTCGTTGGGATTGTTGGCGTGAAGGGAAAGAGAGTGAGAAAACAAAAAGGTAAAAAAAACAAGGCTCTTTTCTTGATGTGGCCCAGTGCAGTGGCGGTGCCTGTTGATTGTGGAGGCTCAGAAAGCATGAGGGAACGAAAGAAAGAGAGAGAAAAATACGCGGCAGTGCGCAGAGTGCAGAGTGGGCGTTGTTTATATGGCAAAGAGAGGAGAGAGAAAGCGAGGTACAACGTGCAGCAGCTGCCCCCAATGTGATCGCCTTTGTCTGTGCTGTTCTGCTGTTGCTGCTGCTGTCTCTATTTTTCAGTTCAGTCTTGGCTTGTGGCCACGCCTCTCTCTCTCTCTCTTTTTTTCTTCTTCTCTCTCTCTCTCTCTCTCTTCTCTTCTCTCTCCTTCTCTTTCTCTTTCTCTTTCTCTTTCGTCATCCCATCCTCCTCCTCCTTCTTCTCCTCTATACTCCTCCCATTTCCACTCCTATTCCTCTCTGTTTTCCGTTCAGCCACAAGGAAGACGGGGGTTTCCTCCCTAACGACATCACGTCCATTCTCATTCTGCTGGATTCCATCCCAACCACCACCACCCTCAAATGGACACTGCAAGCGTGTATTCGCAAATCCTTCCTGTCTCCTTTGGAGCAGAACTCAAGGTGCTATACTGGTTCCATTTCTCTTAAGAGTGGCTAAAACTGGAGAATGAATGGGAGAGAGAGTCTACTCGACCATGTCTTTCACCAGTATTCCTAACTTTTTTTCCCCCCTCTTTTCTGTCTTTGTCTTTGTCTTTGTCTTTCTTCACACCATGCTCTTCTTTCTCGTACTCGTACATACCTCTGCACAACAGGATCAAATCCCAACAATCAACCAACACCTTGTCAACGGGATCTCGTTTCTAAACGAATTTAGAGACTTTTGCAAGGAGAGAGCCAACATTGAACGCGATTATGCTCACAGGACCGAAGCCCTCGTTCGCAAGTACCAGAGCAAGCGCGAGAAAAAAACGGCTCAAATTCAGAATCAGAATGGTGGCGCTCTAGCATCGCCACTGGAGCCCGATTTTGACCTTGGAGACGGATCGTATGTATAACCTATCTTTTCTCTGCTTTACCCAGTGCAAGAGAGGGAGAGAGGGGAGCATGTGTCGTGTTTCTATCCGAGGAGATGTTAATATATGGTTTTTGCTACTGCTTATCCCCTTCACGTCTCGTAGGTCCACTTTTAAAGCCTGGTCCGCCATTTTGAGCGATACAGAAGCGCTTTGTAGAGACCGTTTTGCTTTTTCAGAGGCATTGATCACCAAGGTTCACGACCCACTCAAGGTCCTTGCCACCAAGAAGGACGATGCTCGCAAGAGAGTGAGTTTGACTGAATAGTTTCTATGAGGCTAGCTTATCCAGTAGAGCACACAATGATTTTTTTTTTTTTTTTTTTTTTGTTATTAACTTGTGATTTGATTGCAACCTTAGCACATTCAATTCGCACAAAAGTTGTTGGCAGAGAGAGACAAGTCCTCTCTTGAACTGGACAAGGCAAAGCAGCGGTATGACACCAGCTGTGAGGAAGTCGAGAGTTCAAAGCAAAAGCAGGAGCGTGCTTATGATGAACGCAACCAGGAAAGATTGAAAAAGTCGTATTACCAAGACATTCTTGACATGAACAATAACAAGGTATATTGTTGTAAAAAAAAAGGAACGATAACGAAACTGCATTATAGAATGCTTTCCGCTCTTTCATCCGCTTGTAAGACCAAGTTATTGTACACTAAACACTTTTGGTACAATTGTTGAATTGGATTTGGCCGTACTAGAACTCTTATATCTTGGCTCTTCATGCCTTCAACACTCATCGCTCAAAGTACTTTGAGCAAGATCTGCCAGAACTCTCCAATGTAAGACCTCATTCTCAGGGAAACGATCGACTATCAAGAAACATCTATCCTCATGACTGACCCACCCTTACTTCACTTCTTTTATCATATCTCTATGCGGGTACTATAGAACATGCAAGCGCTGGATGAGAGCCGTATCGAGGGTCTGAAGCAGATTTGGATGGAGTACATTGGACTTGAGGCAAACATCATCAAGGATTCGCAGGCACATTTGGATTCGATGGTCAATGCCACTCGTTCAATTGATCCTTCTGTGGATTCGGCTGTTTTTGTCCGCACGCAACGAAAGCCCTGGTCCAATCCTCCGGATCTTACTTTCCAGTCCTCGACAACGTTTAACGACACTGTAAGCATTTTTTCATTTTTTTTTTTTTTTTTTTTTTTTTTTTTTTTTGCCCTTTAATACTGTCTGTCTCGGAAGGAAACCAAAGAGCCATTCTTTGGGTCATGATCGACTAATACGTTGCGGATAAAATCAATCCCACTTGTTTAATAGGAAGAGTTGGTTGTAGACGACAATGCACGTGTGTTTTTGACCAACAAGCTCATGAAGTTGAGACGTAAGCACTGGCAGACATCGACCGAGGTCACGACACGACAAAAGGATCTTGAAAGCCTTCAATCCGCCAGGGAGGCTTCTCTATCCAGCGGGAACTATGGAGAGGCGGAGGAAATGCAGGAGAATATTCTGGTAACCTCTCGTGAAATCACTCTTCTCCAGACGACTGTTGCATTGTTGGATGTCGAGATCAACACAATTGTGCAAACCATGGGAGGTAGGCAATTGTTTTATTTTAAAAGATTCTTTTGGATAACCAAGTGGCGGGCCCTCAAGTGAGCACTTGTGAATTAACGTTCCATTCATAAATGATACTGGTAGACAATGAGGTCCAAAATCGCCCCCACGACTTTAAGGCAGCCTCTTTCACCATCCCCACTTCTTGCGACTACTGTCAGTCCACCATTTGGGGGATTGCGAAGCAAGGATTCACATGCCGAGATTGTGGGTACAATTGTCATTCCAAGTGTGAGATGAAGGTGCCACCGACTTGTAGCAACGTCAAGGGAGGTGCCAAACTTCAACGCAATTCCACGGTTTTGACTTCACCTACTTCTCAGACGCCTACGAGCAGTTTGCCACCCGAGTTTGCACCAGCAGCGACACCTATCTCTGAATTATCCAAGCGATCCTCCAAGGTGGAATCACGTTCGGGAGGCAGTCCTGTTAGTAGTCGGGTTCAACCATCGGAATCGAATCTTTCTGTGAACCAGGTGCAAGCGCATGTCATTTATGACTACCAATCGACGGGGCCTGCAGAGTTGACTGTCAAGGCAGGAGATGTGGTGACTGTTCTTGAAGGAGATGGTAAGTGTGTGGCTCCTCCCCCCTTCTCCCATTTGATTTTTTTTTTCTTTTTTTTTTTTTTTTTTTTTTTTTTTTTTTTTTTTAGAGGAGGGGATGTTGCTTGTTTCTTTACTAAGCTGTCTCGATTGACTCTTTTTATTATTAGATGGCTCAGGATGGGTTCTGTGCGAGCTGCGTGGTTCAAAGTCTGGACTGATTCCGGCGACCTATATCGAGATCGAGCAGTTTTTCGAGGCCGCCAGTGAAACTCAACAGTCAGCGCAACAAGGTACACAAAAGAGACTTTGTATCCCCTTGTTTTCCTCTCTCTCTCTCTCTCTCTCTCGCTGTCTCCGTCTCTATGGATCACTAGCGACTGACTACATGTTTTCTTTTCCTCTTTTTGGTAGTGCGAGCATTGTATGACTATGATGCACAATCGAACCTAGAGTTGACGATTCGTCAAGGGGACGTGATAATGTTGACAAGCACAGACTGTTCCGAAGGCTGGTGGGAAGGTACTACCAAATGAATTTCACACATTATCCGAGAGTTGTGGATCAATTTTTTGTTCTCTTAACTGTGCTTCCTCTAACATCGTTTCCCCCCTTTGTAGGAACTCTTCGAGGAGTCACTGCCCAGTTCCCAGCAAGCTATGTTGAAATGATTTAAATCCAAAAGTCAATCACTGCAGGACTCTTTCTCCTCTTTTCGTCCTCCTTACTTCTTTTCATCTTTCAGCTTCCTCTTTTAAGAGATAGAAGGGATGCTAGGATTGTTGCACCAGGAAAGATTGGAGAAAGGCTTCAGAGTGGCTAGTACCATTGTTACTGTTGTTGTCTGAGGAGGGAAAGGAAGGGAGACACTATCTTTTTTTTTTTTTTTTTTTTTTTTTTCTTTTTTTTCTTTTTCATTTTCCTTTTTATCCTCGTTTCAGCTAGTAGCATGGGACTCTGCCTTTGACTTGAGGGGATTCTTCGAGGTAGTAAATCAGGAGACTGTGGATTGGCATGGAAGGCATAAAAAAAAAAAAAAAACAAACAAACAAACAAACAAACAAAATAAAAACAAACAATAAACAATGACAATAAAAAAAAAAAAGAAAAAGAGTAAGTCAGAGGAAGAGGAAGAAGAAAAAAAAAAAAAAAAAAAAAGGAAAAAGGAAAAAGAGGAAATTGGATAGGGTGGACGACAGTAAAGGTAAAAAAACGAAACCCGCTTACTGATGAGACCAGGGCTCTAGAAGAGGGGGGAAAAGGTGAGAGAAAGCATCTGGATAGTCGGAAGAAACTGGGAAAAAAAAAAGTTAATGGACCTGCATTGTTGTTCTAGACCGAAGGTGGTGCTTCAAAAGTGTTTCCCTTTGGATACTCTATACCACTATCCAACTTTTTTTTTTTTTTTTCAGAACATTTGAATCGAGGAAAAAAAAAAAGGGAATTGAACAAGCTTGTCAGACGTCGTCTGTCGTCCTATTTTTTTTTTTTTTTTTTTTTTTTTTAAAAAGGGAGGGGGGGAGGAGGAAGGAGGGGGGCTGCGTGTGAAAAGTTGGAGCTGCAAAACCACAACTGGGTGTCTGTGGGGTAGACATTGGAGTTGACGAGCCATTGCCAGTTGAACTGATCCGTCTACGGCACCCTTCTCTCCCTCATCATCACCACTGTGCCGGATTGTCACCCGCAAGGGATAGAAACGGAAGCGCAGTTGGGGAGGGGTCTCTTCTCTTTGGAGTCGATGGTATGGTCAATGGCATAGCTGTGTAAGTGTGTGTGTGTGTGTGTATGTGTGGTGTGCGTGGTGTGCGTGCGTTGTGTGTGTGTGTGCAAGAGTGTACGAGACAGGGTGTTGAATGAGCATGTTGATGGCACATGCAGAACACATGTGCATGAGGCAGCTTCATTGTCCGCATGGGAACACACATCTAAGTGTGACACAGGAGTTTGCAGGAGACTGTGTCTGCTGCAGCACTCACTTTTTTTTTGCCACCAACTCCGCCATCCGGCTTTTTTTTTTTTTTTTTGGTTGTGACCTTTTTCTCTTTGGTGCTTGGATATGGTTTTGATGATGATGATGATGATGGTGGTGGTGGTGGTGGTGGTGGAGGTCGGACAAAAGCGAGAGATATGACTCTCCTTTTTTTTTTTTATTCCTGCACACAAAAGTATTCGGGGCCGCGGGCCTTTGCTTCTATTTTTTTTTTTTTTTTTTTTCTCTTTTTCTCTGTCCATGATCGCCATCCCATCCGCCGATTCCCATCGCTCGATTCCCAATCCCCATTCGTCCACGCTCTCTCAGAGCCCCCTCTCAGCTCTGTCCTTTGCGTAGCTATCCACCAACACTCTCTCCCCTCTCACTCACTCAGTCTCTCTCTTTTTTTTTTTTTTCTCTCTCTATTTCTCTCTCTCTTTCTCTCTATATATATATATATATATATATATATATATATATATATATATATATATATATATATATATATATATATATATATATATATATATATATATATATATATATATATATATATATATATATATATATATATATATATATATATATATATATATATATATATTCATATAACAAAAAAAAAAAAAGGATAAATCGTCTGTCTGCGCGCCCATCTGATCTATCCATCTCCACCGTCAGTCCTTGGTGCTCCTGGACTGTTTGTCCTCCAGCTGCCCTTCCGTCCTACTATTCGGCGCTCCTGATTCCTAATTCGCCCTTTCTTTCTGCTCAACGCCAGGTAATGCATCATCGCTCAGCCGACCAAGCAGGGTCCGATCCCCACTTCTTCTTCCTCCTCCTCTTTCTCTTCCTACTCTTCCCAGCCATAGGATAGTTTTCTTTCTCTCTCTCTCTCTCTCTCTCTCTCTTTTTTTTTTAATGCTCTCTTCTTCATCCTCTTATATATTTATCCCATATCCCATCTGCGCCTGTTTATTTGGCCTCATATACCTCCGCATCCATAATCGGTCATTGGTGTCATCCTCTCTTCATCTGGTCGGTCATCATCATGTTAAAGAGAAAAGAGGGATGTACTCTTGCAGGGTTGATTCGATGGAGTGGTTGAGACGGAGAAGAGGTGCCCTTTTTTTTTTTTTTTTTTTTTTTTTTTTTAGTATTGGGACCATGGGACATGGGCTTGACCACACCCTTGCCCCCTCAAAGCCCCTCCTCCTTCTTTTCTTATGAGGCCTCTCCCCCTCCCCTTCTTTCTTTCTCTTTTTTTTTTTTTTTTTTTTTTTTTTTTTTCTTTCTTTCTTTCTTTTTCTTTTCTCTCTCTCTTTCTCTCTCCTATATCTTCCTTTTCTCTCTCTTTGTCTCTCTTTTTTTTTCTTTTGCTCTTTCTTTCTCCTGTGGTCCCCTCCTTCCTTCCCTTGGTTACAAAAGGGATGGGCCAGCAGACGAGCATGCGTATGCCTGTGTGTGTGTCTGTGTGTGTGTGTCTGTGTCTGTGTCTGTGTCTGTGAATGTGTATGTGAAGATGTCTGGTCTGTCTGTGTGTGTGCCTACTTGTGTATGCGTCCTACGCTTGTGTTACACCTACACGCACACACACCCCTTCTCTTCCTGTTGCGCTGCTCCTTTTCCTCCCCTTCTCCCCCCTCCCCCATGACGAGCTTGGGGCAAAAAAAAAAAAAAAAAACTCACAGGGCAATTGTCTGGCGGAATTTCTAAGCACAGACAATTTTGAATCCTGCATCGCTGAGCAGAGATCCTTCCTGGATGGAGGATGAAAAAAGAAATATTCATTTCTTTACCCATTGCCCGCTGATTCGGATCCTCCCAATGAACTCTTTTCTTTTTCTTTTGATTGTTGATTGGTGTGTTTCGGGTAAAGGCGGTGGCGTCTTTTATGAACAGGAGAAGTGTGGGCAGTGTCTTCTTTATCTGTCTCTGAGCAAAGAGAGAGAAAAAGTGAAGCAACAGCAAACAAGGAAACGGAAAACAGTAAACTAGCAGCAAACAACAACAACAACAACAACAACAATAGTAATAATAATCACAACAACAGCACCAACAGTTCTCTCCTATCAATTTTCAGCACCATTGGATCCATGGGGTCCACACAATGTCTGGGTGAGCCAACCTTTGACCGACCCTCTCTCTCTCTCTCTCTCTCTCTCACTCACTCTTTTCAACCTATTTTTCTTCATCTGTCGGGGCAAACAATCTCTTTTTTGGCTGCGTTGCGTGCTTTTTTAATTTTTTCGGACTTTTTGTCCTTCTCGGTTGGTGTGTCTGTCTCTGTCTGTCTGGGTGGGGATGGATGGGTGTGGGTGTGTGGTGTGTGGTGTGTGTTGTCCTGTTGTCTTGCTGGTTCTCTTTTTCTCTTGGCCTCCCCTTGGCCCTCTTTCTTTCTAAAAGAAAAAAAAGAATTGCTCAATACCAAGAAGCATTGTCCCATTCCCAATGCTTTTCTCTTCTCTCTTTCTCTATCTATCTATCTCTCTCTCTCTTTCTTTTGGTATACCTCGCCCACTGTCGGCTTTCTTCTCCTCGCTCCGCCCTCCCCACCTCCCGCCCTCAACCTTTTTTGTTGAATGTGCATGGGGGATATAGGATAGAGAGAGAGAGAGAGAGAGAGAGAAGAGAGAGAGAATGGATGGGATGGGAGAGGTTGTCCCTTTCTTGTCTATCCTGACTGAAATATGACCCACCCACACACATTTGGCAGAGAAGGTGAAAGAGAGAGAGAGAGAGAGAGAGAGAGAGAGATTGATGGATGTCCAGGGTAGAGCAACAAAGGCAGACTGACTGACTCGCACAAACACACTGCTCAACAAACGGGACAATCGAAGTGACGGCGAAAAGCTTCAACAAGAAGGAAGCACTGTGTCGTCTTCCTTTGTCCCGCATCATTGTCGTTCGGCCCTTGTTTTGGCTGGTGGAGGTGGGAGTAGGAGAAGTGGGAGGAAGAAGAAAAGGCTGAACTCGTTTACACTGACTGACCCTTTTTTTTTTTTTTTCTTTCTTTTCTTTTTCTCTTTCTCTCTCTCTCTCTCTCTCTCTCTATCTCTCTAATAATAATATCTCTATATATATATATATCTATCTATAATCTAATAATAATATCTCTCTAATAATATATATCTATATATATATATATATATATATATATATATATCTATCTAATATCTATATAATATATATATATATATATATATATATATATATATAATCTCTCTAATAATAATAATATATATATATATATATATCTATATAATAATAATAATATATAATATATATATATAATAATATAATAATATATATATATATATATATATATATATATATAATATTTTTTGTTAATAATGTTTTTTTCCAACCTAATCCCATCTTTTTGATCCAATTTCGTCATCTTTGATCATCCATCTTTTTTTGTCATATATATATATATAATTTTTCAAATCACGGCATTGACATGAGGCGCGGCACCGTTCGGATCATCTCTCTCTCAGGACATTTTCTCTTTGATCCTGCTTTTTTGCTGCTGCTATCCTGCTACTGCTGCTACTACTCCTGCTGCTACTACTGCTTCTGCTGCTTTATTGCTGCCTGTTGCACTTTGCTGCCATCTATCATCTTTCGATGGGAAAGACCCACCGGGAATGGGATCCGCTTTTTTCCCATCCTCGGCCGGGCCTATCTCTTCTCTCTCCCCCCTTCCCTTCTCTTTGACCCTCTGCAGGCGCGGTGTGCATCATCTTGCATCGCATCGGAGACCTCCCGCCAACATCCGGTCTCCTCCCACCCCTCCCTCTCTCCCCGCCGCCAACAGCGCGGCTGGATCCCGGCGGCGACCGCCTCCCGGGCCCCTTCCAGGCACGGTCATCATCATCACCATCATCATCATCACCCCCATCATCCTCATCACTCGCACCGCTCTCGCTCTGCCATGAGTAATAACAACAAGTACAAGCTCTTTGACGGCATCACTGCTGCTTCTGCTGCTGCTGACGTGACTTCTGACCACCGTCCTACCTCCACTACAAAGACAAGCACCACTACCACCACTACGGCCCATCCCAGTCATGTCCCTTCATCCTCTTCATCATCATCCACAGCTCATGCCCAACAACAGCCCATCTCGACCACTTTCTCGCTCGCTCCCACCACCACTACTACCGTTGTCACCACTACCACTACCACCTCGACAGAATACCCACCATTGTTCTTCAATCCTCCGCCCATTCCAGCTCATCTTGACCCAAAGACCTTTCCTCTGGCTGATACACCCACACCTCCGGCTCTGAAAAAGTTTTGCTTTGACCTCAATGGTCAGCCTACCTTTTTCCGCGAGAACCATGAAAACGAAAAGACCATGGGACAGGTGGGTCCTTTTTTTATTATTATTATTTATTTATCTCCCCTTCTCTTTCTCTCTCTAAAAAAAAAAAAAGACGCCGTGTGCTTGTATCCGAATTGAAAAGAGGAGAGAGAGAAAGAGAGAGAGAGAGAGAAAGAAAGAAAGAAAGAAAAAAAAAAAAAGGGATCGTCAGCTCTTTCTCTCTCTCCTTTTCGTCTCCTTCCCTTTCGCTCTCTCCTCCCCCCTTGTCTGTCCCACTTTACTTGCATCGAGTTCCGCGATACTAAAAAAAAAAGACGGGTTGTCTCCTATTATCCTGTTGCTTGGACTCTTTTGTTCTCTCTCTCTCTCTCTAGCTGGAAGACGCATTGTTCAAGTTGAGCGCTTCTGCGCACCAACGCGCTCTTCGTTCCGCATCCAACCGTAGTACGCGACAGACCACCGGACGACACTTGGACCAGCATGAGCAGGAAACCACACAGGAAATCGTCAGTGGTACAGACCCCGATGGATCGACCACCACTACTGTCATCCGAAAGTCGGTCGAAGCTCCCCAGCGCTCCCTCGGCCTCAATCACCCTTGGAGCTCTCGTGCAAAGAAACGTCCCGCTTCTCCCATCACCCCCGTCGGCTCTGTGGATGTCTCCATGGCCCAGTCCTCTGCCTCGAACACCTCGGCCATGTCCGTGTCCAACCTCCATGGAACCTCTGCGGCAATAGCAGCGCGTGTCGCCGCCAGAAACGATCTTCACGACAGTGTTGCCTCGTTCCTGGATCGATCCGCTCCACCTCACAAAAAGTCGAAGCGTCCCTGGACTCATTCGCCTCTGCAACAACAAGGTCAGAATCATGCGTCCTCTTCATCTGGTGTACGATTAGCAGCCCAGTCGGGCAGTGGTAGTGGCAGTAAAAAGATTCCATCCTCACTCTCCGCCCCTTCTTTTACAGACTTTGCCACGCCTGCCGTTCCTCACCGCTCGCGTATCGTCGAACAGAGTCGTGAACAAAACATTCATACCGCTCAACTCGCTGCCGGCTTTATCGACCCTTCCTCTCTGCCTTCACCCTCGCTCTCTCCCACCGCCACCACTCAGAACTCGCTCATCACTCCCAACTCGCACTCGGCTGCAGATGCAATCACAACCCGGAGACGGTTCAGGACTGCACCCATTTCTTTCTTGAATGGTCATACCGATGTCGAGGAAGGAGTTCAGGTCGAGGACGAAACTGTCGATGGAGAAGTCTTTATGAGTGAACCCGAAGAGGAAGAAGAGGCGATGGAAGGTCAGGAGTCCCACCAGGACGACATGGATGTAGAACGATCTCTTCAATCCTCAAGTCTGACACACACACCAACGCTCTTGGATCTGCCCACGTTGGTCTCGACGTTTGATGCTCTGCCATCGACTTTGCAGTCGTACATGCTTTTCCATTTGCTGCGCCGTACGCCTGCACCCACCTTGCAGTTTGTCAGCAATGTGATTCTGGCCACGATGAAGACTGATTTCTTGTCCCTCTTGCCTGTCGAGTTGGGTCGCAATATCCTTCGGTTCCTGGATGGTCGTAGTCTGTGCAAGGCAGCTCAAGTGAGCAAGCAATGGCGAGTCGTAGTGGATTCAGATGCACATATTTGGATGAATCTGATCCAAAAGGAAGGCTTTTTGCTGGACGAGAATGAGGAAGAAGAGGCCTATGCACAACGTCTTGGCATCGATGGTCATTATGGTGTCCGCCCAAGTTATCAAACTCGAAAACTCTTGGCCAAGAAACGGGCTGCCAAGGGCAAAGGACGTCCCAGTGCGGCGATCGTTCGACCTCAGGATTTGCCTGAATCTCCATTGTACCCGAATGATGTGACAATGTTGGGTGAGGACGAGACGGAACCTCCTGTGGGGATGGAAGGATCTGCTGCACAGGATTCGAACCATCGTGGTCATGGTTGGGACAGTGACACGGCAGAAGAGGATGCAGAGTCCAAGGAAGAGGCGTTTATGACGCCCGATGCTGCACCTCCTTCGCCCACGACGAGTCATACGGGTCGATTCAATGATGCTGATTCGGAAGATGAGGCAATGGATCAGGATCCGATGGAAGAATCGTTTGGACCCATGTCTCCTTCGACTTCTCATCCTTTCAAGGCTCTTTTCCGACGTCATTGGATTATCCGACAAAACTGGGCCAAGGGTCGAGCCAAGTATATCAAGTTTACGGGTCATAGTAACCATGTCGTGACTTGTCTCCAGTTTGATTCTGAAAAGATTATTTCTGGTTCAGACGATCAATGCATTCATGTCTATGATACGACCACGGGCAACCGACTGAAAAAGTTGGATGGTCACGAAGGTGGTGTCTGGGCACTTCAATACCGAGGCAATACCCTTGTCTCTGGATCGACGGATCGAACTGTTCGAGTGTGGGACATTGAGAAGGGAGTGTGTACACATATCTTCCGAGGTCATACCTCGACGGTCCGATGTCTTCAGATCGTCATGCCCGTGAACGTGAACAAGGATCCGAATGGACCTCCCAAGTATGAGCCCGAGTTCCCAGTGATTGTGACTGGATCCAGAGACTCGACTCTGTTGGTCTGGCGGATGCCGGATCCCGAGTTGAACAGCCATATCCCTGCGAATGACAGTTCATGGTTGATGCATACGTTGATGGGTCATACCCAATCCGTGCGTGCGTTGGCAGCGGAGGGAAGTACATTGGTGTCAGGATCGTATGATTGTACGGTTCGAGTCTGGAATCTTTGCACGGGAGCGATTGTGCATCGATTGCAAGGTCATACACAAAAGGTGTATTCCGTGGTGTTGGATACGGAGCGAAACCAGTGTATGAGTGGAAGTATGGATGCCACTGTCCGTATCTGGTCTCTTGAAGATGGCTCGTGCCTTCATGTCTTGGATGGTAAGTGTATATGAGAGAGAGAGAGAGAGAGAGAGAGAGAGAGAAACCTCTTGTCCTGTGCTTGATTGGATTCAAGAATTGTTTTAGTAATCTGTTTTTTCTTTTCTTTTCTTTTTTCCTTTTTGGATCCATTTAGGCCACACATCGCTCGTGGGTTTGCTTGGTCTGAACGCAAACCATCTAGTATCGGCAGCAGCGGATTTCACGGTCCGTATCTGGGATCCTGCACGAGGAGTGTGTCTCCGAATCCTGGCAGCGCATGCAGCGGCGATCACCTGTTTCCAACATGATGCCAACAAGGTGATTTCAGGGTCGGATGGTAATCTCAAGATGTGGGATTTCAAGACGGGCAAGTTTGTTCGAAATCTGTTGACGGGTCTGGGCAGTGTTTGGCAAGTCAAGTTTGATGAACGACGCTGTGTGGCAGCCGTACAACGGAATGGGGTGAATGGAGGCAATGGAGCCACCTACTTTGAGGTAAAGATTGGATCGTTTTTTTTTTTTTTTTTTTTGTCAAGATTTCTAAAGACCAACTCCTTTTTCTTTTCTTCTTCAATGACTCGTATGGATATTAGGTCCTAGACTACGGAGTGTATGGCATTGAGGAGCCCTTTGAGAATGCGCCTTCATTGCCCGTAGAAGAGTCGGTGGATGTAGGCGCAGCGGGCGCGGGACCACGGACGGCTACTACCGTTCCTCCCGCTGCTGCTGCTGCGCCTGGAGGCGGAGGTGGAGGCGGAGCAGCCCATGCACCGGCAGTCGTTGTTCCCGTGGTTGCAGTCGCTCCACCCCCTGTCCAAGGAGGAGGTGGCCACCATCATGCTACTGCTGGAGCAGGTACTGGAGCAGCTCCAGGGGGGGCCACAGCTTCCACAGCTCCGACCACAACTGCGTCCTCTGTAGCAGCAACAGCTTCGTCAGGATCAGCGAGTAGTCATGCCCATGTCAGTGGTACAAGTTCAGGAAGTGGACAAGCAGCTTCGAGCTCGGGTCCTTCTGTGACAGCCACGATCTCGTCCTCTTCCTCTTCTTCTACAACAACATCTTCCGCAAGCGCCACGACAGCTTCGGATGCAGCTGGACCGGCGAATGGAGGATCTGCAGCGGGATGGTAGAAAGAGAGAGAAAGAAAAAAGAGAATAATCTTTCCCAAAGTGCCTTTCACTTCTTTTGTTCTTTATTATTACTATTATTCTTGTATTTTTATGAAGCTCTTCTTTTACCTGTGATACTAGTTTTTTTTTTTATTATTATTATTTCTATTTTTTCCTCGTTTTTCTCTTTCTCTTTCTCGCTGTTTTCTTGTTTTTTTTTTTTTTTTTTTTTTCTTTTTTTTTTTTTTTTTTTTTCAGAAAAAAAACAAAAAGAAAGAAAGAAAGAAAAAAATGACGAATGTCATCAAGGGTTGAAGAGATTAGGAAGAGTAGAGGATTTTTTTTTTACCAAGCATGAAATGCTTTTCTAGAAATAGAGGAAAGGAATATCCTTTCCTCTTACCCCCACCCCTAAACCTCCTCCATCCTCGAGAATGAATACAAAAAAAAAAAAGCTTCCGTGTTCCTTTTCCTGACTACACACTCTCTCCACTCTAAAGCCCTTCCCTTCTCCTTTAGATTACACCTCAGAGACACATACACAGACAAAATAATATTTTATATTACAAAAAGAGAGCTATAGAAAAACAAGCGGAGGTAGGGATGCTATGTATATGGAGAGCGGAAAAAGAAGAAAAAAAAAGTCGATTTGCAAAGACATTCTTTTTTTTTCTTTCTTTCTTTAGGTGCGCTCGCCACGGAGACGACGGGCCAAGTGGATATCCTTAGGCTGGATGGTGACACGCTTGGCGTGGATAGCAGCCAAGTTGGTGTCCTCAAAGAGCGAGACAAGGTAAGCTTCGGAAGCCTCCTGAAGAGCACCGATAGCCGAGGACTGGAAGCGAAGGTCGGTCTTGAAGTCCTGAGCAATCTCACGAACAAGACGCTGGAAGGGGAGCTTGCGAATCAAAAGCTCGGTCGACTTTTGGTAACGACGAATCTCACGAAGAGCGACGGTACCGGGGCGATAACGGTGAGGCTTCTTGACACCTCCGGTAGCGGGGGCGGACTTGCGGGCAGCCTTGGTGGCGAGCTGCTTACGAGGAGCCTTTCCTCCGGTGGACTTGCGAGCGGTCTGCTTGGTACGAGCCATTGTTGATTGTGATGGGTGATGAGAGATGAAGAGATGGAGAGATGGAGAGATGGAGAGATGGAGATGGAGTTTTTTTAAAAAAAAGAGGATAAAAAAAAAAAGAGAAAAAAGGAAAAAAAAAAAAAAAAAAAAAAAAGAGAATTCACGAAAAGCCAAGGGTTTTATAGGCTCCGTGGTAGGGGCAAGAAGAAGAAGGCGCGTCCAAAGAGAGCAACTTGGAAATCGCGTCCCTTGGTAAAAAAATTTTTTTTTTTCTTCCAAATAACAAAAAATGAGCTGAGAGAGAGAGGAGAGGGAGAGCACGCGACGTGTTTGTGTTGATTTTTTTTGATTTTTTGATTTTTTCTTAATTTGTCCTGGAGAGGGGGGAGGAGATCAACACGCGAGGGTAGCTTACCTGAGAGAATAAGAGAGAAGAGTTAACGACACTCAAAGTTTAGTTAAATTTGAGAGATTCCCTCAAGAGAGTGTCCAAGAGAGAGATAAAAAAAAAAGAGAATCCCAAGAGGGGAACCCAATGAGAGAGAGGAGAGTGGCACAAAAAGGTTCTGTATTTGCAAGAAGAGAGACAAGGAGGGATGCGGAATGTGGTGAGCCGTGCTTTTGGTTGAATTGGACGCGCATCTCATAGGCCCTTATCTCTGCTCTTATTTTTTCCTGTGCGAAGTGAATCCAAAAAAAAAAAATTCGAGTCGCGCTCTCTCTCCCTCTCACACACACAGACACACGACTCTGAAAAAAAAGAAAAAAAAAAACTCTCCCGCTGTTGCTCAGAGATCATTTAAATAGCCTCGACTCCCCCGCCGGCCAGCAAAAAAAAATTTCTACCCCCTTCTTTTCTCTCTCTCTTCTCTTCATTCACCAACTCACACTCACCCCCCACCCACCCACTAAACTATCTCAATCATGTCTGGCCGCGGCAAAGGAGGAAAGGGTCTTGGAAAGGGAGGCGCCAAGCGTCACCGCAAGATTCTTCGCGACAACATCCAGGGTATCACCAAGCCCGCCATCCGTCGTCTCGCCCGTCGTGGTGGTGTCAAGCGTATCTCGGGCCTCATCTACGAGGAGACCCGCATGGTCCTCAAGGTCTTCCTCGAGAACGTCATCCGTGATGCCGTCACCTACACCGAGCACGCCAAGCGCAAGACCGTCACCTCTCTCGATGTCGTCTACGCTCTCAAGCGCCAGGGTCGTACCCTCTACGGTTTCGGTGGATAAATGCACTGCGGGTTCAGGCTTCATTACTACCCCTTCTCCCTCATCCGTGTATTCCGTCCTCGAGCTCTTTTGGAGTCCATGTTTTCAACAAAGAAATATTCTTTTTTTTTCTGCCCTTGATCTCTCTCTCTCCAACTGGTTCCTTTTTTTTTTTTTGTTACTTTTACCGCTCTGTTTTTGTATAGAACCTTTCGCGCTCCAACCACTTTAAAAAAAAAGAAAAGAAAAAAAAGAAAACTTCACCAAAAACTTAATCCTCATACGCAAACCCGTCGCCTTCTGCGTTGGTTCCTGTAAAATAAAACTCTCATTGTCTTTGAACAACCAAAAAAAAAAAAAAAAAAAAAAAAAAGAATTATTCAAGTTTGGAGAGAGGGAGAGGTGTGTGTATGTGGTAGGGCTTGCTAAAGGAAGAGACGGGACTTGGCAGACTTGACTTTTTTGACTTTGAACAAACCGCAGGGAAGTGGGTGAATCAGTTAGAGTTCTGTTTGATCAACCACTCTCTTCACTCTTTCTGTCTTGCTCTTCTCACTTTGCTCGCTTGAAGAGTGAAAAAGAGATAAAAGGCGTCAGTGTCCCACTGAACCAGGCGTTCTTAGCTGGTGTATGTGTGCTATCTGCGTCTAATGAACTAGAGCAGCAAAAAAAAAAAAAAAAAAGGTCAATCACATTGGAAAAAAAAAAGGTCAATCACATTGGAAAAAAAAAAGGCGAGAGAGTAATTCAGTCTTCCAACTGCTTCATCCGCTTCATCTGGGTCATTCATTCTCTTAAGCCCAACCTCTCTTTCGGGAAAATGGAGACCTTTTTTTTTTTTTGTCAGAGTCATTAGGGAGGTCTCAAGATGCATTGATCCTATTTTTTGAGCCAAAAGTCCATTTTGCGTGGTTGGACTTGACAAAATCACAAGTCAAAAAAAAAAATGGCTCTAGCGCAACAGCTTGACCCTTTTTATTTTTCCCCAGAGTCCCCTCCAATCTTCATAAGAAAAAAAAATCTCCTTTCTTTCATTCGACCAAGTCGTGCACAACCCTACACCAACCCTCTATTAAATCCAGACAAATGTGGAGATTCATTTTTTTTTTTTTTTTTTTTCTACAAAAAGAAAACGCTATGTGTACAATTGGAAGAAAAAAAGATGGAGGATTTCAAGAGTCCAGAAAAAAAGAAATTGACAAAAAATAAGAAAAAAAAAAAAAAAAAAGAAGAAGCAGAAGCAAACAATCCTTGAGCAGACGACAACAGTTGGGAAGAAAAAAAAAAAAAGATGGGCGTATTAAAAACATGGGAGACAATTCAAGGATTATAGAACAAAAAAGAGTCGGATTGTTGTGTCGAGTTTGCTTCAAGGACCTGAGAAAAAAAAAAAAAAAAAAAAAAGACTTCATTCTTCCTCCATATTCCCAGATACTCCTTCCCTGTTCATTCCTTCTTTTTCTCTTTTTTTTTTTTTCGTTCCCTAATGCTCCTGATAGAACAAGATCGTTCCTGACTGCTGGCTGCGAAGGAAGGCGCGCGGGGCCGGGCGGTTTTTTTTTTTTTTTTTTTGATTTTGTAAATATTTTTTTTACTTGGAAGAGGTGTACTTGGTGACAGCCTTGGTACCCTCAGAGACGGCGTGCTTGGCCAACTCACCGGGGAGGATGAGACGGACAGCAGTCTGGATCTCGCGCGAAGAGATGGTGGAGCGCTTGTTGTAGGCAGCGAGCTTGGAAGCCTCACCAGCGATGCGCTCAAAGATATCGTTGACGAACGAGTTGAGGATGGACATGGCCTTGTTGGAGATACCAGTGTCGGGGTGGACCTGCTTCAAGACCTTGTAGATGTACGAGGAGTAAGTCTCGGAACGGTTCTTCTTGCGTCCCTTGCCACCCTCAGCCTTGGTCTTGCGGTCCTTCTTCTCGGAAGAGGCAGCAGTCTTGGCGGGGGCCTTGCCTCCGGTGGAGGGCTTCTTCTCAGCGACAGCGGGCTTTGGGGGCATGTTGAAAGATGTGAGGTGGGGGGTGTGAGTGAAAAGGTCAGTGTTTGCAGAGGCTGAAAAAAGGAGAGAGAAGGGAGAAAAGAAGAAGTCTGTCCTTTTATATGTCTCCGCCTTGTGCCCGCGTGTCTGTCTCGAATTCGATTTTTAAGAGAAACGAGTGATTAGAGAGGTGGAGAGGGGGGGGACGCGATTTTTTTTTTTTTTTTTTTTTTTTTTTTTTTTTTTTCTGCATGTGAGACGCGGGAGGGAGTTTAAGTTAACGAAATTTAGACAGAAACGACTCTTTAACTGCAAGTCCGCGAATTTTTTTTTTTTTTTTTTTGAGAGCGGTCACTAAAAAAAAATCCAACGACGCGTGTGTATGGCCCTCTCAATTCTCTCTCTCCTCTTTCGCACTGTGTGTGTGTGGAGCCCAGTGTCGGTATAAATACAAACAGCGCCTCAGCTCCCCCCTGTTGCCTCTTCCTTTTCTACCTCCTCCTAATCCACACACTAAAAAAAAGCAGACCTTTCCTCAGGTTCTTCATTCATCTCTCTTTTCTCCCAACTCTCTCTCATCCACTTCATCTCATCACAATGTCTGGCGGCAAATCCGGTGGCAAGTCTGCTTCGGCTTCCAAGAACTCTACCTCCCGCTCTTCCAAGGCCGGTCTTCAGTTCCCCGTCGGCCGTATCCACCGTCACCTCCGCAAGGGTAACTATGCCCAGCGTGTCGGTGCTGGTGCCCCCGTCTACCTCGCTGCCGTTCTCGAGTACTTGGCTGCCGAAATTCTCGAGTTGGCCGGTAACGCTGCTCGTGACAACAAGAAGTCGCGTATCATTCCCCGCCATCTTCAGCTCGCCATCCGCAACGACGAGGAGTTGAACAAGTTGCTCGGACACGTCACCATCGCCCAGGGTGGTGTTCTCCCCAACATCCACGACTCTCTTCTCCCCAAGAAGTCCAAGAAGGGTGGCGTTGCCTCTCAGGAGATGTAAAATCAAGAAAAAAAAATTTTTTTCACTCAAGGCACATTGCGACTCTTTCCTAGTCTACACTTACACATACACACGCATACTCGGAGTTTGTCGACAGTAGCTGGAATAGGATCGATCTGAATATGAACTCTTTGCTTTTTTTTTCTTTTGTCCCTTAGTCAGGATTCATTCAGCAGTCGCTTTTCGCTTTTATTATTATTTTTTTTTCTCGTATCTCATACCAAACGGGCAGTTCAAAAAAAAAAAAAAAAATTTCTTTTAAAAAAAAAAAAAAAAGAACTTGCTCAAGGGCGTCGTTTTCTTTAACCCCGTCTTGATTTTTTTTTTTTTTTTTTGTCGCTATTTGTACATAATTATAATAAAAAAACGCAATGTTCATAGAAACAGCTATGCGCAAAGTTCAGTGCTTCCAAATGGTATGGAGGAAAGGGGGGAGAGTATTTGGATCTTTTCATTTTGATCCGATGCCTTTTTTTTTTTTTTTACGCACGTACCAAGTCGAGAGGATGAGATTCTCAACGACTTAATCTTTTTCAAAAAAAGGTTGGCTTTGTTTTGAGGGGTTCTTTAAAAATATTCGTGTAGATAGTGTAGTTTAATTGCGATGGGAAAGAGAGAGAGGCAGAAGAATGCAAAAAATAGAGAAACAATATCTTAAAAGAGGGTATCTTCCTGGCGAAGATACTCTCCGATATCTGCTTGGTGAAAGATAACAATCGCCGTGGGTTCCAACTTGCGAGTGTCCGATGTTGACCGTGCAGTGACTCCGAATCCAAGAGGAATGTCTGTCATTGAATAAACAATCACTCCCTGATGCTCAGGCGTATCCTCAGTGACACGACCGATATGTGCCTTGACCACATGGTTTCCGTACAGGAATGGCATCTCTCCGTTAGGCTTGATCCACACCTTGTGCTAAAAAAAAAAAAAGAAAAGAAAAGAAAAGAACAAAAGCAAACGTCAGAATGGCGTAGGGATTGATCGTCAGTGCCAATCTCTAATGACTTGAAAAAGACTAGCCAAGGAGACCAAGCTCAAGCTATTTTTTTTTTCCTGCTAGTGTTTTTCTGGTTTGGAATGATATCGTGGACTAGACTTTGATGATTTCCATGTTGATCAACCGTCCAGTTCTATTGCTGGGACCCATTTTCTTTTCTTTTTTCTTTTTTCCTTTTTTTCTCACGAGTCCTCTTGGTAGTAGTGTCAAAAGGAAATGTCGATTCATCCACGAAACCAAAACTGGTCCTCACATCCTGATCGCCTACAAGCCAAGCTCATTTCTTTTTTTTCCTTTTTTTCTTTTTTTCTTTGGTGGCAAGTTCGAATCCAGAACTATTGAATTTTGGGGGGATCCTGTCCTGATCAAGCATTGTCCTCTCCTCCGGTGGTCGCTTCCAGTCAAAGATATATAGGTAAAAAGTGGCCTGTTGCTGAAGAAGAAAAAAAGGATGGAGCTTTTTTTTTTTTTTTTTTTTTGCTTCTGCTCTTGCTTTTGCTTTACCTTGGCATACTGTGCAATATAGTCGAGGCAGGTAACATGAAGACGGAACTTGCCAGTCTTTGTGAACTTGCCAAAGCAGACTCCCAAAGAAATGAGCTGATCCCGTCCAACGCTTGTTGCCCTCTTCATCACATCCTCACTATAGAGTGATCGTCATAGAGATCCCAAGGTGGAAGGGGAAAAAAAGAAATACTCCAGTGTCAATAGATGCCTTGCCAATAAAAGGTAGGATACAGCTCCCACTTCCTTCACTCCAAGTCTGACAAGTGGTAGATCATTGAGAGTACCTGACATAGTATACACGGTCGCGGTGGAGACGGAAGCAGAACGTCTCGTCACCTCTATCGATAAGATGCGTAATATTACGTCCGATACTGTGTTGTTTGGTGAGGAGAGAGGAAGAAGATAAAAGGGTAGAAGGAGAGAGAGAGAGAGAGAGAGAGAGAGAGAGAGAGAGAGAGAGAGAGAGAGAGAGAGAGAGAGAGAGAGAGAGAGAGAGAGAGAGAGAGAGAGAGAGAGAGAGAGAGAGAGAGAGAGAGAGAGAGAGAGAGAGAGAGAGTGGATGGCATATATTGTTAGCCACTGAACTTGAATCTCGGTTTTGCTGATGACCCTTTTTTTTTTCATCTCTCCAAGACTGAAGGATCCTGCATCAAGGTGAGGGGATGGTCCTTCCAAGGTTCCGTACTATTTAGCAAGCTTTTTTTGGTCTTTTTTTTTTTTTTTGGCTGGTTATTTGATGACGAGTCGAGCAATGATGGAAGGGAAAAAAAGAAAAGAGAGAGAGAGAAAGACCACACTCCTTTTTTTTTTGCATGCGACAAGAGAAGCCCTAACTATTGCACGTCCCAGAGAGAGGTTTTTTTTTTTTTTTTTTTTTTTTGTTGAGAGTAAACAAGCCAAGATTTGAAGCAGTCACTCAGAGAGATAAGAAGAAGCGTCTCCCGTTTAACCTCCACACGACCCCCACAGACACACACACCACTCTCCGCAGGCAAGAACCTCTTCTCTTCTTTCTCTCTCTTCTCTCTTCTCTCTGCTATCCATCTGCCTCACTCTCTCCCAAGTTTTTTTTTCATCCTTCAGAGACAATGCTTCGATCATCTATTCTTGCCGTCACCCGCTCTGTCCTCGCCAGACCCTCGGCTGCTGTCGCTGTTCGCGCCTACCACCCCAAGGTAATGTGTCTTTCTGCGCATCTGCTGGCGCTTCTGGGGGAGGGGAGGGGGTTTTTGACTCACCCAAAAACCTATCCTCTCCATCCAACCACTCGAGCTCATCTCAAGGACGCCCGCTCCTTCACCTCTCTTCCCACTCCTTCATCCCCCCAGTCAGGCACCATTCATTCAGGATCTCGCTCATGTCGCCAGTTTGTTTCGGTGGCGTATCCAGTTGTACTCTTTTTTTCATATTGCTAACAGCGTGGCTACCGGAAATACCTGGACTTGTCCGGACTCGGTTCTTTCACAACTTTTTTTTTTTTTTCTAGGTCATCGATCACTATGAGCGTCCACGCAACGTTGGCTCTTTGAACAAGTCGGATCCTTTTGTTGGCACAGGACTTGTGGGCGCACCCGCCTGTGGTGATGTGATGAAGCTTCAGATCAAGGTGGATGAGACGTCTGGAAAGATTGTCGATGTCAAGTTCAAGACATTTGGATGCGGTTCGGCCATTGCTTCATCCAGCTACATGACAGAGCGTGTTCGTGGAATGACACTCGAGGATGCTAGCAACATCAAAAATACAGAGGTTGCCAAGGAGCTCTGCCTTCCTCCTGTCAAGCTTCATTGTTCCAGTAAGTGACCTCTGAACCCTATGACCTGTCAACCCGGTGTCACCATACCTGAAGCGCACACACGCGCTAGCAGTTTGAGAGGTTTCTTCTTTATTTTTTTCTCATCAATCATAGGGCGCGCACTGCGGTGTGTGGGGAGAAAAGAATGAGGTTGGGTGTTGATGTTGAGGCTGCGCAGCTTATCTGATCCAAACAAAATACGCCCTTTCTTCTCTTCTCTCTTTTTTTTTCCTTTCTTAGTGCTTGCGGAGGATGCCATCAAGTCTGCCATCAACGATTACAAGCGCAAGCGTGCTGCTGCCTCTGCCACTGCAGATGTAACGCCCGCCTCTGCTGCTGCCGCGAGCGCCTAAGTGGGGTATCTCTCTTTCCCTGGGGGGGGTGGAAGAGTCGGAAAAAGGAGAACACTCATCGCGGACGCAAAAAAAAAGAAGGTTCTGCGTGAGATGACACAACACTGTCCACTTGGGCGCACATGCGGAGGGGACTAGTGGAAGGAGGAGCCCTATTTTTTTTTTTTTTTCGTTTTCGATATCGCTCAACCGTTTTTTTTTTTTATTCCCCTCTCTCCCCATCTATCTCTTTCATCTTACCCCTCCCGATGTTCCCCGCCCTATACATCAACCCACACCCACGATGGCTCCACTCTTCTCTTGACTCGCTTTTTCACTTCAGCATCTCCTCCTCTCCTCCCTCGCGGTCACACACACGGAACAAACCAATCCATGTATCTATACACCACTCTCTTTTCTTTTTCTTTCATATGGCAAAACCAACACAGAGTGGTCCCCCCCCCCCCGCCTTTCCCTTCAGGAGCACTCCAGTAGGCACCAACAAGGCGATCACCCAACATATCTCCATCCTCCCTCTGTATTATTGAACATGCACTCAGCTATTACTACTCTGTCTTCCTTTTTGCTGTCTCTCTGCGCACCTTTTTTTTCTTTCTCCTTCTTTTTTCCAAGACCAAGGTTCACTTTTTTTTCTTCTCTACTCTATCTGTTTCTGTATCATCAATCTTTTTTTTTTTTGATAAAAAAAAAACCATGTCGAAAAGATCATAAAAGCCCATCCCACCGCTGCCTCACATACATACACACACACACACACACGCACACACAAACATTCAACTTTGCTCATCGAACCCTTCTCACACCTTTCTCTTGGTCCGTGTGCTTAACTCTTTTCCTCCCTCCCCCCTCAAACCCAGCTCCCAACCCAGTTGTCAATTGTGGGGGGGGAGGGGAAGGGGTGCAACAATCAACCTGAGACACTGCATCTTTTTTTTTTTTTTTTTGGATTCATTTATTCTACAGAGTTTTTTTTTTTTTTTTTTTATTTTTTGTTCTTCTATGCTGCCTCTTGCAAAGTTGTACAAGTGGCGGAGGCTGCTGTTGCTGTTGTATCAGTAACGGTGGTAGCATCAGCATCAGCATCAACAGCAGAAGGAGTTGCAGCGGCAATAGCTGCAAGTTCAGCTGCAAGTTTAGCAGCTGCAGCGGCTTCAATAGCAGCTGCCTCAATGGCTGCAGCGGTCAAACGAGGTTGACGAGTACTGATAGAGGCCGTCTCATCCAAGTAATAGCGATTACCATGGAAGGAAAAGACACATCGTTGAACCTGTTCATAATCCTTGGCTCGCAACAATGACTCGTCCTCTTCTTCCTCTTTTTCATCTGCTGCTGCTGATTGTTCCTGCGTTTGCTCCTGCCCCTGTGAAGAAGAGGAGGTATCAGTCGTGGTTGAGGAGGCATCCGTAGATAAAGTATTGTTGATAAGAGTCGACTTCATGGTAACAGCAGACACATCCATGACATCAAATTCATCCTTCATCTTATCCCACACAGGCTCCGTCTCTCGCCATTCTGCAAAGAGAACCTCAATTCCTTCCTCCATCGGGACCAAAGGCACATGAACATATTCGGTCGCAGGTGCATTGATCTCTGGCTCGGGAACTGGCTCTGACTCGGGAACAGGTGCAACTTCTTCTTGGGCGAATGGATCAGGAATCACGTGTTCAACCACTACATCGTCCCCGAGAGGCACCTCAAGTCCTATAATAACCTCAGGGATGTCTTCAACGATGGCTTCGGCGTTGGCTTCGGCGTTGGCTTCGGCAGGTTGCTCGCCATCGACTGGAGGAGCAGCCGGTGGGTTGTCAACATTGTCATTGCCTTGACCCGGTGCAGCTTCCTGAGGCTGTGCAGCGAGTTGCTCGATAGGTTGTTCGGCAGGTTGTTCGGCAGGCTGCACAACGGGTTGTTCGAGGGGTTGCTCAACAGGTTGCTCGACAGGTTGCTCGACAGGTTGCTCGACAGGCTGCTCGACAGGTTGCTCGACAGGCTGCTCGACAGGTTGCTCGACAGGCTGCTCGACTGGTTGTTCAACGGGCTGTTCAGCGGGCTGCTCGACAGGCTGCTCAACAGGCTGCTCAGCTGGTTGTTCAACGGGTTGTTCAGCGGGTTGCTCGGCGGGTTGTTCGCCGTGTTGTTCAGCTGGTTGCTGCTCTGCTGGTGCTGGCGCCTGACCCTCCTGAGGTGCAGCATCTTGTTGCTCCTGCTGCTGTCGCAACCGCTCTTCTTCCTCTTGCTGTAGTCGAAGGCGCTCCTCTTCTTGCTGTTGTTGAACCCGTCTTTCCTCTTCCTCTCGTTCCTGTCGTAGTCTCTCTTCCTCTTGCTGCTGTCGAAGCTCTGCAGGTCGGAGTTCACGAGGTGGGATGGGCTCCTCCTCCTCCAAATGTCGTTCACGATTCTGAGAAAGCAACATCACACGACGCTTCTCTCGGTCCAAAGCACGCTGTTTAGCAATACCCTTGACTATATGCTCCTTTCGATGGCTTCGTTCCCATTCGAAATAGGATTTCCGAGGAGCAGGTACCAACCCAAGTTGCCAGAGCTCATACGATTTAAGTTGACGTCCGATCACCTTGACCCGTTGAAGACTTGGAACTGAACGAAGACCCCCCATCATGGCCTCGTTGCTCACCCATTGACAATGTCCAAGTGTCAAGAAATGAAGTCCATTGAACCAACGCTGGAGAAGATCCTTGAACATTTCAGCATCCTCTCGCATGACCCATTGACCTCCAAGGTTCAGGGATCGGATCTTGTTGGGTTGAGAAACCATGTTGGGCTGGAAGGAAGCAAAGTCCTTCTCACGAGTGAGTGTTCGGGGCAATCGGTTGTAGAGATCCAGGCTCAAGGCCTTGAGCGCAGGGAAGCCGTCCAAGGCAGAAAGCTGGAAGATGTGAGCTGGCAATCCCTTGAGACTCAAAGTATGGAGTTTGGGGAGATCATAGCGCCTGCATTGAAAAAGGACAGAAATGTCAGTGTGAGGATCTTTTGCGTCTGGAGAAAAAAAAAACAAGGACCGCGATGATAGTGAGAAAAGGTCCCCTACCATGTATACTGGCGCTTCCACATGGGATGATCCATCTTATCCTTGGGTACATCATACGAAATATAAACCTCCTCAAGCAAAGGTGTAAAAGCAAGGGTCTCATAGTTGAATCCAAAGGCAGCATTGCCAGAAAGGAGCAACTCCTTGAGCTTGGGAAGTTGCCAAGGAGCATGAGGCCCTTGTTGCTTCTCCTCAGTCGATGAACCATCATCGGTCAATGGGAAACTGACCATGTTTCGGACTCGCAACACCTCTAGATTAGGACAGTCCGCCAAGAAAGTGGGATCAGCCTCGAACGGGACCCCGTTGCTGCTTCGGCTAGTGATCTCGAGCACGCGTAGGTTAGGCAACCGAGAAAAGAACCGGAGTGGGAGAATGGCTGTTGGTCCATGGAAACGCATCTGAATATACTCAAGTGTCTTGTCAAAGGCAATACAGGCATCTCTCAAAGCATTGACAGCAAACATGTCCTCCGTAGCAGTCGTGACCAACTTGCGAAGAGGGATAGGAGCCAAACCAGGACCATAATGACCTCCATGGCTCTTTCCTAGACCCAGACTGGAGGGCGCGCCAGCACGGCCAGTGTTGAGCAAGAGCTGGTAGACCTCACGATCCTGTTGTTCATCCATGGCCCACTGGAAGAGATTGTCGCGTAGGATATAACCACTAAAGCTCTCAAGGTTTCGGCACCGCTGCAAGAAGCGTGACTGGTCCCAGTTTTCATTTGGATAGTCATAGAACCGCTCGATACGCTTGATTGACTGGCATGGGAAACTCTCGTGGTTGGCATGGCGATGGTTGGTGATCATTTGCTGGGGCTCGACCGCGTTCAGTAGCTCGATATAATCGTCTACCTTGGTAGTCTCTTCCGAAGAGGCCCAAGTATCTGGAGGCATGACGCTCAAAAGGCCTGGACCAGTGAACTGCAGAATTTTTTGCCGACTCTGTGACCTTTCAGACAGGGCATCGAATGAGAGCAAAGGGTGATGACGCTGCAACCCCTGGACAAAATCAATGGCTCTGGTCTTGACGCGGCGCTGATGGGTTTGGGCACGTTCTCGATTCAGCTGCTCTTGAATCTGCTCTTGTGTGGGTTCCTGTGGTTGTTCCTGAACCTGCTCCTGAACCTGCTCCAGGCCCTGCTCTTGGAGCTGTTCTTGAGCTGGCTCCTGTGCTTGCTCTTGGCCCTGCTCCGCGGCATTTTCCTGGGCCTCTTCCTGAGCTGGCTCCTGAGCTTGTTCTTGACCCTGCTCCGCGGCATTCTCCTGGGCCTGCTCCGCGGCATTCTCTTGGGCCTGCTCTTGAACATGTTCGGCTGCATTTTCTTGCGCCGGTTCTTGAACGTGTTCAGTAGCATCCCCCTGGACTTGCTCCTGAGCCTGCTCAGTTGCATTTTCTTGGGCTGGCTCTTGAGCTTGTCCAGTGGCCTGTTCTTGAACGTGTTCAGCAGCTGCCTGTGCCTGGGCTTGCTCTGGAGGCACCACCCCCTGGGCATGTGTTTCTGGAAGTTGTGTTGATGCTTGAGTCACATCTACTGTAACCTGTTCCTCCTGCTGAAGAGGCTCCTGCGCTTGCTCATTCTGTACAGTGACGTTTGGATGTGAATTCTCTGGGATTGGCAGTGCTTCGTTTGCCTGTGTATCTGTATGTGCCTGGGCCTCTGCTTCAGCTGCTGCTGCCTCTGCCGCTGCTGCCTCTGCTGCTGCTGCAATTGCTTCCTGGGCCTCTGCCTCTGCGATTGCTGCCAGTGCCTCTGCCAATGCATTCTCCTCTTCCAATGCCTCGGCATCTACATCTGGTTGTGATGGTGATTGGTCTTGCACTGCCGGCTCCTGCTCCTGGCGCGACAAGAGTTCCTCTTCTTGCATCATGTCATCATCCACAGGGTGCTCGTGAAAGTCAATAAACTTGAGGTTCTTTAGGCGAGGAACATAGGGCAGGTAGGGCCTGAGATGTGTAACGGGTATATTGAGCACACGGACTCGGTCCGCAAGGTGTTCCAAAAAGAGGAGGCGGAAAATCCGAACCGCATTGTGTTCGAATGTGGCATCGACCTCGGGTAAGAGAGATTTTAAGGTGGGAATCCAACGGTCAATGCTATAATGGCCAAGGTACTCGACATAAGTAGCCATCAGGGGAGTCTCGGAAAAGACGGGCAACGCGTCTGGCCAGTCGATGAGAAGAAAAGGAACCAGTTCGTCGGAACGTTTACACGAGAGCAACATGAGAAAGAAGAGCTGCTTCATTGGGACGGTCCGAACGAGCAGGTTATCGTTCCGGTCACAGTTGGCATTGCGGTCTCCAATGATCTTGCGGCGGTAACGACGTTTGAGCGCGACATACGGGTTGCGATAGAGCACAGGGAGAGTCGCGTGGAAAAAGGTGGAGTTGACGGTGAGGAGGTTGAAGAGCGTGTCCAGGTCGCCATCAAGCTTGGCGACGATGTGGTGAATACAATCAGGCGGAAGTCGACACATTTTTATATATCTGGAGTTGGTCTTGAAGAGTCGCTCGTTATTCTTGAATCCTTTAGTCTGTGTGGTTCTGGTCTCTGTGAAGCCCTGGGAAAGTTGTGTTCAAGAACTTTGAAATGGTGGCGGTGGTGGTGGTAGAGTCTTGGAGCGGCTTGATAACACTAAATGCCGATGTGAGAGGGTATGAAGATTGATGAAGGGGTGGGGATAGGGGGATAGAGTGGAAAGGAAGGAGTAGAAAAAGAAAAAAAGAAAAAAAAAAAAAAAAAAAACAAAAAAAAAAGGTGAGAGCCGTGGACATGGGGGGAAGGCTATATACGACACTGTCCAGGCCAAAAAAACGAAACCGGCTTTGCCACCTCTGCGCCTCCTCTGTTTCTCTCTTTCTCACCTGAGGGAGATGGAACTGGGACTGCTTTTACTTTTTTACCTCTCAAGTCCGCATCATGTTTCTGTCTCTATCAGTTGGATCTCTCTCTCTCTCTCTCTCATGTCCCTCTTTGCCCTCTCACGACACTTGACACTTGCCGCAGCTTTTAGCTTACCACAGCTCTGATTTTGTCGCACGCTGCGCCCACTCCGGCATCACTCACGCCCCTTATGTCGAAACCTCAACAGAGTCTCAGAGGAATGGGATGCTTCTTCAGAAGTTCAGACTCTCGGGAGGACGCCAGCACGTCTGGATCCAGAAAAAAAACTCGGGTATTTATTATCCCCTTCTCCCCTCATCTATCATTACTTTTACATCCTCCTTCATTCGTTTACAGTTCAAGGCGCAACACGGAAAAGTGAATGTCGTCCTGCAACAGACGGTACGATTCCGGGAAAGGAAGCTTCTCGCCATAGTCGGTAAAGCCCAGTCGCTTGTACCATCCAATAAGCTCAGGTCGCTGCATAATCACGTAAACGATGGCCTGCTTCCGGCCCATGTTCTCCTTGGCGTGACGCAGAGCCTCTTCGACGAGCTTGCGACCAATTCCTCTCGACTGTTGAGTAGGGTCGACTGAGAAAAGACCAAGGACGATCTGCTGCTCCTTCCGGAAGGACTCGACGTAGGTGGGGGAGTAGTTAGCGCCCTTGTACTCGCCAAAGTCTTCGTAGTTCTCCAGGGGATCCAATTGCAATGTGCCAAGGGGCTGCATGGTAATAGAGTCAAAGGCGAGGAGCAAAGGATTGACCTTGTCGCTCAGATGCTCCTTGAGCGTCTCCTTTGAGATGCGCTCATCCTTCACCAAGTGGGACTCGGTTGTCCATCCACCCTCTGTTTTTGTAGGGAGTAGAAGATAAGAGCCAGTAGGGGAAAGAAAAGAATATAGTAGTTAGAGTCAGATCGAGAGCTGTGTTCAAAAGTGTATGTGGAGGAGGGCTGGAGAGCCGCCCGATTATTGCCACCATTGCTCTTTTATCTCAGCCCCGATATCAAAGGGCATGATGACTCTGTTTTCTTTTTTTTTCTTTTCTTTTTCCTTTCTCTCTCTCTCTCTCTCTCTCTCTCTCTCTCTCCTCGACTCCTTTTCCGATCCTCGTATAGTTCACTCTCTCACATTCAAACTCACAGACACCCATTGCTGGCTCTTAATGATGGCAAACCAACTCCTCCCACCCCTCACCTTTCTCCTCCTTCAGAAGCTATCCTTTTTCGCACGAGCCAATTAAGGTTTACTTTCTCTCGCTCTCTCTCTCTCTCTCTCTCTTTTTTTTTTTTATCCTCACTCTCTTTTCACACACACACCACCCAGCGCCCTTCTTGCCATTCATCATACCGAGGCTCAAAGAACGATAGCCCAGATGGGGTCAAGACAATCGATCAGTCAACCGCCCAACCATCCAACCACAGCCAACGATAACTCCACTAACGCAACAAACAGCACCAATAGGAGCTCAAACTGGCCAAGAGGTACTCTTGCAGGAGAAAAAAAAAAAAAAAAAAAAAAAAAAAAAAAAAAGAAGGATACCCCCCAAAGCCTGTGTAAAAAGAGTCGCAGCGTCAGAGAAAAGAAAAAGAGGAATTCGGAATCGGGAAAAGGCCAGAAATGAGAAAATGAAAAAAAAGGAGAGGAAAAGGCTAAGAAAGATATAGTGGGAAAAAGAGAGCGAGAGAGAGCGAGAGAGAGAAGGAGTGGGGAAGGAGGGAGGGAGAGGAGAGGAATTACACTCACCAGAACGGTAGGCCTTGTTGATCACTTCGTGGAACTGAGCAAGGTATTGTTCATCCTCGGGCTGAGCCAAACGAAACCAAGACATCGTTCTTGCGTTCAGGACGAGGAGTGGAAGGGCCAGAGGATTCGGAGGCGGAAGAAGAAGGAGAAGTCATGGTGCTGGATGCAGATCAAAAAAAAAAAAAAAAAAAAAAAAAGAGGACTGAGAGAAAGAAGTTTGAATGAGGAGTAGAGAGATGGAATTACAAAAAAAAAAAAAGAAGAAAAAGTCGATGGACGATGAGAGAGTGGGAGAGAGAAAGAAGAAAGAAGAAAGAAGGACGAAATGAGAAAGAATGGGAGAAGAAATAGCCGATCAGAATCCAGAAAAAGAAATAAAGAAGAAAAAAAAAAAAAAAAAAAAAAAAAAAAAAACGGCCAGGGGAAGGTGAATTGGGCCCTGTAAGATTGTTCAGATAGACTTCATTTGACAAGTCGAGTACAACCAGGGAGGTAAAGTAGCGGCGCTTGAGTACCTTTGAGTACCAACAAAGACAGATCATGTCCTGTGATGGAAACGATGAAGACTTTTTTTTTTTTCTTCCATCTGATTCCATTGGCCATCACCATTCAACCCCCTATGGCGTCAGTTGGATAGGCTCAAGAGTAAGAAGGCAACTTCAAAAAAAAAAAAAAAAAAAAAAAAAAAGGTACGTCTTTTGGCTAGAGTGAGTCACCCTACCCTCCCCTCTCCCCTTCCTCCTTCACCCCTCTTTCTCTTCTTTCCTTCCTGTTTTTCTTCCTTTTTGTCTGTTGTCGAACGAACAAGCTCCATTCCGAGAGAGAGAGAGAGAGGTCGGCTCCACAGCGCACATAGCCCTGTAGGTTTCAGCATGTCCTACACAAATGATAGCGCCTTTTTGCTCCTCCGAAGATGCACAAGAAAAAAAAAAAGGCCAAAAAGCCACGAAAAAAAAAAAAAAGGTGCAAGCTGTTTTTTTCTATCACCACAGTTGGGACGTTAACAGGGTGTGAGAGGGGGGGGAGGGAAGGAGGCGGGACAGATCAATTGAACAAAAAAAAGCCACCCAATGGACCAAAGTACTCAAAGTACTCTTTGGATTTTTTTTTTTCCATTTGCCTCCTCATTTGTTCATTTTCTCAACTCCATCATGAAGGAACTACAGGCTGTGGTCTCAGAAAAGGAAAGTGGCATCCGCGCCTGGCGCTTTGTTATGCAGCATTGGAAAGCCATTGTCCAGTCAAGGCAGCAAATGCGTTGTTGCTTCAAGCGAGGCGAGGTATTCTTTTTTTTTTTTTTTTTCTATTTTCTTGTATTATTATTTTTTTCCCTTTCTAGACAAACTAGAAATATGTGCTGCGAAAATCAAATCCTCGCATGAGCTATGCATTTCAAGAAAAAGAAAAAGAAAGTACCCTTCTCACTCCGATATGTTTCCTTTATTATTCACTTTTTTGTTTTTTTTTTTTTGGGCATTGGTTTTTTCAGGTGACCGTCAATGGAGCTCTGGCCGAGGTGACCAAGATCTTGGTACCAAACGATATTGTCCAGATCAAATTCGATCACCGAGCCGCACATGAATCGATCTATGGCAAAGAAAAACTGGACGTCCGTTATGAAGATGAATATTTGGCAGTGGTAGTCAAACCATCTGGTAGGAACATGGTTTCCTTTGGATTCATGCTTCCCTTCTCCGTCAACCCTTCTACTCTCGAAACCAACTCGACGACAGAACAAGGAGGTGTTGATAAAGATGTTGAAATGGATCTTGAAGATTTGGAGGAAGGTCCTGAAGCGGGAGAGCAGGAGGATGAAGATGATTTTCAGATCCCGTCCAATATTTCGGCTTCTGTTGGACAACAAAAGGTTCCATGTGCCGTTCATGGACTCGAAAGAGCTGCCAATGGTTTAGTAAGGAGATCAATTGTTGTTGTTGTTGTTGTTGTTGGAAAGCATCTCTCGGTTGTAATTTCCTCTGATCAGACGACTAACAATGAAACTCTCATGTTTGGACAAACAGATCCTCGTTGCAAAAACCAAACAAGCTCGTCAGACTCTTTTGGAAATGTTCAGGACAGGCCAGATAACTCGTACCTATCGAATGGTTTGTCACGGATTATGGACATCTCCCAAAGTGGACCCCTCCAAGGAAACCTCCACCGAAACCATTGATCCATCGACCTCCAAAGAAAAGTTTACAGCAGAAAAATGTGGGATTCGGGCGACTCGACTGGTTCAAAAGACGCACTCGAATGAGGCAGGACATCTTTCTACATTGGATTTCGACGTGGAATCGCCCTTCCAGGGTGTCAACATCCGAAGGCACTTGTTGTTACAGTACCCTGTGATTGGAGATACCAATTTTACAAAACCTCTCAAGACCAACAGGAACAAAGGATTGATGTCAGCTCTCCTTTCCGTCAAGTTTGTCCATCCTTTTACGAATCAATGGATCCATGTCGAGTTGGAAGAACCTACCAAGTTTGAGCAACTTCGACAGCGTGAGGAAAAGGCTTACTCACGACGACTGGACAATGATCTGAAAGAACTTCGGAAAGGTGGACTCGAGGCTCCTGCGGATTTTGACCGTAAATCGAACCAACCAATTGCTTATATGGTTGGAGAAAAGGTTGGTCCTCTCACTACAATTCTCATTCCTTGGTCATTCGAGCAATCGCTCTCCCCTGCTTTTTTGTTTGTTTGTTTGTTTGTTTGTTTCTGGTAGATATCTCGTTTTCTATACGAGTGCATACAACGTGGCTTTCGGCCTTTCTCTCCCTCCCTACCTCCCCTTCATCATGATAGGATTTTTTTGGTCAACGATTCAAGGTCTCTCCTGCGACTCTTATCCCAAGATCAAGCACAGAAACGCTTGTTCGGACAGCTCTAGATCTTGTTCAAGATCGTTCCGTCAATATCCTGGATGTTGGGACAGGGAGTGGATGTCTCTTATTGGCCATCCTGACAAAGCTATCGTCTTCCACTGGAGTAGGGGTTGACATTAGTCCAGAAGCGCTTGAAGTAGCGCAAGCGAATCTAGAGTTGCATTCGATGAAAGATCGAGTGTCGTTCCAGTTGGGTGATATGAGTCAACTGCATTCCACGACTAGTCTTCAGCAATCGTTTGATCTATTGGTGTGCAATCCACCTTATTTGAACGCAGAACAATCTTCCAAGTTGACGACTCAATTTGTTGGAACAGAGTATGAGCCATCTGTGGCTCTGTTTGCTGAGAAGGGTGGGTATGGAGCCTATGAAATGTTGGCCAAGAGTCTTCGACAGGATCTTTTTGAGAATTCTCAGGGGTCTCGTGTTCTTGCCCCGGGGGCATATGTCCTGTTGGAGATTGGGAGTGGTATGAGTGAACGAGTCAAGGAGATTTTTAATTTCCTCCTCTTTGAATCCTCGACCTTGGATACACAAGGGTTTGAACGGTGTCTTGTTTTTTGTTGTTCCTGATTTTTTTGGATTGTCAGCACTATGACTGTAGAAATCAAGAATCGATAGAGTAATCGCCAGCTTTTCCTTTGATTGAATAGACCTTTTTTTTTTTTTTTTTTTTTTTTTTTTGTCCAGTCAAAATAGTGAGAAAGTGAGGGCTCGTAGTTGACTTGAAAGTGTGCCACGTAGAGACGAGGTATGTCATGCCTCATTTTTCGCTTTTCCTTTTTTTTTTTTTTCTTTCCTTTTTAGCATTTTGTTCCTTTGATCTTTTTCTTTTCTTTTTTTTTTTATTGTTGTCGTTCTTATTGCTGCTTCTTCTTGACAGAAACGGGGCTCTGTCCAGACTTTGAATCTTCCAAGACGGCTGCGATCACATAACCGATGAGTACGACGTTGGCCATGATAGCAGCAGTGATTCCAGCATATGTTGCGTTGCCTAATGATTAGTTCAAAAGTGTGTAAAGTGTGAAGTGTGAAGTGAGAAGAGGTGTTGAGCCTTTTTTTTTTTTAAAAAGATTGATAGACCCAGCTTGTCCTCGTCTTTTCTTTCTTTCGTTTTTTCATCTCATTTTACCTTCAAAGAACTTTTCGAGAGTGAAAAAGTATGTGCCGATCGGAACGACTACCATTGCTCCTGTAAAGAAGGCCAACTTGGCAATAACCGACCTAAGCATTTTTTTTTTTAAAAAAATCATGATTGGGTTAGTCGAAGTCATATTGAGAAAAAAAAAAAAAAGAGAAGAGAAAAAAAAAGAAAAAAAAAAAAAAAAAACTGCAGAGTAGAAAGAGAAAAAAAAAAGAAGAAGAAAAACGCGTGCGTGCGTGCGTGTTCATTTCTCCATCTTTTTGATTTCTGAACTGGAGGTAGAAAAAAAAAAAGGCCCCATACTGGGACAAAGAGCCTCTTACGAAGACACATTGGGCGATCTCACGGGTGCTGGGGATGAATCGACTGGTGAATGGTCTGATGCCGAGGACGATGCTACAGCAGAAGCAGAGGCCTTTCCTTTGGGTGACATTATGGATTCTCTGTTGAATGTGGGTTGTTTCTGTCTTTGGTGTGGTGTGGAGGTGAGAGGGGGGTGGACGTGATGGAGGAAACAGGTCAAGTGTCGTTTCGTTTCTAGGGGGGTGGTCATTCATTTTTTTTTGCCACTGGTAAGTCACAGCCTTTTTTTTTTTTTTTTTGACAGATCTCTCTCAAGTTTCTTGTTCTCCATCTTTTTTTTTTCTCTAGTCAATCATCCACAGGACAAAGGGGCCCATGGTCAATCCTCGCGTGTTCCTCGACATCGACATTGATGGCAATCGAGTTGGAAGGCATGTCAGAATCATTTCGCCTCCCTCTCTTTTGCATAACCTTTTTGCAACAGCAGACATTTCACTTGGAAAGAGAAGGGTGCTCGTTAGTCAGGATGCTAGGAGAAAAAAAAAAAAAAAAAAAAAAAAAGATCTACTCTTTTCTGACCCATCTTCCTTGCTCCCAACCTCGGTTCTTCTTCTCCTTCTTCCTCTTCTTCTTTCGCATATTACAGGATCATTATCGAACTCTTCCAGGATGAGGTTCCACGGACTGCTGAGAACTTTCGCGCCCTTTGCACAGGTACTACCCAGCAACACCCTGTTTTGGTCTTGGTACCCCACCATCCCATCACCATCAGACAAAGCTTTTGGAAACCAGTCAATGGATCGCTATGATTGCTAAAGTGTTTTCCCATGCTTACTTGTCCGCTCTATAGGAGAAAAGGGAGTCAGCAAGATCAGCGGAGTACCTCTTCACTATCGTGGATCTATCTTTCATCGGTATCAACTACTCAGCATTTTTGTTAATCAAAATATGCAGCTCCAAGAAAGAGATCGAATCCCTTGTTCCTACTAACAGCGCTTCTCAACCCTTTTGAATGTAAACTAGTGTCATCAAAGGATTTATGATCCAAGGCGGAGGTAAAGACTATACTCTTACTCTTACTCTTACCCTCTCTCTCTCTCTCTCTCTCTCTCTTACTTCGATTTCATCCATGAGAGTGAACTCGACTTTTGACAGGATCATGCTTTGTCCTCCCGCTTCTTTCTAGATTTCACGCGGAGAAATGGTACTGGCGGAGAAAGTATCTATGAAGGACCACTCCAGGATGAAGGAGGATTCAAGCGCAAGCATGATATCGAAGGTACGATCATCTTGTAAAATATAGGACCTTTGCAAGACAATTCTCGCGAGACTAGAAGGCAAGACAATGATGAAGAGAAAAGGGGAAGGGAGAGAGGACGCTCTTGGACTAAACTGTTTCTTTTTTAATGTCTGCACGCGTATGAATGTGTATGTGCGTAAATCCCCTTGCTACCATGTGAATAGGCTTGCTCTCCATGGCCAACAAGGGACCCAATACTGCAAGCTCACAGTTCTTTATCACAACGCGACCGACGCCCCATCTTGATGGTATGTTCATATTTATCCTCTTTTTTTCTTCTTCTATTTGAGAAAAGAAAAACAGTCCAGGAGAGTAGAAAAAAAAGACGCTAAGCTGGATGCAATGTTTATTCCTACAGGAAAGCATGTCGTCTTTGGAAGAGTCATCAAGGGCTACGATGTGATTGAAAAGGTGGAGAATACGCCGACGGACGAGCGAAACGATCGCCCTCTAGGCATTGTCATGATTTCCAACAGTGGTGAACTCGAGTTGCGAATCCCCCCAAAGGTGCTTGAACAACAAAAGCTAAAGGAGCAGCAATTGGCTACCCTCAAACGAGAGAAAGAGGAGAAAGAGAAACAAAAGGTCTCTTCTTCTCGAAGAAGAAAGAGCGATGACGATAGTGCCAGCGAAAGCAGCGAGGACGATAGGCGTTCGAGAAAGAAAAAGAGTCGTAGCGGACGTAGTAGGCGTCATTCGCGTTCTAAGTCACGCTCTAGATCCCGTTCAGACTCGGAAGAAAAGGAGAGACGACGAAGAGAACGGTCGTCGAGGCATCGTAGTTCGACCAACTATCGATCCCGTGATACGGAGGAAGACTCGAGGCGCTCACGTCGCCGTGACTCCCGGTCTCGGTCCCGGTCTCGGTCCCGATCCCACTCTCGACCTCGTTCCCAGTCGCCTCGTACCACCCGACAGGAGCAGGACAGTGATGAAAAGGAAAAGGAGATCAAGGTGAACAGTCGACCTGAAGAAACGAACGAGGAGAAAGGATCCACATCAACGTTGGCGGGACGATTGGATTTCGGAACACAAAAACAACACGGTGCTCGTGATCGATCACGATCTCCTGAGATCAAGTTCAAAGGACGTGGCAGAATGGTAACCTCTCCCTCTCTCTTTCTTTCTCTCTCCCCTTTGAACAAAAAAAATGGAGCATGACAATAATGCATGGTGATGGTGGAATGGGTTTGCAGAAAAGGCGATTGAGAAACATGGCTCTAACCACTTTTGTTCTCCATCTTTTGTTTGTTGTTTTCTTATTTTTTCTTTTTTTCCATATCAGAAATACAACGAACGAAGACCTCGGTGGTGAATGAGAGCCAAGGGTCAACATGGGCCAATCTAGACAGCAGTTACCATTTTTGCCCTTTCTCAAACGACATAAACTGCATACAAAAAAAAAAAAAAAAAAAAAAAAAAAAAAAAAAAAAAAAAGAACACTGGGGAGATGCGAAAAGCCATGCATATCCACAGAAAAAAAAAACGCAGAAAAAAAAAAAAGTGCTGCGCCATGTTCATCCGTGAGAAGAAAGGGGGGAGGGAGGGATAAGGGAAGCAGGAAGAGAAAGAGAGGAGGGGGGAGAGGCGTGTTTTTCCGCGACTCGAGACGATGGAGACTTGAAGAAGGCGCGACGACTTTGGCATGACACAGCTTGAATGCTTGAATCCCGCGGGATGGAAGCCTGAACCCTCCAATCCCTTCCACATAGAAAAGAAGACAAAAAAACGTTAGTCGTCAAAGCCCGCAGTCTTTTAAACTGGAGCTAGCTGGTGGTGCTGCAGGATAAGAGTCGCTTTTTTGGGAGAATGTTTACCAACAAGCTGGGTCCTACCAAGAATCTGCATGGCTACGTGATGGCTCAATACAACCGAGAAGAGTTGGACGGATCACTCGGCAATGGAATGAGGAAATAGAAAGTCCTAAAAATGATGCTATAGGAGCGACAAAGAAAGAGAGAAAAAGAGAGAGAGAATTGATGTCAATGGTCCAAGAACAAGTCCAAGACTGACTCAGCCCTGTGTCCCGCCGCAGCAGAGGGGGCAAGAAGAGAGGGACATGCATGTTGGTGACGCTCTGTCGACAGTCCCACCGTCCTTTGCCACTGCGTCCCAATTGAGAGCAAAGTTTTTTTTTTTGATTTTTGTGCTTCGCCTTCAGAGGAAGAAGAGATAGGAGGAGGTGGAAGAGGAGGGGAGCCAATTGTCTTTAAAATGCGCTTGGTCTCGCCACCATCTCTGAACAGACTTTGGACCCAATATACCCGAACACTAAGAAGCTTCACACCCTCACTCACTCACACACACGCTTTTATACCTCTTCCATCTCTCTTTCGCCTTTTTCTTCTTCTTCTTCTTTTTTCCTTTTTGTTCATTCTCTTATCCGCACAGTCAGACACATACTTTCTTTTCTTTCTCTCACGCACAACACACACACTTCTCCCCCCAAAGTTTTTTCGTTTTACTTTTTCCTTTTAAAAAGCAAAAGCACATCGACTTTCAAGATCTCTTTCAAAACTGTCTAGCTCTAACCTGTCAACACCCCACCAACCCAACACAGACACCATGTCGCTGATGCTCATGCCCGCCTTTTCGGAGCCCAAGCTCTGCTTTGTGGAGACGGTTGAGGCGGTCAGCTCTGGTAGCTCCACAGATGCCGAGACGCTGTCTGATACAGAACTTTCAGACTTTGAAGACTATGATTCACAGGACGAGTGTACAGGTGAGTAGTAGTGGTTAGTTAGTGGTTAGTGGTGGTGGTGGTGGTGGTTGTTCAAAAAAAAAGAAAAAAAAAAAGCTTCTTTTTGTTGGCTGTGGTATCGGAGGAGCAGCAGAAGCAACAGAAGCGAGCAGCAGTAGCACCTTTTCCCCTCAGCCCCCTCTCTCTCCCCTGGACTGATCGTACCACCTCGCCAAAGGAACATGCACTCACATGCCATCACTCTTGTTTCTCTCTGATTTTTTTTTTCGACTGCACAGACCTAGATGAGGACGAATATAGCAAAGAGGGCCCCTCAATGGATCTCGCCGCGGAGAAAGCCCTATCAGAAGAAAATCGTCCCGTCGTCCAATACACAGTGCTCCAGCCAACCGATATCTTGGAGGCGCAGACGATTTCACAGACACACGCCTCGGACATCCTTGGCATCTCCCACGGCGAGGCCGCTGTCCTGCTCAAGCACTTCAAATGGAACGTGGAACAACTTATTGACGAATATGTTGAGGACTCTCATCGGACCCTCTGCAAAGCAGGCCTAGCTCTCGATCACGACGACTCTGCATCTCCAACCTCTTCTTCCTCTTCCTCTTCCTCCTCCTCTTCTTCGTCTTCCTCCCTGGCATCGTCCTCTGTACAGTCTCCTTCTTCTCCCTCCTCTGCCCTGGCTTTGCGCGAACAACGCGTCGAGGGCTTTGTCTGCTCAATCTGCTTTGACGACGAGTCTTCTGAGCGAGCCTTTGGACTCTCTTGTGGTCATCTCTACTGCAGAGACTGTTACGAATACTATCTGACTGAAAAGATTGTCGATAGTGGCAAGACCAGCGGTATCCGATGTGCAGGTCCTCAATGTGCCCTTACCATTGATGATGATTCACTTCAGGCGATTGTTCCTCGTCCAGTTTGGGATCGATACCAACGACTTTGTATGAGTGCCTATGTAAACGAACAACGTCATCTGGGTTGGTGCCCCGCACCCAATTGTGAGAATGCCATCCGTTGTCCCCAGGAACGAAACGCCTCTTTTATTGACCCCATCCCGACCGTGACCTGTCAATGCAGTCAAGAGTTTTGTTTCCGTTGTGGTGAATTGGAAGGTCATGACCCAGCACCTTGTTCACTTGTCAAGAAATGGAATGCCAAACGAGCCAAGGATTCGGACACTTCTCTTTGGTTAGCCAGTAATACCAAGGAATGTGGAAAGTGCAAGTCAACGATTGAGAAGGATGGTGGATGTAACCATATGACTTGTCGACAGTGTGATTATGAGTTTTGTTGGGTTTGTATGGGACCTTGGGATGAACATGGTTCCAACTGGTACAATTGTAACCGATATGATGAGGAGGAGAGTCAAGAGGCTCGTAACGAACATGCAAAGTCGCGTGCAGTTCTGGAACGTTTCATTCACGTAAGTCTTGAAATCATAAAAAATGAGTGATAATGAGAGGTTCACTTGGTTTTTTTTGTCTCGGACTCTTCTTTACTGGACTGGACATTGACTCGTATCTTTTCTAAAAAAAAAAAAAAAAAACCTTAACCGGTTCACGAACCATGAACAGTCGGCCAAGCTCGAGGTCGGATTGTACAAAAAGATGGAGAAAAAGATGGAGCACATGCAGCTGATGAGCAAGTTGACATGGATCGAAGTCCAGTTCCTCAAGGATGCCATCAATGTTCTGTTGGATGGTCGCAAGACCCTTGTCTGGACCTATGCCTTTGCCTTTTATCTGGACCGGAGCAACACTTCCGAGATCTTTGAGGATAACCAGAGTGATCTTGAGATTGCTGTCGAGGCTCTGAGCGAATTGCTTGAGCGACCCATCACTGCTGAATGGGACAAGATTGCAGAACTTCGTCAATTGGTTCAGGATACGGCTCGGTATGTGACGACCCGTCGTCAGGTAGTTTTGGAGGATACGGCTAGGGGATTGATGGAGGGTCGTTGGAGATTCCGTGAGGATGTAGGTCAGGATCCCTCCGAAATCCCAGAGCCAGAGGTTCTTCCCGAGGCCACCACTGAGGCACAGGCTGAGGCACCAGTTGAAGCACAGGCTGAGGCACCAGTCGATGCACCGGTTGAGGCACAGGCTGAGGCACCAGTTGATGCACCAGTTGAGGCACAGGCTGAGGCACCAGTTGACGCACCAGTTGAGGCACCAGTTGAGGCACCAGTTGAGGCACCAGTTGAGGCACCGGTTGAGGCACCAGTTGAGGCACAAGTTGAGGCACCAGTTGAGGCACCAGTTGAGGCACAGGCTGAGGTACCAGCTGAAGCACCGGTTGAGGCACAGGCTGAGGCACCGGTTGAGGCACAGGCTGAGGTACCCGTTGAGGCACCAGTCGAAGCACCAATTGAGGCAGTAGTAGAACCACAAGCTGAGGCACCAGCACCAGTACCAGTACCAGCACCAGCACCAACATCAGAGCCAGCATCAGAGTCAACACCAGCCATTGCAGAGATCATCTTTGAGTCAGTGGTTTCTGAAGTACCAGCACCAATAGAAACCCTGGTCCCTGTTACGGCGATTACAGCGGTGGAGCCTGAGGTAGCAGCTGTACATTAAATTCTAGAACCTCTCCTTTCTCTTTCTCATTCTCATATACATCCCATCAACCATAGTAAGAAGAAGAAGAAAAAAAAAAAAAATTTGCATTTATGATAATTAAAAAAAAAAAAAAAAAAAAAAAATTTTTGAGCATTTGGATAAAAAACTTTTATTGTTTTTGATTTTTTTTTTTTTTTGAAGCCGCCAAACGAGCAGTGTAAACAGGTATAAGTATCGGATTGGCGAGGTTGGAAAAAAGAATATATAAATTGAAAAAAGGGGGGAGGAAAGGAAATTGGCCAAAGTGGGGCGGGACAACGGTTCACCCGTTGTGCTGGACTTGCATCTGGGTTTACCAAGGCGCGAGCGATGCGCATGTGTGTGTGTGTGTGTAAGCGTGAATGTGCGTGGTTTTGTCTGCGTTTAACAATTGCGTGGGCACCTGCGGAGGATGGCTGGGTTATGGGAATGTGGAATGGTGCCAGAGAATAGAAGAGAGAGAGAGAGAAAAAACAACTAGCCCTTTTTCCTTCTTGTTCATGTACCGCTGTTCATTCGTGCCCTGACTCGAAAGAGAACAACTCAAATTTTTTTTTTTTAAAAGTATAAACCTGGTTGGGTTCACTTTTTGACAGCAGGGAACAATAACACTCAGACACACACACATACAGGGCTCATTCTTTTTTTTTTTTTCTTTCCTTCTTTCATTCGCTCACTCTCCAAACCAGGGAAGTGAGCAAAGGGTGGGAAAGAGAGAGAAATGGGATGACAAAAAAAAATGAATGGAGCAACACACAAAAGGGTCGACCAGAAAGTAAATAGGAAAAAAGGAAAAAAAAAAGAATAAAAAAAAAAAAGAATAAAAAAGGTATGGTCAGGTCCTGATTTCCCTTCCCTTTGCTTACGTGCTCTTGACACGCATGCTCAGGTACTCGCTTTCAAGTTTACGCCATTGCTTCCTAAAAGTTGAGGGCGGGAGTATTTTTTTTTTTTTTTTTTTGTTCGTGGGAGAAAGAGAAGCACAGGGAGAGAGAGGGAAGTGACCCGGCATTTGTAAGGAACAACAAATAAAAAGAAATAAAAAGGCAGTGTTAGTGTCCATGTGGTGTCTTTGCATGTATGATTTGTTTAGTACGAAAGGAAAAAAAAATATTTAAGAAAGGTGGGCCAGATGGCTTCCCACTAGCGGCAGATCGGCCACTCTCTTTCACCCGTTCATTCGACTCTCTTTTTTTT